>VCKV01000288.1:600000-992500 GCA_005876975.1 Drosophila orena | reverse complement strand
CCTGCCATTTATGTTAATCAACAGAGCAGGACAGAAAGCGGGGGCAGATGGGCTCAAACACGATGCGATGGGCTTGTGTGTGTTTGCACATGCTTAAAATGTTCCACTTGCCCCGGTAAAGAGATGGACGGCCAAGGGAGGAGGGTGGTGGGGATGGTGGGGCTAGCAAGGATTTGCATATAAAGCTGCGGCGACTGCCATGCATCACTTGTTCTACTTATAAATGAGTTGTTGCAAAAAATGTAGCACATGTGTTTGAGTGTGGCCATGTGTGCGTTTGAGTGTGGCAAGAGGCAGTGTGACCTTGATCTTGATGTGGCATCTTTTTTCCTCACAAAGGAAATGAATTTATCAATTTTTCCTCGCGCTTGCTAATCCATTTCCCAGCGTTTAAAGCTTAAGTAAATAGCCTTAGGTATGACTTTGAAGAAACATTAAGCTGACTAATAATTGCATTCCGCAGATTCCTTGTTACTTGCATTCGTTTTGCCCGTTGCCATTTCTATCTTTCCACTACCTTTTCCCTTTTCGTGGTTAGTCTGAAATGGTTGCCAATAATTGAATCGCCTTTATTGGATCCTATTACTTTGCCATTTATTTTCAAATATACCTTATTTCCAAGTCCACTTGGTCATCGATGGGAATTCAGCTGTGAATCTCGACCAATTCAAAAGTTTGCCAGAAGTGGGGAAAGTTTGGCGAGCTGAACTCTAAAAGGGGGCATTCTCTTAGGAGCTATTCTGAGATATTTTCCTCTATTTTTCTCTAGGAAAGTTTTTAATTATTGTTTGTATTT
Source organism: Drosophila orena (assembly GCA_005876975.1). Classification (NCBI taxonomy): domain Eukaryota; kingdom Metazoa; phylum Arthropoda; class Insecta; order Diptera; family Drosophilidae; genus Drosophila; species Drosophila orena. Next base: position 991,704 of record VCKV01000288.1, on the reverse strand, counting down.
TTTCGTACGCCGGCGAAATGGCCGCCAAAATGACCAATGGCGCTGGCCGAGTTTCCTTGTTGTCCTTGCTATGATTTTGGGTTTTTTTTTCCTCTCCTATTTTTCTATTTCACCCCTTTTGGGGCCATCTCCGCTCATTTTGCAACAGACGACGACGATGACGACGACGACGACGACTAGGCCTGCCATCAAAATTCACGGCTGACCTTGCCACTTGTTTGGTGAAAGCAAAAAAACTATAAATGCTGCCTGCACACCCAGATGTGGACGCACAAAGACAGCTGACCGCGTCGTGTAATGGTGTGTGTGTCCTTTAAGCCATTCGCCTTTTGGCATTTAATTAACTTTCTCGGTTTGCGCAGATTTCACCCCCCTTTTCCGCCCTTCCCCTTATTCCAGACTATGAATATTTACAAAGTACATCCCGTATAATGTAAGAATAAATTAAGGATAATTCTTTGCAAGCTCTTTACCTCCCCTTACAATCACGTGTGAATGAATGGGAAGCTGCAATTTTAAAGGACTGCCCACTCACAATTTTATAATATTTTCGCTTAAGTTTATTTTATTCTTAATTTGAACTTATCCCCTAAAATGAGATGTTGCAAAGAATTTTAATGCTTTATTTATGAACATAGAAACCACAAAACAGCTTTGTTATATTTTCTGACTTCAGCATTAGTTATTCATTAGTTCGTCGAACCCTTGTTTACCCGTTTTCGTAACTGAAGTTGTAAAGAAGTTATGAAAAATTACAAACGATTTGTGGGCTCCTTTTCCTAAGCAATTGTTGCAAGTTTTGTTTAATTTTGAGCTCAAAGTAAGAGAAGGTCAAGTGGCTTACAAGAGTGTTGAGTACATAAGTTGAACTCCACAAAAATCCAGCTAAATAGCACATTTTTGGCATTCTGCCGTTGGCTCTGGCCCTGCTGGCTTTGGCCCTTAAATATGTTGCCAAATTAAGTTGAAGAGTCAGCTTATAGTTGCGGCCCAAAGGGAATTGGTTATGAGTGGGCTAAAGTGCCTTACAGTTACGGGAGTGTTTCATGCGGCACCTGCCGTATGCAAATTTGCACCGAGTTAAGTGAAATTAGCGGCTTGGGCCGCCCAGAAGTCATGTCCTTCCACGTCTGTTTTGTGGGCCAAAAGCTCTCATATTCCACACGGAATTTGCCCACAATCTTCATTCAAATCCGTGTGTAATTGTTTTTCCTTTATCATTATTTTTCCTGTTTAGCAGTCGGGATTGCCGTGTGTGTTGGCGGGGTTCGTAAATAGTTGATTTCCAGAATCTGAAACTCTTTAAATTTTGCTGTCATTGCATTGAGTGACTAATTGCCTTCTTAGCTAATTTTACCGAGTGAAATTTCTGGGAAAAGCAGAAGGAGGGATGTTTGGCACCCAGAGCGGCACTAGTGTTAGTGGCAGCAACTTTCATTTGACATTACTCGGTCGCCGTCTTTGCGGTCCTGGGAATTGCAATTTGCCAATTATGTGCTGCGTGACATGGACAAGGCCAACTGAGATGTGCATAAATTAAGGATCACAAATGGGGTTGTAAGTGGGTGAAAGTGGGGGACAGTCGCTGCTCTAATGGCGTCGATTCAATTAGAAAGTCTCGGGGTATAATTGCCATGACAGCCAAATGAAATTGACAACAAGTCAACGCTGGAGCTATTAGACACACACATGCGGCAACAGTCCGGACTGTGTTAGTTGCTTGATTACATTTCTGTTCGATCGGTTTTCAGGTTCCCTTAATCCGGACTTGGCTTTGTTTTAACCAAATAAGAGTACACACACAGAAAATGCGCATTTACAGTACTTAAGTTCCTAAGTTACTATGGATTTGGATTGCGCCACTTTTCGACACGTTATCGTGAGCATGGTCACACTGCGCCATTACCCGCAACTTGTCGCTGTGCAGCCACACCAATGTTGACTGTATTTATATGCCCACAGGCGTACACAAAGCCAAGCAATGTAATGTCACATGAGGAAGAAGAAGCGGTCCCTTGGCTTTTTCCTTCTTCTTCTTCTTCTTCTGCTTCTGATTCTGTTTTCACTGCATCTTGCTCTGCTTCTTCCCCTCATTGTTGGCCTAAGGCAAATGCAGTTGCTGGCCCGAAAATAAAAAAAATGAAATGAAAAAAAGTATGCCATAATAATGTGTTACATGTCGTGTGGATGTACGTGGGCGAAAATCAATAGCAAAATCTTCGAAAAGGGCGATAAAATGGCGCGTAACGTGAGAGACTCTATCGCAGTTTGGCATGCACTGGTCGAAATGTGTAAACTTTACTCCAAATGACATCTAATTGCACTTTGATTAGGTGTATAAGGCATGCTGCCCTAATTGGCAGTAACAGAAATTGATATTGCTAATGAAAAGCATTTGCGGCTTGCGGTTGTACGGACATGCATTTCGTTACACCAAGAGTTGTGGTTGCCATTCAAATTCTTCAAACAATGGTTTAATATTTTAAAATTGGTAGAACAAAACTGGACGTAGATAGGGTAAAATACAACAATTGCAGCTGTTTTATGTGATAAATATGCTCTAGTTGCTTTAAATATTGGTTATTCGGGTGTGCGATGTTCTCAGTGGTGCAAGTGCAAGTGCAAGTGCAAGTGCAAGGATTATAAAAGTCACGTAGACTGGTCGTAGGTGCAAGGATCACACACATACCCGTGCACTCAGTCACACACACACAATTGCCTAGGGCGTTGAATTCCGTTTTAAATGCGCTCAAATGCGCAAATAAATTTAAGAGGTGATGCTCCATCGCCACGCCCACTTTATCATCGCTGTGTCAGTGTGTGTCTGTGCGCCTTCCACTAAGCGGATTTAGCTGTATGGGTATGTATGGGTATGTATGGGTATGTATGGGTATGTATGGGTATGTATGGGTGTATGGCTGTATGGCTGTATGGGTGTATGGCTGTATGGGTGTATGGCTGTATGGGTGTATGGCTGTATGGGTGTATGGCTGTATGGGTGTATGGCTGTATGGGTGTATGGGTTTACAGCCCATTGACGGTTAACTCTTACAATTCGCACTTGAAGGATTTCGGAATTTCGGCAGGACGAAGTCGCGTTTTGTCGTGCGATCTCCGCACACAAGGTCCCTAATCCGCAGGACATCATTTCCAGCAAATGTCTTTAGTGGCAGCTAAGCCCCTAAAACTATTCGCGCATCCTGATTGCCATAAACGAAAGCATGGCCAAACTTTTCTTCTTATTTTCGCACATTTCATTGACGCCCAAACATGCAGGTAAATCAATTGGAAAGGCATGCTCATAAACACATATGTATGTATGTATTTAAGTGTTTTGCAGACGCCGCGCAGCCCAAGAATAAACAATTGTGTAACCATTGAGTTTCTGCATAATATTGATTTAATACGTTTTGAACATAAATAAACTGTAAAGCACACACAAATAGATGTTGTTCTTCTTCAGCCGTCTTACATCATTTTAAAGCGTACACAGATTCGTTGATTTATTTCGATTTAATACGTATAATTAAACATGTTATTGTTATTTACTTGCACGACTGTCGCAGCGAAATGCCCAAGGCAAATGTCTAGTTAATATTTTATGGCTACAGGCTTCCGTTGGAAAATCACTTCCGCTTCCACTTTTTTTTTTCTTTTTTTTTTTTGTACATTTTTGTAAAGCGTTTTTCATGCCGCTTTCCGATTACCAGACTGCATGGTCGTCAAACATTTGAAACATTTCCCCACTGACGTCAATCAATGGATTCTCTTCACTTTCGGCTGATTAAAAATAAACTTTCCAAGTTTTTTTTTGTTTTCTTTTTTTTTTTTTTTCGTATAAAAAATGCCAAAAACAGACTATATAATTGATTTATTGTTTCAACAACATCCCTTCCAACATCCCCCGTATTTCCCCGCCGGCTGTTTTTATGCGATTTCGTTCGCCGATGCCAATAAATTGTTTTTCACATGTATTCAATTCAGCGTTAAATGCACGCGGCAACAAGAAGGGAAAATCGCTTGTTTTTCCACGGGATCAACGGCCAAAACACGATTTGTATGGGCTTATTGGTGATAGTAACGATAGTTTCACTACTCTCTTTCAAAATATTCGAAAATGGTAATTGTTTTCCCCAAAGTGAAGTTGCCCAACTGATTAGCCTAAATTCATGAGTGCAACTAATGAAAGCAGCCTATGTTTATGTGTATTATTTTAAAAATCTAAATGAGTGTAGCCAATTTAAAAACCGAATTCGTTGTATGATTTTGAGAGGGTATTTGGTGCGCTTTCTGAACGCCGAGTGCCTCAAACGATTGCCACATGGTGGAAAAGCGAGTACAATTTGATTTCAAATTGAAGGTCAGGGGGAGAAAGAGGGCTGCACGTAAATAAAAATTACACAATAAAGTAATTAATAAATGAGCATTTTTAGATGCATCGGTTTTTCTTCCTGCAGTGCAATGAAGGGCAGACATTAATTGGTTTCGCCCCTGATTTTCCGGGTTACATTTCAATCACATTTTTTTTTGTTCGCCAACAAAGCGTAGAATTTTCCACAATCTGCCCTACACGCCCCCTTTTTTTTTCCATAAGCCCGTAACATCAGAAAGCTCAGCTGAGCTAAATGCGAAGCCCAGAGTGATTAATTAGTTGGCCTGGAAACGGATTCACTTGCACTTATGTAACAATTGGCAATTGACACACGCGACAATTATGAGCGGGAAACCGACTGGGTTGGCTGACATTGTGACAAGTGCGCTAAATTGAAAGTGTAGAAGTATCTGCTCCAGAAAGCAAGCTGTGATTCTACGAAAATTCGAAAATTTCCCACTTGGAGCGGACTTATTCAATCAATCTTGCAGCCCTCGAAAAATATCGTTTTCAATATCATTTTTAATATCATTTTCAATATCATTTTCAATATCATTTTCAATATAATTTTTAATATCATTTTCGATTTGCGTAGTCAAAATAAATGCAAAGTGAACAAATACGTATTTCATAATGATTTGAGCAAGAAATTATGATCAATAAACTAAACCCAATCTGAAACTTATTGTTATCTGATCTGCAGAGAATTTTTTTTTTTTTTTTTTTTTTTTTTTTTTTTTTAATACTGAAACTGGTATTTTTTCCAGTGTTAACTATACGGAATTTAGTGACCGCAAAGATGGACACAAAATACAGGAATTGTTTTGTTAATGACCCAAGTGGCGTGTAAGTGGCTTATGAGCCAGGGTACCAAGCCATGGACCTATAATTAGATGTTGAAGAGCGCTTAGCATAGTGCCGCCCTTTAGAGGTTTTTCCGGCCCATCGTCCACCCCGCTGTGGTATTACTGTACCGCCCGTAGACGGCGGTCGGGAATCGCTTGCCGAAATAGACCCATTTGTTTACGCTGGCCTCTTTTGTTTAGACACTTGCGCTGGCAAACTCGCAGCTGATAAACAAATTCAAATTTCTCAAATTTCGACGCTGCCACCATTTGCACATTACGCATACGCCACCGAGCGCATCCGCGCTGCATCCGAGCCTGAAATCACAAATCCCACCGAAAATCGCCTTCGCATCCGCGTTCAAACATTTCACTGTGCCTCGACACATTCCGCACTTGTCTCCCGATTGCAAAAAAGAAACAATTGACACAGTTCCAGCGAAAGAAGGAACCATTGTCATGCGAAAATGGCGGCGGGAAATGGGAAATGGGAAATGCGAAATGGGCGAAGCACTTGACGGTCGAGGAAAAGGCTTGCAGCACTGCGAAAATTCCTGGAAAAGTCCATCTTCTCACAATAAGTCGCGTCATTAAAGCGTTCAACTGTGCTTACTGTGCTTAAGACTGGGCTTTCTCGGAATAATATAACGATTCCGAACTGCATAGTGATGAAATGATAATTACATAACGTAATCTGGGAATTATTCTTATTCGCTCGAAACTTATTTGAACTTTCAAAAAAGAGGTTGCATTAGCGATTTAATTTCGCCGTGCGCTCAAGGTGCACCGCCAAACTTTACCCGCGGCTTATAAGTTGCCAACTTAGTAGTCTGAAGGCCTTGCGAACTTGCAATTTAATTGACTCAACAATTTGGTAACTTTCGGCCCCGCCTTTCTCGTAGTGCAGCAAACTGGTGAAGTGGACAGATGTGGTCGAGATGGGTTGGCTGTGCCGCAAGTGGCACAATTTGATTACAAGAACGTTTAAGTTGGCCACAGGATGGTGCAGGTGCAGCTACCGATAATGAGGTGGGCATGAGGTTGCACATGGACAGGTGCTCCCGTCGGGAACGTCCCCAACAACCCGAACACAAACCCCAACCCCAACCCCAACCCCAACCCTCAATCTCCACCGCCCACCTCAGTTTTACCAGTTCATTAGAGAGCGAGTCAAGGACATTTAAAGTCTCCTCCACGGCACACAAAAACACTTCACGCGGCACTTTGGACAATGCTAACGAGCTCCCACCTCTCGTCCCCATATAGATGTACATGCTGTGGGTCCTATATGCGAGTACTATACTCGTACTATACTCGTATATGTAGCAGTGCACACTCTTCAAATATAAATACTAAATGTAGTTTGCTTCGGTTCATGTGCAAGATACAAAGATGCAAAGATGCAAAGATGCGGACATGCAAAGATGCAAAGATGCAAAGATGCGGAGATGCAAAGAGGCAAAGATGCAGGGAATGCATCGCCAAGTTTCGGGGAAAACGTGAAAATGGAGTGGCGGACAGCTTGTTTAGCACACAATAACGAAGTTATTTCAAAAGTATGACAAGTGTAAACACTTCGACCGCGTGCGATTTGATATAGATAGATAGATAGATAGATATGTCAGTAGGAGTAGTAGGATCTGTTCCGCTTGGGTTCATAAATATTTATCCCAGATTGTGGCAGGTGCACAGCTTCCATTTGCGCAACCCAATTGCGGAATGCGCAACAAGCTCGAAAATATCCGAATATGTGGGAATATAATTGGGTCCATCACATAATTATTCAACTTAATAAACTTTAAAGTTTGAGATCAAGTGAATGGCACTTGAACTCTTCAACAAATACTTGTGAAATGAATAAAGCTAATTAAAGCAAGAGTTATTTTCAGTTTTGCACAAAATATCGCTGAGTATGTACAATTTGAGTACTGTAACATTTCAATGTGACCTAAATATAGTAATACAGTTTTGTTTATAATTCACATTTACTTTCGAATATATAGACTCTGCAAATATTGGCAATAATTAAGTAAATAATAGGATCTCACACCGCCAACTGATATGATAATTTTCCACAACTATATTATTTGGCATTGTGAGCTCGTAATGAAGCCGTTTGGGCCAAGATTAAAGCAAACAATCCGGCCAAATAATGAATGAGTATAAAAAAAGGCCGGCAAACAGCGCACAAATAGAAGAATTTTTTTTTTTTTATATTTTTTTTTTTTTTTTTTATCATCAAATGGCATTTAACCCGCTGAAAGTTGAAAGCTTGTTTGTTAACCAATTAACACTCACCCGCCGGTTTCGCTGCTGCTACTGCTGTTGGTTTTTTATTTTTGGGTTCCGGACTCGATTCAAAAGTTGTGTCTTCTTGCAGTTTTCGAGTGCTTTTAGCGCTTAAACATTGTTTATTCTTGTTTATTTATTTATTTTTTTTTTCAATAACTATTGATTTTCAAACACGCGTTGAAAGCACAGCAAAAAAAATATCTGTAAATATGAACTTGAAAAACGTTTTCGAAAGCGGATTGAAATTGATTGGGAAATTGGCTCTGCTAATTTTTTTTGCTGGAAAAGCGAAACGAACGCCACGAGTGCCGAAGCCGTTATGACAGAATCTGGCTAGCAGCCGAGCAACTTATCCTTAACGGAAAAGCGGAAAATGCCGAGCGGAAAAGCCAATGCCCGAACGCCACTCGGCTGCGGCTTTCGGTCACTTTTTCTCAGTGTGTGCAAGTGCAGGGAAAATCGGGAAAATCTTTCGCTCTTTCCTCCTCTCTTTTTGCACTGCAAGTTTCGCTGTTGTTTGTTTGCCTGTTTCTGTTTCGGTTTGTTTATTGTTTACTGTTACTGCTGCCTCTGTCGCTTTTCCCGCTTTTGCCGCTTTTCCCGCTTTTGCCGCTTTTCCCGCTTTTGCCGCTTTTCCCGCTTTTGCTGCCTTTCCCGCTTTTCCCGCTTTGCCTGGCCGTGAAAAAAGGAGTGAAATTAAATCTCCGCTGGCGGCAACAAACACGCCCAAAGTAATAGCTACTTACACCAAAAAAAAAAAAAACAACAAACCGAAGAAAGCGACACTTCCGCTTCTGCAACACGCATTCCCAAATTCTAAAAACAAGTTAGCAGCACATTGCTAGGCGTTACCTAATTATGTAAAAACTTTCCATTACTTCCGGTTGGCTGTTAAACTATGAAATAGTCACAGTTGTCACGGACTTCCAACCATTTTGGCCAGGTTGTCTGTGCATTTCGAATTCCCACGACAATATCTCCAGCGTAATGATGATGGACGTGGCCAACGAGTTGAGAGGAGAGCGCGACACCGAATGATGGATGCCCTGAAAGGGATCTATGCCACTGACGCGTCCAGCCGACTGGATTTATTGGGCGCCAAAGTGTAGGCCACGCATGCCTGTGGCGCTGGGCAGTAGGCAACACTTGGCGCCGGCATACAGTGGCGCTCAAAAAAGTGGCACCAAGTGCTTTGCCCATCAAAATACTCGACATGCAGTTTGGCCAACTTCAACTTGAGTCGGGGTGAGGGGTCTTGTCTTGGGTGGCGCCGACTGTGGCTGCTGCTACATGCTACATGCTGCATGCTGCATGACGCACCCATGCAACTGATGGCGCAGCACGTGACCAGGTCGGGAAAAGCGGTCCATATCAATGCGGCTATATATAGACATACATATGTGCGCCCCCGAATCGCTGGCAACAGCAGAAAGAAAAGCGATTCGCCCACGTTAACGCACCGCGGCAGCAACTGTTGCAGGCACGCAGCAACATTTGCAGCAGCAGCAGCAGCAGCAACAACAGCAGCAGCAGCCGCAGCAACAACAACAGCAGCAACGTCAACTTTGGCCTAGTCACGTTTTGATTTGCCTTCTCATTCGTTTACAGTTTTGCTCCTTTGATTTCGCAGCATTCGGCATGTGTTGCCTTGTGTTCACCGAACCGCCCGAGAATTCATACGACTGGCATTGTGCCGTGTACAGGGTAACCTGGCTGCGACTCCTGCAAAGTGCAGCCCTAGTACTTGCTTTTCAATTTGCACTGGGCAAACGAGAAGATGCACAAAAAAGCTGGAGAAAAATTGTGGCAAAACTGTGCCAGCATCGGCCGGTTGTGTTTAATTATAGTCACTGACTAGCGGGATGAGGGACTACTGACTAGCTCACTGACTGACTGACCGACTAACTGACTGACTAGCTCACTGACTAACTGACTGACTAACTGACTGACTAGCTCACTGACTGACTGACTGACTGACTGACCGACCGACTAACTGACTGACCCACTTTGCATGTAATGTGGTCAAATGCAACGTTCATAAATCAAATGCCGCCCCACACAGATACTCGCATATGAGCACTGCTGTTTGTTTGGGCCAAACAAAAAGTGTGCAGAATTCATAAATCTGGCAAAAGCACTCGAAGGGCCAGCAGATGTTTGCCCAGCTCAGATGGAGTTTACTTTGCGAGATCGTAAATGGGACAAAGTGTGGCAAATCGATATAGGTACATATGTACATACGTGTACATACATATACATATGTACATACATATGCATGTATGTACGAGTCTGGGGCAGCACTATTGTTAAATGCAATTAAATGTTTTTTGGGCAGCCAGTTTTGGAAGGCGAATCGAATCGAATAGAGCATTACCACTAGCGCACAACTGTCCCTGAACTTCGGCACCTATAATTCCGATTAGGAATTATAATCTGTTTCCCGCTCGCCCGCCAAACTCTGTAATCTTACGGATTGGCACTTGCGGACTGGGATTTGAACTTGGCGCGTCCGACGATCAAGCGGCGTTGACAGGCGACCGGCGACTGGGGGCGAAATCGGAACTGCAACTTGTCTCGAGTATCGGTCGCGGCTATTTACTTGCTATATGAAATGAGCTATGAGCTCTGTGCTCCGTAGTCATGCAGTCCCATAATGAGCGGCTAAAGCGGCTTGTATAAACCCCCCAATGGTGGGGATCACAAGGAAGTGTGCAACAACGGCAAACAGGTGGCAAGATGCAGAGGGGCAAGGGAAGGAGAGGGGTGAACAATGCTAGTGAGCACAAAAGATGCAACAAATGCGGGATTTTTTCAACAACAGCAGCGGCCACACCTGCGAGTGCAATATAAATTTAAATGCGCGGCAGCTGGCACCTGGAGCAAGCCCCGCCCCCAGAATGGATCTGCCACAAATTGAGGCATATAATGCCTCCTAGTGGCTGAGTGGCACAAAAGTCGCTGGTAGAAGGAATATCAGCACGGCAATAGTGAGGGATGCAACTAATTGGGGCATGTGGCAGGGGCCTCCGACTTGCAACAGGTGGCAAGTACAGGCACAAAGGGCCGCCACAACGGCAAAAATGTTAAACCACTTGCAACGGCGAAAGTAACGACAACTGCCATTGGTTTTGTGAGCAACCAATTCGAAGCGAAAACAAAAGCCGCAACAAAATATACTTGTATATATTATATATGTATAAACCGACACAAAGCCACCGCAACAACACTGTATCAAATTATAGAATACACGAGTATATAAATATGTACATATATATACTAGGTATATGTATCTGGGGGGGGGGGGACAAAAGCGGCATTGCCGCTGCAACTTGTGTTCCGCGGAATTTCGCAGTATGCGGAGGCATAAATTAAGGCAAATGCGAAGAGGGAAACGTAAAAATTAAATCAGCATGCGGAGAAATGCGAAAATGTCAAAGGAAAAGGAAAAGGAAAATTGCCGCTGGGAAACAGAACTGGAAAATACCCTCGCAGCAAATGAAGCCAAAAACATACACGTACGCTTTTGCCGCGTTTCACTTGGAAGCCGTCCAAGATCATCAAGATTGTAATAAATCCGTGATCTTGATTTGGTGCAAAGTGTATTGAAGGACGAAAAAAAAAAAAAAAAAAAAAAAAAAAAAAAATTGAGGGCGACTTAATTTGACATTTAATTTTTGCAATCTTGATGATGGATTTCGCCGCCAAGACGAAGGAAATGCAAGTACGGCGAGGTGGGTGGTGCTGGGTGTGGAAAACAAAAGGCAAAAGCGCAGCTGATGACATCCGCCCCCACCCAAAAATCCCCCCAACCCCCCTGTGCCCATCCACCCACCAGTCGAGTGGAAAACTAAAGTAACGTTGTTGTTATTTTGAATGGAGCAAAACGCTTGCGTGCATTATAATAATCAGAATCTCTTGTCTTCTTCCTCTGGCCTGTCAACGCAGCTATCATCTTCATCGCACACTGGCAGAAATTAATTGCTATGTTACGCTCTCAATTTATATATATACTCAATATACATATGTGTATATTGTGTATATCTAACAGAATTCCACAGATGTCGCAGATTTCTTTGCAAATATAATATATAATCTTGCACTGAATGCAAGTTCAAGATGGCATTATTTTGTTGCTCTCTCTTTTCGATTTAAGACCATCTTTCGCAGAGCTTTATGCTGATTTTAATTTTTAAGTGCCACTCGTCGTCACCTGTACGAGTGGAATTTTCCGGGCAGCAGTGCCGCAGGTGGCAGAATGGCCCTATTCCACGTTTTGTTTGCCTTGAATGCTTCCCTTTTTGTCCATTTGAAATAAAAGGAGAGATTGAATGAAAGGAAGGAATAACGAAAATGCGGAGAAAAACTTGTGCAAATGAAGCGTTAAATTGACTGGAGTGCTGAAGGCGAGGCGAGGAAAATGGGAAATGGGAAATGGGAAAATTCGTCCTGCAACTAAATACAAGTAGGTTGGCAAAAGGCTGGAAAACTTGCTGCACAGCATTGCCATTGACGTCTCTAATTGATCGAAACACGCCGAATGCCCCGCTGAATGCAATTACTTTATTGTCTCGGCCATCGCGAATATTTACCTATTTGACAACGGCCAAAAAAAGAATTTCATTTCATTTCATTTCATTTCATCTTTGCGCAGATACATATGTATCTTGTCTTCTTACATCTGTCAGGGCCATCTGGGCATTTTAGTTTCCGAAAATTGTATCAAATTCAACGGAATATTCATGCGGAACTTTCTCAACCCCTTTTTCCATTTCGCAGTTCCAGGGCATTTTTCGCAATTTTTATGCTTAACGAGTGGCTCGGTTCTTTGAGGTACCCATCACTTGGGCTTCTTTAAGGGGTATCTGCACTTCTGCACTTGATTTGTTTCAGTATTACAGTTTCAGTATGATATTGAGGCATTCTAAGGTTATTTTGGCACTTTATTGAAAACATATTATTGTAGCTATCGATTGTGGGTCTAAGCAACTTTGCGAATGACATCTAAGGGGTATGGGTCTAAGCAACTTTGCGAATGAACATCTAAGGGGTATGGGTCTAAGCAACTCTGCGAATAACATCTAAGGGGTATGGGTCTAAGCAACTCTGCGAATAACATCTAAGGGGTATGGGTCTAAGCAACTTTGCGTATGAACATCTAAGGGGTATGCAAAGTGCTTCGATTTAGCGTGAAAGTCTTTGCCGTTCAGACTTGCAGGCCATATATATATTTTTTTTATGACTGTCAGTTGTGCCGCGTTTGGCAACAAAATTTGTATAAACGAAGCGCCGACAGGGAGGAAAATCAATTTTTTATTGCCCTGTTGCTTCAGTTGGCCGCTGCGTTGGTTTTGTTTAGATTTTTCTTCAGATTTATTAGCAGGCAGCGAAAGCAGCGCTTTTTTCCCAGCGTTTTATTACTGCTGTTGGCTCAAGCTAAGTTGACAAGTCCCGCAGTTTGTACACGGAAACAAATCGGTATCTAATATCGGGAATTTCAACGAAAAATTTTTGATTAAATATCAAAAAAGTTTGGAAATAGAAAATATCTCAATGCTTAAGAAAAGCAGCAATAATAACGTGATTTAAAAATATGTTTCATTTTGTTTAGGTAACTTCAAATGTTTTCAGTGGATGGATAGGATGGGCTGGGGGCGTGGCCCAGGTGCCCAGTGCAAGAATCTATTTGCCTTTTGATTGCCTTTTAATTACTGAGCAGCAAATAAACATAAACAATGGCGTTTGGCGAAAAATGGAAGATTTGTATTTAGATGGCGAAGAGCACATGCACATAAAACGAAACGAAAACAGACCCAAAAATATTAATGATTAAACTCTCGGCCAGCAATCGCAAAAAAAAAATAAAAGGGCAACAGCCTGCTTTGTCTTTGTTTATCTCTTTTTCTATCTTTTTTTAATCTTTTTTTATCTTTTTTTTTATTATTATTTTTTTTATTATTATTTTTTTTTTTTTTTTTTATCTTTTCCATCTTTTATCTTTGAAAATCGCTTGGAAGTTGGGACACTAATTGAATCCAATTCATTGGCAATGCCTTTGTAAATCGAAAGTTGGCAGCAGGAATGTTTCCTGCTAAACTCCCAAAAGCACTTCAAAAAAAAAAAAAAAAAAAAAAAAAAAAAAAAGCCGGGCTGATAAATTAATCATTAAAGTTGTTCTACCAACTGGTGAACGCCTTTGATGGCAAATCCGACGTCTGCTTTATGGTTTATTACCACGACGAGCTGGCCAGGTGAATGGGCGCTCAGCGGATCAGGGATCGGATCGGGATTAATACCACCTGAAGACCCGAAGGAGCCAAATCATTTCCAGACGACGTTTAATTGCTGAATAGTCCTTGCCCCCCACAGAATAGACTCTTTGTGTTATCTGCAAATCCTCCCTGGGCTTTTAACTTTCGCCGCCGACCTTTGGTCACCCTTGCGACTTTACCAAGCCCCGCCCACCGCCCAGAATCGCACAGAAGGAGGTCAATTTAATTAATGTGAAATGCGTAATGCGAATTGAAGCGAAATTAAATCCTCGCTTGCGTATTGATGAGCCGGCTAGCTGGCTGGCTCAATTAAGTTAAAAGCTCCAGTCAAAGGTCTTGCCAAAAAACTTTGTGAATGCCGGCCAAACAATTAGCAACAAATGCCTCCTTGGCAACACAGCTGACGAGATGTGAGACCTTTACAATTACACAACAATTGGGCTCACATTATGGGCGCTGTGTATGCCAGCTGCCCTTTGCCCCCCAACCCCCCCCCCCCCCCCCCCCCCCCCCCCTGTCTAACACCGAAGGTTGGACACCCCAGTCCTTCTTATGCAAGCTGCAGTTTTCAACTGTTGTTACCACTGCCACTTGTTGGGCTTTCCGGTGCGCTGGGGTGATGGAATGCGTTCGTGGGGTTTTCGCGTAACCAACTTTCCTTGAAATTGGCTTAAACGCATCTATGTCTGTCGATTCTGCGAGTGGGTAGTGGGGGGTACAGGGGGGTAGCTGGTCGATTGGCAAAGATACATAGCTTGGCAATGCTCTCGAACTTCGGCTGTGTGTCAGTTGCAGGTGCTCGCACTGGCCAGAAAAAAAACACAGCAAATAAACTAGGCACACATATGTATGGTTACATAGTTTTTACCTACACGTAACTAGATGTTTAATGTCCTTGAATGGCAGTGTTCTTCAAGTGAACAAAGGAATCCTTGGAATATCACGTATACGCCCAGCCACACTGGGCGTATGAGCTATATTTGCAAACTTTACCCCAAGTTTGCTGCCCAATAGGCGCTTTTCCTAGTTATTTACGCCGTTAGTGTTTCATTGCTGTTTGGTTTTCTTCCCTTCTATCATAGAAAATAATTAAACAGGCATGGTGGCTATTTTTATCCGGCATAATATAGAAGGCAGCGCTGTGGCTTGAAAGTATTCGCGACAACAATTAGTTTTCAATTACAAAATGTCGTCCTAGTGTAATTTACTGCCACATTTAGGCCACCCACTTGCGCATGCAAACGCCAACAAGTTGCCATTGCGAAACACGTGACTGGGCCGGGAAATGGGGAAGGCGAGTATTTAGCGTAGAAGTCGGTAACGGAAACCAAAAATGTGCTTGGAAAATGTAGAAGTGAGTGCAAAAACGAGGGCGGAATGTAGATGCGACTGGGAAATCATCATCCTTTGCAAAGGAATAATGGAATAAAGGCAAAACTGACCCTTCAGTTCATTATTATGCTCTACCAAAGCAGTGATTTTGTGGATTATCCTTATGGCAACATATCTATGACTAGACCATCTTTCTCTTTTTTTTTTTGAAATACAAACAACCAATGCAACAAGTTGTTAGAATCCTAGAATTCAACTATTTCCTTATTTCCTTTTGGAGATTAGAGTCGCCACTTAATCTGTGATTAAATAAAGACGGCTTGTTGTTTTCTAATCGCAACAGATTCAGTTTTGTGACCATTCGTATGTTATTTAGAAAACGTATACTTTTGATGGCCAACGCTTTAGGAAAGCTTTTCAGAACGACCTTTGTTGACTTGGCTAAAAGCTTCCGTGCAACGATTCTCAAACTGTAGCTAGCTTTCGATTCGAAATGTGGCTAACAGAATTGTGTACTCACCACTCGACTGTGGTGTGTTCGGTAAATTAAAAATAGTTTTTTTCTTGTTTTTTTTTCTTACCGTTGATAACCTTTAATTTTAACCTTTTAATTTGATAATTAATATTGTTTCAGCATTTGTTCCAATTTCGATGTGATAACATTTGACTCCCAAAATTGTATGAAATGCTCCAAAGAGCCCCACATGTCTAAATATTAAATGATTGGCCGCACTCAAAAAAAACAAGTGCTACCAAAGTCATGCAGATGGCGTTATATTTAAATTGAAGAAAATCTATATGCTTAAAGAAATTGAAATAAAACCCGTGCACTTTCTTACTCAATCGTGTAATATTCTCATATCTCTGGACGGAATTCAGAAATTTTAAACGTAACAAAGCTCTTTATTTAGCGCATATTTATGTGTCCATGCAGCTAATTTCTCCAAGTGTATCCAGACCATTGCCATTATATTGAACGGTGCTTGTATTTTTAGTTCCTTTTCTTATCTGCGAACGGATGCTGGTGACATTTGCAAGGGTACACTATTAAAATAATTTACATTAGGAATTAGCCAAGGCGAAAAAGGGCCCAAATGGGGAAACGAACCTGGTCGGGAGGAGGGAATGGGCCAATTATTCCGGGAGCTGGGGCCGTAAAAAATCGCAACGTGTCCATTGGTTCTCCATGTGGGGCGTCGGCATCCAAGTCCGGTAAATTATTCTTACGCATGCGTCATTTTCGGATGTCATTGGGTCAGGCGCCAATGGGAAGCCGCCTTTTTTGGGGGTGGCGGTGGGGGGAGATGTGGGCTGAAGGTCACGGATTGTGACCGGTGCAGCCCATGACCTATGGCCAATTCACAACCGACTTAACCGACTTTCATTGCGTTGAATATCAAAATAGTGCTTTGGTTCAATTTTAGCCCAATTTCGCACATTTTAGATGATTTGCCCATATGCGCTGAATAATACACCAAGATTGCTCGTAAACAGAAAGTAGAAGCTATAAAGTGTGTAATTTATGTTATATTTTCTTGCTTGGTATTCAGGGCTAATTACATGTGTTCGTCTTAAAATTCTGTGAAAATCATTTCATTTGACTCTCTTTTCTTCGAGTGTCAAATTCAAAGAACTTCCAGGAAAAAGTGCGAGCAGAGGCAGCGGCCTTTCGTGGGAGTGAGTGGGATGGGATAATTTGCAAACCGGCTGTCGCAACTACAATGAAAGGTGAAAAGAGAGCAAGCAGCAACGGTTTTCACTTGTTTATCAGTTGACCCAGAGAGCGAGAGGCCCAGGGGCGGGTGCTGAGTGCAAATTTGGGGGGGGGGGGTATCATCCAAGTATTGTGATAGTTACTCACTTTTATCTTTACGGCATTAAATGCTGCTTCAGCCGTCTGGCTAAATTGCGACTACGCTCCGCGAATAAGGATGGTCAGTGAGAACGGCGAACGGAGAGAGGGGAGAGAGAGAGAGATCAGGCGCGGCTAACTCTGCGTAAGCGGACACCCACGCATGTGAGCGAGAGGGATAGAGAGAGAGAGAGTGAGAGAGAGAGAGTGAAAAAGCGGTGCATCGGCGCAACAGGCTTGCAATGGCCTGGCCATTAAGTGCCGTTAAACAATAACAAGAGCACGCAAATCGCTTCGGCTCCGTCGCGCTTTCGGCCTTCGTGCGTCTTCGGACGACGCCGGCAGAGCAGAGGCAGCGATGGGAATCGCAGCAACGGTTCTTAGACATTAGGTTGCGCGCCATCGTCCCAGGCGGTCGCACATTCCACGGTGTGCTGTCCCTTTGTTTTCTGTGTGACTCTGACTCTCTTGTGGAGCGTTTGCCTTTTTTTTTTTTGAGTGCTCTCACATCCTCGAAGTGCCGAAAATTTTGAAAATCCCCGAGAAGATATCCTGGTGATATCCGTTCAACGTCCAAACAACAAAAACCCAATCCCTGCGCTCCTTTTTTTTGTTTTCATTGAATTAACTAGTGTGTGATCCCGAAAAGGAACCCACACTCGCAACAAATAGTGTCCTGTCCCTCGCGTGTGAAACGAAGCTAAAGAAAGAAACAAGAAAATGAATAAAATAAAGCGAAGAGGCGGAAAAGCGAACAGAAAGAGGGGAAACAAACAAAACGGCTCGGCCAGGAGTGAATAGATGATCAAAGGGGATCGTTCGGATTTTTCGAGGAAACTTCGGAAACATAACGGTTTCGGGTGTTTTCTTTTGGATTTGGTTTCACCAAAAGCCAACGCTTTTTTGCTGATGTGTTCACCGATTTGTTTCCCCTCTTTTTCCGTGCGCTGAGAAAAAAATCCCCAGAAACCTAATATCAGGATGCTCTGTGTCCCTCTGTCTCTGTCTCTGTCTCTGTATCTGTCTCACGGCAAATTGTTGCTTAATTGCGAATTAATGTCGGGGCTTTTTTTCTCCGTGCAGTGCCATACCCGTAACCACAACCTGCCGACCGTTTAAAGCCAAACCAAACCAAAAAAACAAACAAAAAACGAACCGAAACTGCCTTCACAAAGTACCTAAACCAAACTTAAATAGCTGCCAAAAGAAACGAAAACCGCCGTTTCCCCGGAAAAGAGATGATGGGATCGCCGGGATCCCAAGCGTCCGGGATCGCGACCGGATCGGTCGGAATCAGAAGCGGGCGGAGAGGTCAAGCGGGGTCGCTGCTCCTGCGCCTCCTTGCCGTGTCCTTCGTCCTTGCCGCCTGCCACGTGCCGCTGACAAATGCCAAGGTGAGTTCATTCGATCCTCTTGCCCGTTCATTGTACTCGTACCAATTGAGGCCCAGGAATGCAGTGAACGTTAGTTGGTTCTATTGGGTGAACCATTACCACTGCCAGCAGCTCATCCACAATCAGTTTGGGATGTGGGTAACCCAATGATCTCTTATTTCCAATGACCCAACTCGGTCC
The DNA here is from genome assembly GCA_005876975.1 of Drosophila orena. Lineage (NCBI taxonomy): Eukaryota > Metazoa > Arthropoda > Insecta > Diptera > Drosophilidae > Drosophila > Drosophila orena. Next base: position 973,168 of record VCKV01000288.1, on the reverse strand, counting down.
AGCGACGAACTTGAACTATTTACCATGACACACATATTGTTTCCGAGCGCCCAGTGATTAGCATAAAAAATGTACATATTGATGACCCCGAGGGTATTTATAGTAAGTGTTTTTTAAATCGCTTCTCCCCCATCCGCCATTAAATTAGGAAGTGAGCCGCCTTTGAGCCGCTCCGCTAAGACAATGTTAAGGACCGGATTTTGAGTTGAGCAGAGGCCAAAAAAATAGATCATCAAGTCCATTGGCCCGGGGTCATCAGCGGGGGTTATCATTCTCTCCTCTCGAAAAACAGACGCTGTATTAATTTCTTTTTCCAAATTCGGATCGAGTTCAGCTGTGGCTTTTGAATGATGCGATTGTGTTCGGACGTCTTTGCCAATTATTATGAGAAGTCGATTGTTCCAGTTCCAAATTCTATCTTTGTCAATGGAGGAGGGGTCGGTGTTCGTGTGCGATGTGTGTGTGTGTGTGTATTTTCCAACATAATGAGCGGCGATGATAACGCGTTATCAGCGTGTTAATGACATGTTGTTCACAGACGTTTGCTTGCAATGAAATAATTTCTTTAATTAACATTTCAAATCGCTGAACATTTGCTTGTGAATCAAGAGGTCCCATTTCCGATCTCGATGGCTTTGTGGACGACACTACCTGCTGGACATTGCTGGTGCTCTGGTGCCTTGGTGCTCCATTTCATCGACTGTCGCTTCCCTTCGAATTGTTTTGCTGCAGCGCGCACACTTTTTATCACATCGGAAGTTGCGTAAATGAGGCCAAATTTGAACACATGTACACATACAAACGTCTATGTCGCCTGCTCAGGGCTTATCGGTGGGACTGGGATTGGAACTGGGACTGGAACTGGGACTGGGAATGGAAGTGGGAATGGAAGTGGGAATGGGAGCCACACTCCGAAGAAGGAACCACTGCGAATCGGACTGCGAACGAGGTCACTGCTCCGGCTCGATAGCTCCATCCTCCGCCTTTGCCCATCCGGCGTATGCGTGTTGCCGGTCATTGGACATTGCGCATACGATCAGGTGGCTCCGGCCCCTTGGTGCCATAGATATCGTTTATCTTACGCTTTAGCCGTTTCACATGGATAGCTGAACTTGGGGGAAGCACAAATATCACTTGTCAATACACATTTTGCAGTCCCTACGTTATGTCACTTCATTCTTTGGGCCATTTTAAGCCTTTAAATGGTTCGTTTTTGGGAAAATGTGCAACTCGTCACAATGCGCTCCATAAAGTCTATAAATGGCCAACTTTTGGCAAATGTGCAACTCGTCACAATTCCCTCCATATGGCATTTCATCTGCTTAAAATGATATTCGCCTGGCAACCGAATTGAGCCCTTGTGTTTACATCGACAGATGGGTGCGTCCCCCATGCGATGGCCCTTTTCCGGCTTTACAGGGTATCCGATCCCCCCTCCTTTGGCTCTGCACTTCGCGACGATGTGTGCCCCGATATCTGTCAAACAAACTGTCAAAATATTTGCATCATCAACAACAACTGCAAAGCAAATAAGATGAACAAAATTAAGGCATCCAAGATCCAACCAAAACGGCAGCCAGCAGATGAGAAAATATCATTTCGCAGCTTTTTTGACTTGGCTTCTCTGACTTTTGGTTTCTCTTTCAGCTTTTGGGATTATGTTTTCTTTGTTTTTTTTTTGTTTTTTAATGTTTTTTGTTTTTCCTTTTGTTTTTTCATCGGTCTGAAGATGCGTTCGTTGGCACATTCCCTTCGGTTCGGTTCGTTCTCCTTGTATTCAGTTTTCTGGTTTTCTGGCTTTCTGGCTTTCTGGCTTTCTTGTTTTTCGTGGCTTCACGGTTTCTGTTTCGTTTCTGTTTCTGTTTCGATTGTTTGTTTGTGCAACATATGGACACAAGATGTTGTACCCCCTGATCACACATGTGACCGGCTGTTCGCCTGTGTATCTGCCATGCTGGAATCTGCCCCATTGAATCACTGGGAAATGGCCTTCTTGAGGTGAAAAATTGTGCGATCACTCGACTTGAATATTAACTAATAATTTCAATTAAGTTTCGCTTGCCATATAAAATGGTATTCTGTGGAAGATACATGTGTAACATTTCTGTGTACCGAAAACATTCGCATAGCGATCACATGCATTTTCATGGGAAGAGTCATGCGCGCATTTGTTTAAATATTATACTGGGGCTGCCTAACGCATACTGCCACCCCCTCCCCCCTCCCCCTTTCCCTAACCCCCACCACCACTTGAGCTCAAGTTCAGACATTGACCAAGGGGCGGCAACTCGATAAGGGGGCGGGGTCGCGGGCAGGGACAACTGGCACACTTAAAACTGTTTAAACTGTTTATGCGAGAGGTGCGAGGTGCAAGTGAAGTGTCTGGCTCGCTGTTCAGTTTCCTATTTGTGTGGCGTTACTGTATCTGAAATGCTGATTGGCGATATCGCCGTGTGTTGGCTTTGTCAAATTGGCATTGCCAGAGGGCTTCCATTACCATTAGTCACCGGGGGCAGCCGCAATCCCGACCTGGCCGGGATTCTTAGATTCAGCTTATGCGGTTCCGGAATCTATTTTCCCTGGCTGACGTACATATGCACTGCTGTAAGGAATGAACTGGCGGAATCTGTTGGAGTCAATGGGTAAATGATGCTGGCTATGAGGCAAGCATTTAAAAATAGATGGCGACAAGATACCAGAGACGAAAGTTTTCGATTCGCGGCGGAGCATTAAAGTTGGGAGATCCGGAGTGGCTAAATCGGTTAATACCCTGCAATACTGCAGTACGCAGTAATTCAGTAATGGATGCAACGAAATAATGCGGATAATGCAAATTTTGATCTTGAGACATGCAATTCAAGTGTGTTTCATTGCACATTTGCAACTAAAGTACGTTGATGATCAATAGCTGAAAACCAAAACCTTTTTCTGTTTTTGTTTCTGTTTCTGTTTCTGATGCACGAGTTCTATAGAGTTCATTCCACCCTCGAATATTTCGCTATATTGCGGGCCACAAAAAATGTGAACAGGGATCCGCTGAGGTATTTGCTCCATAGACTAAACATTGTAAAACAACGCCAAAGTGTAGGGTAAACCAATTTTTCAGCCTGACTATTCATTTCTCACTTCGCAGTCCGCACCAACCAACTATTGTAATTTAATATTTGCATGGCGCGTCTGTGGGGGCACAAGCATACTATATATACATACATGTGCATATACATATCGTACATACATATGTATATGTATGAGTTCCCATACATATGAGCCATTATTGTTTGACTATTGCATTGCGTAAATTTTGAAAATAGAAAAGAGCAGCAAGAAAATACAACAAAATTCACCCAACACCCATTAACAGCGTTTCTGGGATGGGGGAAATTCCTAAACTGTCGCAATTTGCCTTCTGAGTTATTGCGAAATGCAGGAGGCCGTGTGGGTGGACATACATACATATGTATGTATGTACATAAATATGTAGATTTATATATCGTGTCATCATCCCAATCCCACTGAACACAAGACGTACAAAAAGATTAATGAAACACTGTTCATGCAAATGACGCCATAAAATGTGTTTGAAAACTGCATTTCAATGTTCCATTTCAGCGAAAAGCGATTATATTACTTAGAATATTGTCGCCAAGAATCGAAAATGATGATGATCCCATCGCAAAACTTAGTATGCAAGCCAATCGGCTTTTTTTTTGGGTAGGTCTCATTCCAAATTCAAGGCATCGATGGGCCCATCGATAAGGTGATTTAAGTGCTAGATATTCTAAGATTGTTCGACTTTGTTGCAAATGCAGGAAAGAGATTGAAATAAACTGATCACGTTAACCATTTCATTTTGCACAGCCTATATATTTATTTTCAGTTTTAGAAGGAATCTTTTGTCAAATGTTTTCAAAACTCGCTTTAAAACTCTAAAAATCGATCTTTAAGTTGCATCAATCTTATGCCATTTGAAAGTATCTGATTGATAGTCAAAACGAGATACACATTTTCGGAGATGGTGCAAAACGGGTTTAAGCCAAAGGGTGAAACCTAATGGGTGAAACTTTTTTGAATTCAAAGTCATGGATGAGATGGATGCGTTTAATCGGCCGAAAAGCCCGAAAGGGGTCGATTTTTCAATTGACTGAATTGGGTGGCAATTACAGATCGATTGAGATGGCGACTTCTTTGCGTCTAATCGTTAATCACAATCAGTGCGCGCGGAAATTGGTATGGATTGTGGAAAATATAAGAAAAATTAAAACATGCATATATTGACGATGCGGGTGACATCAGCTACTGTTCAGCAATCGCCGCCATTAATCGAAAGCGCTTTTTTATTTCGGGGGAAATTAAAAAATGCCTCACAGCATTGGCGCAGATCGCGGTCGAGATATCCATGAGGCGTCTCCCCAATTTTGATGCATTAAGAAGGAAGTTACATCATCCGAGCGTGAAGAAGTCGAGGGAAAACGAAGATAAATTAAAGAGCAGGCTCCCATTTCAATGGAAATCCACATCATTTCAATTCGTATTAATTGCCGCTGCTGCTCAGGCCCAAAATGGCGAAATAAATTTAACAATCAATTCCGAGTCGTGGCTGCCAAACCAACCGCCCAGTGGCTGCCAAACTGCGTCCAAGTCCGCGCCACACCAATTAATTAGTAAACAAAGCATAAGAGCAGCAATCAAACAAGCCAACAAAAAATGATGCATAATTATGCAAATTCCTTAATTTGCCATTGCCTTACGCGACTTGCATATATTTATGCTTTAATAAGCCCGCAAACACTTTGATTTTTCAACTCGATGCGGTTCGATTTTGGGATCCATTTGAATCGAATCTCTGTCGTTTCGTATACGCTTTTTTTCATGGCTTCAGCTTTTTGTGACTATCAGACTTGGGCAAACCAAATGATTCAATATCAATATCAGCGATAAGCTACTTAATTAATAACAGATTTGACATAAATAAATAGAATACTAGAATACTATGCCAGCATTGATTAATCATTCGAAGACAGCAATTAAATAAAGTACATTACGGTAATTAACAAAATTATAGATTAAAGCATCAAAATAAAACAGATCGATGGCAAAACACGTTAATAATTTCAACAAACCTAATAACAACCTTTAGCGCTATATATAATATCTGAAAGATACTTTGAACGATTGCAGATGAATGAAATCGAATTGAAAGATAGTTTTGTCTAGCAGAATAGCAAAATCATAAGCAATTAAAGCTGGTTCGCACTTCGAGGTGCCAACTACTGGGCCACATAAAATATTTATACATGTATTTCGACCTGGCAGCTCCTCCATTAATACTCCATTGGAGAACAAAGGCGCGCGCGGTGGTTTTCAGCTAATTGCCGCCAAAAGGGGCGAATGGAGCAGTCAATTAAAGAAAATGTTACCCGCACACAAAGTCGGCTGTGTAAGCCGCGCCGAGTATCTGGAAGAAACCGCAGACCGGCCAGATAAGATATAGAGGCCCTCACTCATATGAGTATATATAGTACATACTCGTACATAGGTGGCATAGTTTTCGATGCTCGGGTTCTAGCCAAGTTGATAAGGTGTCAACTGACTGATAGTGAGTGGCAGCAGGTTAAGGGATAGGATCGGATCGGACGGGTTCGGGTTCGGCATACATAATATGTATGACTGGGGCTGTATATATACAGTCATAAATGCTGTATCTGTAGTGGCTGTCAAACTGCCGGCACTCGTGCGCTGATGAATCTTAATTTAATGCATATACGGCTGACATTTGCATGACCAAATTCGTGTGAGATCGTCACTATAAGCAAACTGGTTTTTTGGTGTTTTTTTTTTTTTCGGTTTGCTCTCGCTGGCTGTGTCCGCAGAAGCTGCCACAGTTTATGATTATTTTATTTGTGGCCAGAACTAGTTGCCTTATCAATGCCATTAGCAAGACCTTTTTTTTTTTTTGTTTCGGCTCCAACATGGAAACATTATGTCTGACTAATACCACAAATATGCGGTGTCATACTACTGTTTCATCTGTTTATCGAACACATATGCGCATTTTTCCACCAGCCGATCCGATTCCATTACCATCCAATTCGGTTTTTTCGTGCCCAGCAAAAAGTCCCATGTTGAGTATGTATTTTGGCCCGATCAGCGTTTTCATAAGCGCAAGTTCATTAGCTTCAGTGAACTAGCGTTTTAAATGTCTAGGTGATCTGCTTTTCCCAGGCGACACAAATCAGATTTCAGCAAGGTGCTGGCCACAAAGTAGGCGAAAGTTCGCTCGAATTTGGGCAGCTGATAACGAGGGATCGGCACTCGAGTTGCTTGTGAATGAATGATATCACTGCTAGAAAAAAAAGAAAGAAAAAGAAACCAGGTGCATACACTTTGGATTGCATTACCATTCGTCTCTATGACACACCATTTTAGTGCAGCAGCTAAACCCTTTTGTTTCAAAACCAAAACGAGTTCCCTCAGCGGCATCTTTACTCTTTACCGCGATTATCCGCTATTATTGATTTATGCATTAATAATTCAATTAAGAAACCGCCTTCGCTGCCTCTCTTTTACAGGTATGTACGAGTATGTGACGATTTCGACGAATTTGCAAAACCGAAATCAAATTCCATTCGATTCGATTTGAATCGATTCGAATCGATTCGTTTCGATTCGGATCGAGATCTTAAAGCGACGAGCCAAACAACAGACAGCTTGACGCTGGGGAGCCGCCCCTTGAAACCCCTATACGTACAGATACCCCGAATCGATCCAGCGTTTTCTGGCGATCTCCAAATGAGACCCATTAGCTGTCAAAAGACAAATATTTGTCGCTGTCACCGGGGCACAGCAATAACGCTGACTCTTGACCAAAAGCCAAACTTGATTTATTTCCTGTTTCTGTGTGTGCGTGTTGCTCTTATTGAAATGAAACGTGCCGCCAAAAGTGGACAGAAACAAAAAAAAAAACGTAGAAAACATAGAGATAGCTGCAAAGAAAACCATAAAAAAAACAAGTATTTCTATTTTACCTTTTTTTTTTTTTTGGCTTGGAACAGTAAAAAAAGCAACAGCAACAGCAACAACTTGACCTTGAAGTTCCAAGCTGACATCCCACAAAACATTGGTCACACTTTCGGGGCACCCAAATGGGCAGCTTGTGGATAAGAAGTTGGCCAACTGCAAGACGGCCAAACGAGCTGTAGACAAATGCTGAACTAGTAGAATAGACGGGTATAGATGTATTAGCAAAAGCTCAGTAAAAAGTAAGACATAGCGCACAAATGCTAATCACCAGTCGGCTTGCTGACATCTAACCTCAAGTTACAGTCAATTCCAGATGTTTAGATGTTTGTAGCAACTACCTCATTACAAGCGAACATTTTCTCAGAAATGTGCATAAAGAGCACATATTATATTGTATATTATATTGTGTATTATGTATTTGGCCATAACTGGTTGCTTTTAAAGACTGGCAAATTGTTTTTCTCTGGGTCATAGAACCTGCCAAATGGCTACATTGTATTGTGTGACAGGGCAGGGCTCTCAAGTTGTGTAAAAGCCCCACCACCTTGGACCTCCATCGACAGTTTGACAGCCATTGATGTGTTGTCATCTGGGGAGCTGAGGAGCTGGGGAGCTGAGGAGCTGGGGAGGCCATCGTGCGAGGACTGAGGCTGTTGTTTAGCCTGAGACTGAGATGGAGACGGAGACCCAGTTATGATGGATAGATGTCTTTGGGGGCTATGCCCATGTAGGTGCAGCTTACGCTAATGCAGTTCAAGTGTTGGAATCATAGAAGAAATAACTTTTCTGTTTTTGCTGCCGCGGAAAATGTGCAGCAATGCGCGTCGAGTCCGCACACAGTCGCCCATCCCCTCCTCGAGATAGTGCCCCTTCATCTCCCCGCCGCCGAGAAGAGAAGAAATCAACAAGCCGCAAGTCAAGAGGTTGTCCCCCGCTGCCACACTACTGGTGTGTGTGTGTCTGTGTGCGTGTGTGTGACAATGAGAAGGAGGTCTACAGCCGACAAACGAGCACTGGGAGAAATTAGGGGGTCATCAAGCAGGGAAGAAGTTGAGAGCTAACAACCTGATTGACAGAAAGTTGATACACGATTCTCCCGCTCACTTTTTAGGTTGGCTAGAAAGGAAGTTGAGAGCCTTCAGCTGGATAGCCACATTTTCTGCAAGTGTACATCTTAGCAGATTTTCAGGCAGTAAAAGTAACAGAGTCTGTAATTACGTTTACTTGTCTGAGGTTGCACTCTTTATTTTGTATTCTTCCCTCGCGCATTGTAATACCTTTAATAAGCAGGATGACGTTGCACTTGACAACAACTGCAGCAGCGAGGTCCAGGCAGGAGCAAGCGAGATGGCAGTGGACGGGGTGCGAGCGGGAGGGCATGTTGCTTGCAAAAGGAGGCTACCTTTGTTGCAGCTGGCGGGCTTTTGTTCTGGGTGCCGCACTTGAGGTCACCTCCATCTAGTCTCCCAGTTATACTCACCTCCACACAATGCCACCCCATTCTCCACTCCCGAGATTCTTCTTGGCCTTTTTGAGGTTAGTTTGGTTAGTGTGGCTAGTTTGGTTAGCACCGTCAAAACAACAACAACAACAACAACAACAGTCGAGGGTTTACGCACTGCGACATTGTGTAGAATCTTTGAAACTAAAAAACTAAGCATGCTAGCCAGAATCGAATTCTTCCCGGCTAGTATGATCTACTTTGGGCATGACACATCCACTGATTGTATCGATAGCATGCCAGTCTATAGCCATACTCTGGCCATAAGCTCTGTGTGGTATATTTAAGTCATGCAAAGCATAGTAATCACTCCAAATCTCATCCACATTAGTGTCATTATGATCCATGATCCCAGTGAATCCACTGTTTTTGGGCATCGGGAGCAAGAGCATATGGGCCCATCGGCGGGGATCGGATCAGATTGGATCGGGAAACGTGCTTTGCATAGGAGCCGCGCCCACTTGGTGCGCCAAACACGTCGCAATCGCTGAGCCCAGACAAAAAGCTGAAAACCTACAAAAAAAAAAAAAAAAAAAAATAAGAAATAAATAAGCGAAAAAATTAAGCATAAAAAACAAGCGGCAGACAGTCTTCAAAGTTAGATTGGAGTGGCCTAAGCCGGATAATTTATGCCGCTTCCAAGACAGTTCCTCTGCTCATTCGGCGACGTCTTTTGCATACGGCATACGTAACTGAAGTAAAGGAGTAGAAAATATATAAATATAGGTATAAAAAAAAAGATAAAAAACAGAGCCTGGAGTGGCAGGAGAATTTGTAGAAAAATGGTTGGCCGTAATTTTTTTTTTTTTTTTTTTTTTTTTTGTGTGGTTTGTGCCATTTGGTTGATTTTTCGCCGGCGTTTGTACGATAATACGGTGATGAGGTAATATCTGGGTATGTTGATAAGCCCAATCCGAGGTCGGTAACAATAGGTCCGCCGGCACGATAACTGCCGGCTACGTCAATATTTAATTTATAGATATGGCCCTGGCATCGTGGTCCAAACTCCTTTAAAGCTTTCTCCTAACCTCTTTTCTCTGCACCGAAAAAAAAAGTTGCTCTTTTTGCATCATTAACAACTTGATCTAGTATTCAAAAAGCTGAAAAGAAGATTGAATCTAGTATTCAAATAGCTGAAAAGAAGATTGAATCTAGTATTCAAATAGCTGAAAAGAAGATTGAATCTAGTATTCAAATAGCTGAAAAGAAGATTGAATAGTTGCTAGTTAGGATCTATCTACAATTACAATTTAAAGCTATTCACTTCTCCATTCTTATGTGCGCCAGTTGTGCGCCAGGATTCTTGGAAGCTAATTCCATGTCTCGTTTCTCGAAACCGAGTTAGGTTCCCCAACATTTGAGTCACCATAAATATGCTTACTTGAGCACTTATGGTACACGTGCTGGCGACTCGGCCCATAAGGAAGTTGGCAACACGAAATTGAAATGGCAATATAATAAAGTAAAGAGTGATGTGGCTATTAAACAATCTGCGGACTATGCGTAGTGCCGACCGCCTTCATATGTATGTATATGTACATTTATTTGCACACACTCACTCAGGTAATTAAGTTTAAAGTTGAGGCACAAAAAGCATTCAGCTAAAAAAGCTGAAAACCCAAACAAAAATAAAAGGAAATCAAGTTGAAAAACCGGCAAAAAGCGACTGAACTGTGAAGCACTCCCGGCGTCGCAATTGCAAAGAACACGGAAAGAAAAAAGGGTCAATATCAATTTAATATTCAGATGTAGTCCGATTGGACTGATAACTATTTAAAAAACTATTTAAAGTTAAAAAAATGCATACGTAACTTTGGTCGCTATCGCCTTTGATACGAAATGCACCAAGTCATCCGTTTTTTCGCTCTGTGCAATGCAGCGCAGTCGTCGCCGAGCTGACCTACAACGAGGCGCCTTCGTCACCAGCGCCGCCCCTTTTGTCGTTCGTCACTCGTCTCTTGGCGTCTGTGCGTGCCTAATGAGTTGCTGTAATGCAAAACCAAAAATTTTCATCCGACCGTCTGCCCATTGTGAGTGGCTGTAACATATAGCCTGGCCCACATAGACACAGATCGCCGGCCACAGTGGCACCCCCATATAGAGGACGAGAACGATTGCTGCAGCATAATAATGCCATGGTTCCATAATTTCCATAACGTAGTCCACCCTTGGGTTCACTCTTTGTGCATGCGAGTTGAACACATGTGGGTGCTCACTGTGGCAAGTGTGTGGCTTAGGTAGCCGCGCAGTGTTGAAAACAAATTGCACGCAATTAAACACGCTCCATGCCAACTGAATCTTGCCCCACTCGGTGGTGCAGAATTCGCTGGTGGTTCGGCTGGTGGCTCATCTGTACATCATCTACATCATCATGCCGGCGGCTCCACCATTTGCGATTTGCATCGCCCACCAAGATGCTGGATGATGATGATTTTCGTGGCTCAGCCGCTCTCCAAAAAGCCCCAAAAAAGAGAGAAAAACAAGATGGAATGCTATAGTCCAGTTCGCCGACTATCAGATACCCGTTACTCAGCTAGTGGAAGTGCAAGCGAGAAATTTCGACATTTTCTGGAATATCGTTAGAAATTGGGGAAAAAATGATAAAATGAAAAAAAAACTAACATTTTTTAAAAGTGTTTTTGGGTTTAGGAGTGGGCGTGGCAACATTTGCGTCCATGCCTCTGGAAGCTGCATGCTTAATCTCAACATTCTAGCTTTTGTAGGTAGTTCCAGAGATCGAGGCTATCATACGGACAGACAGGCGGACAGACGGACAGACGGACAGACAGACGGACAGACAGACGGACAGACATGGCCAGATCGACTTGGCTATTGATCCTGATCAGGAATATATGTATATACTTTATGTGGTCGGAAACGTTTCCTTCTGCCTGTTACATACTTTTCAACGAATCTGGTATACCCTTTAACTCTGCGAGTAACGGGTACAAAAAGTGGCCGCTTGTTCGACTCTTCGGTTTTATGACTCTGTAATTTCGATGTTAACATCTTGATGGCCGAACTTTGATTAATGGCCTCGGGGGGGGAGTCTTTGGATGTCGAGGCCCGTTGATAAAGATTGCTGCACAGTGCACTTTGCGCCACTGGCAATCTGATTTATGTGGCAAATAGTTAAGCGGAACGCCATATCAATCTGCCCCGCGAGCCTATGACATCATCCGATTGGGAACTCAACTCTGCGGTTTTTAAACTATTTTTTTTTTTAGATTTTTTTTTTTTAGCACTTATGACTGGCTGGAAGCGGTGCTGTTTGAATTCGCGCTGTATTTTGGTTTGAATTTGGGAAAACTATAGTTGGTTACACCCTTTTCACGCGGCTTTTCTTTCTTTTTAGTGGGTTGGTTGCGAATGACACAGATTCGCGAATCGGTTGCCTGCAGTTTGCATAAATCAATCTCGCGAATCGCTGAAGTGCATTATTGTTATCGTGAAGTGTGGCCAAGTATACTGGCAGTCGTGCAGTCACCTTTTGCGCAGATAAGCTACCGAGAATAATGGACAACTCAGCTCCTTGGGCTGTCTTCGTGATGAATAATAAATGTTTGTTAGGGCGACACATTGTACATATGCATATATTCATATAAGATAGATAAGAATCTTTGGCAAACTGGGCGAACGTTATATTCCAGCCAATATTTGCAGAATGCAGGATATTCGAATCTCAATATGACCAACACAATTCCCCTTCGTTTGCATTTGCAATCAACTACGGCAATGTTTTTAGTTACCTTAGCTTACTCCACACCACTGTAGAGTGCTGCCTGCAACACCTGTTGCATTCATCTGCCAGTTCTGCCCACTCTCGCAATTAACTTAAAAATGACCGAAATAAATGTTTACTACTGCTAAACATTATCATTACAGTAATCCAACGTGTATAGCGGCATTTAAAGGCCATCAAATCGACGGATGATAAGCTGCAATCTCTGAATTGCAAATTCGGCATCCTTTTCTTTTTTTTTCGTTTTCGTTTTTCTTGCCGGGATTCCCCGTTTTTACTGATCCATGCTGTTGCTGTGGTTACAAGGTCGCTCCGTCTGGTTTTCCCGGTTTTGCCGGCGAGGTCCGTGTGCCAAGGGGTTAAAAGGTCAGATTGCAAATTGCGGTTGAGGGGTTGAATGGCGGCTAGCGGCAAGCGGCAAGCGGCTGGCGGAGACGGCAGTCAGTTAAAACTTGCAAAAGTTTAGATAAATTAAAACTGAATACACACGTGGCCACAGAAATGTTTCTGCCGACACAAAACTTTAACTGATACTCACTCACTCACTCACTCACTCACTCACCGTTTGTTGTCTGTTGTGTGTTGTGTGTGTTGTGTGTGTTCCGCCCGATGTTTTTGTTGTCGGTCAAATGAAATTGTAGCAGAAGCACTCCAACAACCAACAACGGCAAAAGGAAGCCAAAGTATTGTACCCCGGCAAATTCGGGCCACAAAACGGCTTGGTAATGGTAGTGGGTATGGTGGTGCTGATGGAGATGGAGCTGGAGCTGGAGCTGGAGATGTGGTGATGGGTATAGCATCCAGTCTCTGAACTTGCCTTTTCTAATTGAGCTCGGGTTACAGCCGGCAAGCAATGCGGTGCAATGCACAGAAGCTCGAGCAGTGGCCAAAAAGGGTTAAGCAGGGCGGCATTTCTTGGCCTAGGCCTCATTAACCCGCCCAAGATATCCACTGCACTTGTGGAAATGATGACACCTCCAAAAATGTCCAAAAATATGTGATACCCAAATGCAGTTCTATTACCAAAAGTTTTCTGTTTTCTCTTTTTTTTCTTTTTTTTTTTTTACTTACTATACCCAGCTAAGTTTCCAAATTAAACTCTATTTAATTTGTTCATAATTGATGTTGTTTTTTGTCAGTGTGCCAGGCATTCCCCCACCATGTATAGGCATTAATTAATATTCATTCAATAAATCGCAATCTATAATCAGAGGCTGTGCGCCTTTGCCTACCGCTTTTGGAATCGTAATATCGCTGTGGGCCAAGTGCTTGTTATCAGCTAACGTTCGCCTATAAATAAGGCGAACAAAATGTGTGTAATAAAACGTAGCGAGCAGCCCAACAACAAATTGATTCAGCCAGCAGCCCGAACAGCTGAACAGCTGAACAGCTGAAGAGTAAATTGCGTAAATGCTTTTTATAGAAGTTCAAGTCATTGAAATTCGAATTCACTTCCTCAAATCGAATGCGACCGATCCACAATTCACACACACACACACATATCAGGCGCTCGCATTTTTGTAAAAATATATATGACGATATATGTTGGCTTTCATAATCAGCTAGAAGTGTATTAACCAAAACACACACACACGGCGTAAAATTGAGGCCATTGGGCCTTTAAACTAAGAGATAAGAAGTTTTTCGGCGAGTGTGCCTGGTCGCCAATAAAGAAATTCCATTTTAGTTGAATGAATAACTGGCAATCAAAAGGCAGCACAACAAACGATCTGACAAATTATGTGGAACAATTTTTTTTTTTTTTTTTCTTTTTTTTTTTTTTTTTTTCTGATGCGGGGTCACCAAAGGAAGCCGGCTGAAAATAGATGAAGAACACATGGAAGCAAATTGAAAACACAAGATGTGGAAAATATATATATAGAAGCTACATATATACAAGCTAATATATTATATAAGCTATACCCATTGGGGCTGTCAAATAACATGAATTTAATGAACATAATGAACATGCCACACATTTAGCCGAATAGATCACTATAATTGTGTTGGATAAGAGTGCCGCACAACACACGTGGTGCCATAAAATGATAAAATGCTGAAATACCACCAAGGGGTTATGGCTCAGTTTCGGATTATTACAAAATATGCGCGAATGGCAAAACAACGGGAGGGGGGAGGGTGTGGGGTGGCTATAAAAAAAAGCATTGAAATAAAAACAAATCAAGAACAAAGTGTAAGGAACCACGAAAGTGCCAAGAGCATGGCTCATAAAAGTTGGCAACAATGGTAGCAGCCATCAAAATGCGTACAAAATACCCCAAGTCTTTTCGGCCGTGAAAATCGTGAAGTTATAAAAGCATCGATATATTATTCGAAATCATTTGAATAAGGAATATTTAAGGAATATTTCACGCTACTGCCCAGTTTGGTAAAAATAAACAATCGTAATTATCGCAATTATCGCAATTAATGCCTGCAATATTAACTTGTTTGCATTTCGTTTGCCTTCTTTATTGCACGTTTTGCAACAAATTTGTAATTTGTAACCTAATTAGACACATTAATTACGCGCAATTGTAAGTGGGCGTGGTTTCAGAGTTCAGAGTTCAGGTGGGTAACGCAGCTAATGCAAATTGATGGACTGCCACACACCCTCGCTGAACTGTCTTCTGGTTTTTTGTGGCCTGGCTGTGTTGGGCGCTAATGCAGACAAATGACAGCCAAAGGCACCTGAATGCGGACATCCAGGCAGGATGGGGACATCCTCCGAGGAGGCGTTCGCATCATTGTCACGTAGCTTCTAAGTGCCGCAAATTACGCACGCAAATTGGCTTTGTTGTGTCAGCGGCGGCTTGCTGGCGGGCTGGGTGGTTGCTCTGTGGGTGTTTGGGTGGTTTTTGGGCAGTTGGGTGGTTGGGAGGCGCTGCAGCATCGATAGTTTCCCTGCAATCGCACCACCAATCAACAGGGAGAAATTTAGAGTGCGTTTGACGTACAGCAAGAAAACAGCTTGTACAGCTTGTACAGCTTGTAATGAAGAAGAACTGCACTCCGCTTTAGTATAACGAAAGTGTTTATTAGTAAGTATAATACTCAGATGTAGCATATCGTTTCTCTGCGTGTATGCAGCGCTGGGGAAAGCACCAAATTCGCCCATTAAACGGGGCTTAGGAGCAGCAGCAACAAAGTAAGTGCACTTCCTGAGCGATATATACATATATATATATATACATATGTATATCGTCAGTGGACCAGGCGGGTGTGGAAGGGGGGTGGTGTGGGGGGGGGGAGTGGCTCAAGCTGGCTGACAACTTAATATGAGGCACGAACCAAGTCAACCAAGCCGGCCAAGAAGCCTCAACTCTCAAGCCTGATGTCAAAAAAAAAAAAAAAAAAAAAAAAAAAAAAAGAAATCAAGGGGAATGATAGTGGTGCCGGGGGAGGGGGGGAAATGCTGGCGAAATGCTGCCGACAACTTAAAGGCGTTAATGGTCGTTTGTTTTATGAGAAATTGCCAAAACGTGAGCCGCATCCCAGAGTCGGTTGGCCCTTTCTGGCGAGGATGGGCGGCGGAATCACACCCAGCCACAGAGACATCAAAGCGCCCAGGATCAACAGTCGCCAGGCGTGCTCGTCCATGTTTTTCTTCTTTTTGTTTCTTATGTTCCTCTGTGTTTTTCTTTTCCTTACTTTTTTTTTCTTTTTTTCTTCTTTTTTCCTTTTTTTTCTTTCTTTTTTTTTGTGGTTTTTTGTGTGTGTTTTTTTTTGTGGCCGAGCGACGTGACAACCTTGGAGTGGCTTCAACATTTAAATGAGTTTGTGCAACATAATAAAATGGAAAACAACACATAAATATTAGCGTCGTCAACAACATTGTCGCGCTGCGCTGAACTTTAGCCTGCTTTGTTGCTTCTCGCCACCTCGGGCCACAAATCAAAGTTCGAGCAGGTGTCTATGCAGCAGCATCTGTGCAGATACCCTGCAATGGGTATGCTGGGCACTTGAGTGGCAAAGAAATGGGTGCGTGTGTGTAGCTAGTCAAACGCCAGTCTGGCTGAACTGAAAAACAAATTCTTAGCACCTGTGTATAGTTAGTACCTCTTATGTAGCTTAGTACCTCGTCGATAGTCGCCGTGCATACCCATTGTTTTGCGACACTTAATTTCCTCCCCATTGTGGCGAGTGCATTCCACATGAATCTCTGGATGAGCAGGTGGTGTCATGGGTTCAGTCCGGGATCTGAGTAGATCGTTGCCCAGAGTAAATGACAACAATGGGAATGAAAACAACAGGTCAGTTCCTAGTGGCAATCAGCGCGGCGGCAGCTGAATTGAATTATTTGTTGATGTCAGCAAAATGAAAGGCTTTCCACGGGAGCAGAGCAAGTCAGTGGGTCCGGGAAATCTGCACAGCTTTGCCTTCCGTTTCCCCAGAGGCCAAACATAAACTATAAAATAGAAAACCCAGCTTGAACTGATGAGATATTTATACTTTTCCATTAATAAGAACGCTAGGGAAAGACAGTTGCATCTGCAGCTTGCATTTAAATCAGACTTGGATGTGATTTGAGATGATGTGGTTGATGATGATGACGATGATGATGACGATGACGATCATCCATCGCCCGAGTTCCATTGACGCCCACGGAGAAGGAAAGATATGTGGAAAAACTAATTAAATCAAAACAATTGCTGCAACGTACAGTTTAATTAAGCACATGAGACACAAGAGCGCAGCGCTAAATATTTCCTGCTGAGCAGCTCGGGCAACTCGGGCCACTCGGGATCGGAATCGAAATCTTTTGCTGCATATAGATGTGGGTACCCACAAGTCCCGGGGGCAACCAGGTCGCCGATTCCCAGCGGAATCTCTGGCCGGCAATCTTGGAATGATGATTGACGGCGCAATCTTCTCTACGCGGAGGATTACGGCGTCAATTGCTTTGCACTTGCTCCACATACCTAGATTCTTTGGCTTGATGTCACTCGATGCATTTTCCACCTCCACAGCCACATCCACCTCCACCTCCACATCCACATCCACCTCCACATTCACAGTCACAGCCACTTCCATATCCATAGCCACTTCCATTTCGCTGCAACCACACGCGGCGTATGCGCAATTTACTGGTTACTTCTTGGAGGGAGGAGCAGGTCGGGTCAGGAACGTCTGGCTGTGTTCGCCGGGCAATTACCTTGACGCTAGTTTTTAATCAAATTTTCACATGTTTCCACCCCCAATTTCCTTCCCGCCCCTTTCCAGTTCCATTTCCATTTCCATTGCCCCTGCTTTTCCTTTTTTCGATTCACCGCCTCGCTTTTCGGCGATAATTGTGGCCAAAAACACAAAGTTCTGGCTTCTGGCTTCTGGCTTCTGGCACACATGTGTTCCTAGCAGACAGTGTCTCATTCTGTCTAATTTGCGATACTCTTTGTCTACTATTGGTAGTATTATGCAATTGTACTATTTCTGGCTACTAAATGATATAGTTTTTGCTTTTTAATATGGCTTTCTATAGTTGTTTTTAATGGTTGAACTAGTAGCTTGACACTTTCAGAACCATTTGAACAGGTTTTAGAGGAATACAAAAGGATAATGGCCTGCAGCGCATCCATCCTGTTTGTTTTTCACTTTTGTGGTCTATTGCCTCAGGACAACCTTCCATCGTCTGGCGTGCCTTTTGGCCACAAAATGTGCGCAGTCAGTCATTCAGTCAGTCAGTCATTCAGTCCGTTAGTCATTCAGTCAGTCATTCAGTCAGTCAGTCAGTCAGTTAGTCAATAACTTTTTCTTTCGTCCTTTGCCGAAAGGCGGAGGGGAATATTTCTCGATGTGTGGTGTGCGATCGATTTAACGAGAATTGGCTGCTTGTCTGCTGCGATTTTTGAGCATGATGAAAATAAATTGCCAGCACACATATGTGCGCCAAATTTATGGCTGGCCAAAAAGGGGGAGTGGCCACAGTCTCGATGTGTAATTTGTCTTGCAGGAAATGAGGCCCGCCAGGCAAAACTAAAAAAAAAACAACCAAAAAACCAAAAAACCAAAAAACAGAAAGAAAAACAGAAACAAAAGCAAAAAAAAGGTTCCAAATGGGGGTTCAATGCACGCATACTGGTTTTCATGGGGGGTGGGTGGTGGTGGGTGTTGGGTGGTGGGTGGTGTTTGGTGGGTGGCGCAATCGCGACCTTACGCCCCAAAACTGACCCACTTGGTTGCTGGTGGCTGCCCACAAACACACGCGCAGTAGCAACAAGTTGAGACAATTGACGTCTGCTTATTTTTCTCCTCTGCTCTTCCCCTCTTCTTCGCACTTGCATAAATCTAGATGCAGTTGCAGATGCAGTTGCAGATGCAGATGCATTTCGCGAAAATGGGTTCAAGGACACTGCGTTGTCATCTAATTGGGCAGGCACATAAATAACATTGCTCATTGTTTGTTTCCACGCCAGCGTATTTATTTATGTTCGCACGTTGCGTATGCGTAATAATTCATTTCGACACTCATTTTGGGATTGCACATGCCATCTACAGTGGTGGCAGCCACAGGAGCGATCGCTGAATGTTGCATTCTTAACTATATTCTTCTGGTCGGTGACAATTCCAGTTGAAGCCTTGCGATTGAAGGTCGATCTTGAATATCTAACAAAGATATAAGAGATACCAAATAATAATAGAGCTTTATTAAATAGAGTCAACCAAGAACAGCAGATCAATGTGGAATATTCAGACTGCACTTTGCATTTGGGGCACAGTTTGGCAGCCACTGCAGCCATCGGGCCATGCTGGTTTTTGCATTAGCGAACTGCTCGAGTAATCACAATAAACGCCAGGAATCTGTGTCAAGCATGCGGACAACTGGCCGTCCGCCCCGAACTGAAAAAAAGAAGAAGCTATAAACGAGCAGCAGATGCCACCTCATCCCACAAACCCCACAAATGTGGCAGGCATCGTTTGGGGATCGCGATCGGAATCCAATTGTATAACTGACTTAAAGCCGAAAGTAGTTTTCTGCGTTGCTGGGCATCCAGCAATTAAGCTAATCATTCAAGAAGTTAATTTACGAGCCAGCAAATCGATGCGAGGCGCTCTTCATCGTGATGTCGATGGCTTAGACCTGATTTCAGGCAGCATTATTATGTGTAACACACACCGAGCAAGCCCCAAACTTGCCGGGAAATACATGGCCAACTCCAAAGTCGTGGCACGTGACTATGCAGCTTCATAAGGCAGCCAGCCAGCCAGCCAGCCAGCCAAAAAATAATAGAAATAAAAATCAAAATAAAAGCACACAAAGCAACCCACCCACCCAGTTTCCACCCTCAGCCATCCAGACCGCCGAAAAGCGGAAAAGCGGAAAAGCGGAAAAGCAGAAAAGCAGAAAACCAGACACAGCGCAGACAACACTTAAAACTGAAAACAACAATGAAACCAAAACAATCCGACGTCATTTGTCACTGAACTTTGGCCGCCTCAACTTTGATTTTAAGCAAGTGCCGCTTAGTAGGTTTTCCCAAATTTCCCGCTCGATTTATGTCGGTGAGCTCTTTTCGATGAAATCCAATTTTCAGTGCGCCAAGGTTCAGGGTTTCATTGAAACTACTACTACTACTACCACTACTACTTCTATGTTAGTACTATAAATTGGAAGCTAATATGAATAATTGAGTTATTTTGAACGATTTCCTGACAAGTTAAAACGAAAGTAGTACTGCCTTTCATATGTATGTTCAAACACGTATGTTTTCAGTCTTACTCTTTCCCATCCATAAATGCTATCTGCCATTCCCATGTCTTTCCATTATCTCTGTAGTTTATCGAAGTATTTCGATAAGAGGATAGAAGGTGCTCGGGCCATGCACATTTGGCCCACATTCCCAGGATCACACTGCAAAAAAAAATAGGTACAAAAGTTTTCCTGCAGCCAGAAAAAGCATCGAACATCGATTCCGTGGCCAGATATGATATGATCTTTCTTTTGGTGGGCGGGGGTGATGTGATCAGGGGCGGGGCAGTATTTCCTGTGCCCCGTGTGTGTGTGCGCGTGTGTGTGTGTGTGTGTTCAACATGTTGAACATGCAGGGCAAGTGCTTTTTATCAGCGAAGGCAACAATAAATATGACGTAGCACGCGTTTTCCCTGACACTTCCACTCAACAGAAGAATACAATACACATACATACATACATATGTAGGTGTGGGGGAGTGGAAAATTAGAGTCTGGGTGAAGGCAGCACGAAAATAGAGCCAGCACCGATTACCGAAGTGGGAATGAAGAGGAATTGACACTTGAAATCAATGCTCAATTAAAAATGCGACCAAAATAGATCGGAAGTGGGTGAAAAAATCAGGGCATGTGTTGCCTTAAAAAGGGTTTAAAAAGTGAAGAAATGAATGGAAAAAGTCTTAAGCTGAAAACAAACTTTTTGACTTGTTTTTTAAGCCCAAAAAGTTTTCAATTTAGATAAAATCGTAACTAGCGAGAAAAAAGCATTTTCCGAGCTCACATGAATGTTAGCGTTAACAGTGCTGTTAAGTTCTGTAAGTGTGGTGAAACCTTAGCCGAGACACAATTGCTCTCAAACTTGAGTCGTCACTTGCATGGCTGAGCATGGACAACAACCCGACGAAAAAGTTCCTTTGCAATATCTGGAAAATAATCAACGAAAGCTGCACCCAAAGCAAAAGTGGGGAAAATGGGAAAACTATGCAGCCTTGATTAGAAATATGTAAGTGCAGGGACTCGCGATAAAAAATAAGCTTGTGCTGGGTGATAACACCTACATGTTTCGACTTATGTAAATTGATCCAGTTATTCTATCTAATTGGGATTTCCAAATATCTGTACTAATATGATTCAATGATTTCTGCTCTTTTTAGCAAGTTTCACAACTTGGCGATGACCAAGACTTTATGCTCGCGGATGATGTGTCGCTTCAGGGCATCAACGATTCCGAGTGGCAGGAAGCAAGTGATGTCGACGCCCCTCTGGACGACTTCTATGAGACACTGAAGCCCATGGAGGACAAGTTCGAGGAGAAGGAATTGCCCACTGGCAACTGGTTCACCCAGAGTGTCCATCGCGTTCGCCGTTCCATAAATCGTTTATTTGGTAACGATGACGATCAGAAGCGGGAAAGGGAAAGGGAACGGGAACGGGAACTGAAACGGAAATGGGAACGGGCACAACTTGATGGGGCGACTCCTTTGCGTCGCGATGCGATAAATCGGCAAAAAGAATTGCGCCGCAAGGAAAAGCTTCACCAGATCCGGATGACGCAAATGCGAAGGGAGCTGGAGAAACAGCGCCTGGCCAAACGGGCCAATCGTGTTGCCCTCAACAGCGCCACCAATCCTCGCAAGCGGGCATCGGACCTTTACGACGAGAACGAGGCATCCGGCTATCATGAGGAGGAAACCACTATCTGTGAGCTTAATCGATATGATCGATTTGATTTTATTTATCATCCGTAATCCGTTCATCCTGTTGCAATTAGATCGTACCTCATTCGTCGTCAACGAACCCTATACCAACGAGTACAGAGATGTGGAAAGCGAACTGTTCCAGAACCTGCAGAAACAACTGGACGATGACTTGCGCAGCTTCTTCCACAGCAACTACGAAGGCAACGATGACGAGGAGCTGGAAATTCGCAGCACCCTGGAGCGCGTTGAGTGAGTTCAAGCACATCTCTTAGAGGCTCGTTCGTTTTGCTCATTCTGATCACATCCCTTACCTGATCCAGAAACACCAAAGATTACTTCAAAATCCGCGTACAGCTCAGAGTAGAGCTGCCCACTTCTATCACCGACTTCGGAAGTAAGTTGCAGCAGCAACTGAATGTCTACAATCGCATCGATCACTTGGGTGCCGCCACCGATGGCGGGTTCTCCTTCACCGAATCCAGTGGTAAGTTCCTATAGATGCCATTGCTATATTTTGTTGCGGCTTTCCACGTAGCTTTGGTGTAAGACGCAGCCTGTAGCAATCTTAACTTTTCAATTCCCGAGCAGCGGATGCAAACTGGTAAAAACAAAAACCCACTTTGGGTGTGGGAGAATCAATCGTATATAAGATCGTATAAGCGTGATTCCTTTATCGGTTTGCATCCCTCGTCCTTAATCCAAATCATGATACCCAAACTCTTTCTCTGCCCGAAAACCCTTGAAAATCAACCAATGTTCAAACCCAAAAGTGAATGAAGAAGCAATTCAACGTGGCGATCAGGGCGTGGAGGAAATAACGCCTGTCATTTTCCCTATCGAGGCAGTTGCATCAGTTGTTCCCCGAAAATCATACAACGATGTCCAAGGTTTGTCCACCCCAGCGACGGATACCAATAAATCGAAAGTAACGAGATTGCCACATGTGTGATTAACCCGGCAATCCTCGCAGCGCGAAAATATGTAGATCTTATATTGCTAACACGAGTGTGGGTCTGCTCTGGTTTTTTTTTTTGGCAGTAAATTCTGGAATTACAGGCTTACAAGCCTGAAGAACAACGTTTTTTGAGTGATTTGAGATTTAAACTAGATTCTTCTATATATCTGGACTCCCATCTACGAGTTTATATACATACATATATAGAAAAAGTGTCAAAGATTGAAATAATTGAGTTAATGTGAGAATTGAAATGATATCCGGAGTAGACCTTTATGTAATTGTGCTTTTGGATGGTGACCTGTATGTGTTTATGTGACCTTTTGTGACCTCTCGACCTACGTGAACGTCCCTCATAATCAAAAGTTGTGCCGCTTCATGCCATCCGCTCCACTCTATATCCATTTCTGTGATCTCTGTCTGAAATCCTGTATTTATGTCATTGGGAAAGCACCCAGAACTTCAATGTCCCATAGCTAATCCACTTTGTGACCTAACAGGTTTAAATGATGAGGAATTCGATGTTACATTGCCCACGGACGAGGTGGAGGGCTCTGGTAGCGATGGCCTCAGCTGTCGCGGAGACGCCACCTTCATCTGCCACCGGAGCGGAAAATTAATTTGCGATGAAATGCGATGCGATGGGGAGATCCAATGTCCCCACGGCGAGGACGAAGAGTACTGCAACAATCCAATTGGTAAATGTCGCGGCAGCTTAAAAACAGATCATATCGCGATCTCTTTAACTCATCATCGATCGTTTGGCATACATCCATACTAAAAACTATTTCAAAAAGGGGGCTCATCAAATAGTCGAATATTTCTTCTAATTCTTCACATCGTCAATAAAGCTGCAAAGCAGTTAATACAATTACGACGATTCTTCTAAATATACATACATATGTACATATATTGGAATATCTTGGGGTAGGGATACCTGGTCTTCTGTAGAATCCAGATAAAATAATGTCGTTGATGCTTTGCAGCTCTATAACCCATCTAACCTATTCAAAAGTATGAGCTCTTCCTCTTCAACCCATTTAACCTATTCAAAAGTTTGAGAATTTTCACTCTAGTATTTAGTGATCGTTCATTTACATTTGATTTGGCTTTCTTTGCATTGCTTTTATTTATTACATTTTGATTTTGTTTCGTATTTCATTTTAATTTGACGCGCCTCAGTTTGCACGGAAGAGCAGTTTAAGTGCGACGAGAAGTGTCTGCCGCTCGAAAAGCGCTGCGATAAACATATCGATTGTCTGGATCAGACCGACGAGGCTGGCTGTGCCTATATGGAATCACAACCTAAACCCGAACCTCAACCAGAGCCGGAACCTGAACCTGAGCCTGAGCCTGAACCTGAACCTGAACCAGAGCCGGAACCAGAGCCTGAACCGGAGCCTGAACCAAAACCTGATCTCCCATTACCGGAAACGACTGGTAAGTTCTATCGATTATTTTGCATCATTTCTATCGATTATTTTGTGTGATTTTATTTTTGTACCTTAAGAGCCCCACTTTTGGTTTGGGCTGATTGGGCTGTCAGATTAGGTTAGATATAGATATAGATACAGATATAGATACAGATATAGATATGTAGTACAGGAACTTACGATAACTTATGTTATCGTTTTCTTAGGTTATCCTTTAAGTGTGTCTGCTGGCATCTCTGCCCGTTCCCATTCGCCTACTTTGGGTGATCTCATTGCACGAATATCTGCGTTCGGCGATCGTTCATTAGTTCGCAACCAGAACTATGCTCGCTGTAATGGCCAAATGAATTCCGCTTATTAATTGGCCCGATAAACAAATATTTCCACCGAGTGCCACTCATGCCATGGCCCGTTCATTTCGTTCTTTGTAATATCTTTTGTATTTTATTTATGGACTCATTTGCTCATTTTTGTGTGCTTTCAACTTGAATAAAGTTCCTTTTCGCTGGCAGTCAATTGGGTTAAATATTTGCTGTTTTCTAATGGATTTCCAATGCATCGGAATTTATTGGTCACCCTTAAAAGCGGCGTCTTTTGGCACGTAATCGAATACGTTCCAATCCAGGCAATGCAAAGGCATTTGGGTCAAAAGAGTTGCTGCAGATTTGAATGGGGTTCACTATAAGCGGAAACGGATTCCCGAAATTGTGCATTTGGTCATCTCTGCGATAAGTCAAACATTTTATGTGGACGGACGAGTGTTGCACTTCTTTGAAACCTCTCTGCTACTTGAACCTTTGACCCTGAACACTTTGCATTCAGCTTACTAGCTTACCAACTCCATTCCGCCTCCTTGGCCCTCCAAACAAACCCATGCTGTGCACACAACTCAACATACTTGAATGCAAATGGCAGCGGAGACAAAAACAAGGCGAAACAAGCGTTCTACCAAAAAGTGAAATTACAAACCAACTTCGCCCACCGAACACCACCCACCACCCACCACCGCCCACCACCCACCAACCGCCCAGCACGAAACGCAATTGTAGCAAAGCCAAAAAACCAGATTACAATATCCATGAAATATGCCACAAAAGTCGGGTGAAAAAATATGTTATATAGATGGTGATTTGAGGTCTGACAGGCGTAGTGTGTGTCCGTAGAGAGTGTGTGTGTGTGTGTGTGTGTGTGTTCTCTAATATTTTCATTTTTGGTGGGGGGGCGGGGGGTAACTGCTGCACTGCGGTGATGTCGACAGCTAACAGCAAAAACAATTTGCAACAGATTAAAATTACCCCTAAGCGTATTATAAACTTAAATAATCCTCTTGCAGCGCAAGAACAGCGAGAACCACCCCCGAGGTCCCAAATCCCAAGTCCCGACTCCTTACATCCTTACATCCTTACATCCTTACATCCAGCTCGCTTTTACTGCTTTTCCGGGGGCGTGTTAAGTGCTGTCAACGAGATTAAATGCAATGTCGGAGGTCGCCACCCACCAAAAACAAAATGCCAAAAGACCAAAAGACCAAAACACCAAACGCCAAACGCCAAACACCAAACACCAAATGGCACACACGCACCCAAAAAGAACGCCGAAAAAAGTTGTGTCCTTGGAAATTTAATGAATTTTCAACACTCCACTGCGGTGGCAGCCAAAGGGGGAAGGGGAAAAGCAGCAGCTGTAGCTGGAAAATGGGTGGAAAATGGGTGGGAAATGGGATACGCTGGAATTAGTTGGGATAGTTTTTGGATGGCGTCCAGCGCGACTTCTTTGAAGTGCGTTTTTGGCAATTGAGAGATTTATCAAAAAGCATTTAATAATTACTAATAGGACACACACACACACACATATGATGTTTCATATAATATTTGGTTCCCATTGCTGTTCTTATACGTAACTCTTTTTTTTGGATATCTTGGGTATCTTGGATATCTTGGATATCTTGGGTATCTTGGATATCTTGGGTATCTTGTATATCTTGGATATCTTGGGTCTCTTGGATATCTTGGATATCCTGGATATTTTGGGTATCTTGGATATCTTGGGTATCTTGGATATCTTGGATATCTTGGATATCTTGGGTATCTTGGATATCTTGGGTATCTTGGATATCTTGGGTATCTTGGATATTTTGGGTATCTTGGATATCTTGGATATCTTGGATATCTTGGATATCTTGGATATCTTGGGAATCTTGGATATCTTGGATATCCTGGATATCTTGGGTCTCTTGGATATCTTGGATATCTTGGATATCTTAAATATCTGGGATATCTTGGATATCTTGGATATCTTGGATATCTTGGGTATCTTGGATATCTTGGGTATCTTGGATATCTTGGATATCCTGGATATCTTGGATATCCTGGATATCTTGGGTCTCTTGGATATCTTGGATATCTTGGGTATCTTGGATATCTTGGGTATCTTGTATATCTTGGATATCTTGGATATCTTGGGTCTCTTGGATATCTTGGATATCTTGGGTATCCGCCAAGAGACCTTAAATGGGGCTCTTCTCGTGCGGCTCCCGCTTTGGCATTTGGGTTAATGAAGGCAATATCCGTTGATTTGAGTGCAGAAATTACGTATTTCTACACTTTCCGCATTTGAGTAATTTTTCTGTTTGCCCCATCACACTCGTTGTCTCTGTTCTGAAATCCGAAACTTGTCTGGAATTCTCGGATGGTTTCGAAAGTGCGTCAATGGAAGCTGTGCACAGCTTGCACTTGAAGCTTCAATTGTGTGCTATATACATATATACATATATATATATATATGTGTAGTTGGGAAATGTAATTACCCCCCCTTCGTTCTCTTCTGCCCCAAAAATGTTGTAATTTGGTATTCAAAGTTGAATTTATGTAGCACACATATTTGTTGTACGCTTTTGCGGCTGCATTGGCTTTGTTGTTGATTAAATTTGGCCAAAGACAACTTGCACTTTTACCCCCCCACCCACCGTTTTTTTTTCTATATTTTTTTTTTTTTTTTTGCGCGCTAGTCAATTAGCGGCTTCAGTTGCCTGAACTGTGCTAAATGGCTGCAGATTTCAATGTGCTCGCCCAGCAACCACACACGAGTGGCAGAAAATGCAAAAAAGAATCAGTGCAAAACAGCACAATGCACAATGCTCAAATGGACAAGGAAAGTGGGCAACATAACATCTATGGAGGTGGCCACCACACATATGCAAATTGAATTTGCCAGCCAACGCTTTTCTTTTCTCGCCGAGCGCCAAAAAGGGCGAAAATTAAGCCAAGAAAGAAGTACACAAAACCAGCAAACAGCTAAACCAAAAGGGGGAGGGGGGCAGACAAAATATATAGAATGCTTGGCATAGGAAAATAGAAAGCGGACCCAGTGATACCCTGTACAAAAATATTTCATATATTATATATGAAATGCATGCACAAAGCCAAGTTTACTAACAAACTGTTCTTCCTACGTTGCGTAATCAGTTAATACGTACATAGGTACGAACATAGGTACATAGGTACATATGTTTGCGTTTACAAGCTTGAAATTAGCCAGCTTTCAATGTACAAGGAAGTTGCAAGTGGCAAGTGGCAAGTGGCAAGTAGCCGCAGCTACCCAGCGAATCAAAGAGCGGCGGAAAATTTGCTGAAATCATAAAAAAGCATAACAGCAAACAATGCCACGCCCCCGCCCCTCGGGGAGTTGTGCATGTCTGATGAGCTCTGCTTGAGTGTGTGCCCTTGGCTGCGTTTACACGTCAGCTGTTCGCAATAACTCGTACTTTATTTCTATTATTTAGCAAATTTAGAAAATTTAGCTTACTCTTGTCCTTACATCGTTGAACTGAAAAGGTGCAAACCTATTTCTATGAGTTATACGGCAACGTATTAGCCAGCGGCACATTTGATTCGAGTTCAGTTGGTTCGAGTTCAAGGCATGCGCATAAACGTTGATTGTGTTGCGAAGGAAAAGTGAAAAGCTTGGCGCGCCGATGTTGCTTTCTTTGGCACTGCTTGCCCGCTTCCATGGGCAGCATGTGAGCGCCAGAAATAAAGCTAATTAAAATGTGCCAAGCCACGATGTGTGAAAATTGGCTTCGAATGTATAAAATGAGAATTAATTTAAATCCTTGGCGCAAGCGCAGCATTTTCGAGAATTCCCAGACGGCAGCAACATGTTGCGGCAAGCGAAGGTCGAACCTTCGGCAACATGTTGCTTTCACCTGGTTGGCTGCTTGGCAAACGCTCGGGTTTCGCTCTGTTCGGGTTTTATACGTGTGTGCGCTCGGTGTCGTCATCTTCGGCCTTCGGCTTTTGTATTCGTGTTCGCCGTTCGACCATCAACATTTACGGCCGCATCAATGTTGCCAATATAGCACATTTTCCCACTGAATTTTGGGCTTTTTTTTTCTTTTCGAAAATGTTAAGCATACTTAATTAGGCAGCTGAATAAAATATAAGCTTTAAGAAGCGCTTAGCAAATAATTAACAAATTGATGTAGCCTCTTTAGCTTACATCTTGCATCTTTCGCAACATCCCTTGCCCATCTGCCAAAGTTGTCACTTGTGTTTGTTGTTCCACTGAGATGCTTGGCAACACGGGCAACATTGTCGTTGCAGCTCGGCAACATTCCGCTACGCCTGCTCAACGAACGCTTGCGAGGCTTTTGCATTTTCAGTCAGTTCAGTTCAACGTGAAGCGTTTGCGTGTGCGTTACGTTGGCGCGTCTCTGGCTCCAGCTCCATAGCATCAGAAGCATCCTTTCCTCTCGACTCGATTCTCCCAGAAGTCGGCCCAGTTGTAGTTCGACTAAACGTGTAATCTCATTTTTTGTTACTATTTTTTTCAATTTTTTCAATTGTGTTGTGTTTCTATGCGAGAAACCAAAAAAAAAAAAAAAAAAAAAAAAACAACAGCCTTTGGTGTGCGAAATCCTCTGAAAATTCTGTTCGGTGCGTGTGATCTCAGCAATTATCTCTCTCCAGTGATTAGTATATATATATATTATTAGCAGATCCTTTCCTTGGGCTCCTGCCTCGATTTCCTTTCAACAGATTGCCTATTACCGTATAGTTATAGTTCGTATAGTTATGATAGCCTGCAAACTCTGGCTAAGTTCCTGTAAATTTGCATTTTCCAAAGACTTTTTGGTACAATAGTAAAAAAAATAGTGTATCTACTGAAAGCAACCAAATCTATAGCTCTTTTTTTTTCTTTTTCTAAGAAGTATCTTACTTGCATATCTGAATACATTCTGCTGTATCCCTAGAACTTCATGGTCCCCGAAATTCGTTGGGGCCCAAAGAACAGACCATCGAAGAGGATCAGTTTAAATCGAACTAAATGCTCATTTATACCAAACAATCAATGTTTGCTCAGCTCACTCATTGTGAATGAATGAAAGCAAATATTTGCCATCGCTTCGTTTCGTTTCGGTTCAGTTTGGTTATTAATTTAGCGAGCTGACATCTTGTGGTGCCCCATGTTATTGTTGCTCTTGCGGTTGCATTTTGAGGTGACTGCTATTAATGCCATTAATGCCATTAATGTTGTGATTGTGATTGTGATTGTGATGCGATTGCACATTGCCGTCGCCTGTTGCCAGGTCGTAAATCTCAATCAAAGAAGTTCGAAGGAGCCGAGAGTAGCTAGATTGGGCAAATAAATCTCGTTCGGTGGATACAAAAAACAAACAGTCGAGGGAAAAATGTTAAATATTTCTGACACTGATTGCCCGTCGGATGGCACCGCCCACCGCCCGCCGCACGCCACCGAAACTCCGCAACTTCGATTAGCCCAAAAATGCCCCCAAAAATAGCTGGGAAAATCGAGAAAATGCGGGAGCAGGGCGCTGACAAATTTTCCGACGGCGACTGACGAAAATAAGCGCCCAAATATGGACGAAGCAAAGCTATTTTCGGAATGCGATCCGTTCTTTTTTTTGTCGATGTTTTCAATCTGAATCTGAATCTGAATCTGAATTCTTCGGCTCGACTCTTCAGGCCTGTTCACTTCGTGGTCTTCCTGTCTGTCTGTCTGTCTGTCTGTCTGTCAAATGCAATTTGCTGCGCTCGGCACAATAATAATGCTAATTCCAATGTTATAATGTCAGGATCGACGCGGATCGTCTTGCCGGGCTTATGGGAAAGAAGTGTGCAAAGTTAATGCAGAGTATGCACTTCTTCCAGTGGCAATTCGACCAATATTTGTTGTTAGAGAGAAGTATTTGTTGTTTCTGAAAAACTTGACTTTCGAGAAGGATTTTCGACTTTCAGGGAATTTAATTGTGAGCTCTGTCTCATGGTTCTGCGATATTGCATCGAAATATTATATAAATCGTTGGGATTTTCGAAATGCGGCGTTTAAATAACATTTAGAATAGGATTCTCGGAAAGAATCTGTTCCCAATATGCCCAAAGATCATTCTAAATAGTCAGATTCGTGGCGCAATGTTGTTGCATTGAAGGTTGGGCAGCCTCAAAGAAATACCCTCTAATTCAAAGGATAAGCACTTTGATTTAAGCCAGCTTTTCGCAATGAATGCACTCGCTTGGCGCTTGGCGCTTGGCGTTCTTAAACGGACATTAGATAAAGCACTATATGCATCATTAATTTTAATGACTGTTAATATGAAGGCGATGCGGGAGTTTGGTTAAAAACTTGGCCGCAATTTGAGTTTCTAATGACTCCAAAAACTCATCATTAACATCTCGCGGCTCCTGGCACACTGCTCCTACTCCTGCAGTCTTAGACTCCCAGAGTCGTGGACATCGAGTCGTGGGTTGCGTGGACGGACTGGTGGATTTTGGGATGAATGCATCTTGGGTGAATGGAATCTGCCGGAGCGGAGCATCTCATTAACGAAGAGCCTTCATTGTGTGCGGTGTGTGTTGGTGGCGGTGGCGGCGGCGGTGCAATTCGCCAATTTATTATGCGTAACATGTTGGGTAACTTGAAACTTGGCCAAAACGCTGCCGGCTGGAGGCTGAAGACCACTTACCGTCTGGACAAACACAAACTAAAAGCATTCCTTTAATGCTCGGTTAATTGAAACATACTCTACACGCCGGGCCGCCGGCGAGCAACTTTTTGCGATATAATAATTGAAAAATGCAGGCAACTTGCCAAAACCGCATAAACAACAAAGCTTTTAGGCGCGTATCTCACAGATACGTTTATCTGCCCCCTAAACAAAAAACAAAAAAAGCAAAGAAACTGTAACTGAACCGAAATGAAAGCCTTTCACAATCGCCACTCGACTTTGCACTCAGATGTCATATGTCCGCCGGTTTGCTCTATATATGTACATATATATATGCTTTATATATATAAATATATGGCACAACTCAAGTTCAAGTTCATTAGGGAAAACAGGCAACAAAAATACCAGCAATTTGTTGTAATTTATTCGCGAAATTTTCATTTACCCCCCGCGCCCATTTTGCGAAAATTTGCACAGCGGGGCGGCCAAGAAATCGCTGATTCTTCGGGAAGTGGATTATATAGTGGATATTGTGGATATAGTGGCTAGATGGGCATTAATTGGTCACGTTTGCTATTGGCTATGTTTGCTACGTAATAATTTAGCATGTGCATATGTGCATATGCAGTGAGTCAATTTCAGATCGAAATCGATATGTGAATTGAAAATGCGCTATGGCGATTACGTAATTCAAGGGAAATTCGTGTTGGAATGATCGACACAAGTGTTGAAAATGATAAAGTTATTAAAAAGAATAAATATATGCATACATATATATTTATATTAGATATCTTTTGAATCTTTCGAAAGGCTACATACGCATACAGTTTTCTACTTTGCAAAAACGCGAGCGCTACGATATATTTTCCAGCTAGCTGATATAAAAGGTTTATTATTGTAATTTCTGCTTCAATTTTCATTTAACATCCCTGCGCCAGGGGCGCACACAAAAGGAAATGGGAAACGCATCCCCTTAATGCATGGAAATATATATATATCTACATATATATCTGAGATATGAAGGCCAGACAATTGAATGCTGATGAGGCCTGCTCCTGGCGGGGGACCTACATCCTTCAATAAGGATTCGCTGGGCGTTGCTTTATTTAAAATTAAGCAAACACTTAATGGCACTTCGCACTTGGCACTTGGCACTAGGTTCGCATTTGCTCTTTTCAGCTTGCACCGCGAGAATTTTTGCATCCCAAGGCGAGAGCAGCATGTGGGAAACTTGAAAAACTTGATGTTATTATGTAATAACTTTGCTATCACACATAAGATATAGAGAGTATATAGTTCACATGGCAAAATTTGGCGAGCAGATGGCAAAAGTGATTGCGAATCATTGTTTTGAGTGTAGTCCAGCACTACTCCGCTTTTGGCTGCATAGACAAAGGCGGAAGTCCGGAGTGGACTTGGAAAAAGTGGGTGTGTGGGTCACCAGTGGGTCACCAGCGGGCGGGTTGTTTGGGTCCTTCATTGCTTTCATTTGTAACGGAAATGTTTGTTAAAGTATCCTTCGTTTTGTTGTTGTTGTTGTTGTTGTTGTTGTTGTTGTTGTTAATGCGTTCAGTTTGCCAGCGGAAGTGTCGCCGCTCGCCGGGTGCGGTCACGCCTCCCCTCCCTTTCCCTGCCCCTTTTCTGACCTCTGACCCCATGCTGTGATTTTTATGCGCCAAAACCGAAACAGAAACAGAAATTTTCGCACATTCCAAAGAGCGGCTGCTCGAGCTAAAAAAGAAGAAGAGAAAACAAGTCAAAGCCAAGATTGAGCTTACAAAAAAAAAAAAAAGAAAGAAAAAAACAACAACGTGCCCTTTTCTTTATAGTTCTTTCCATAGCTCGCGCTTCCGCATCCACATCCGCATCCGCAACTCGCATCCGCGATGGGACGACGCCTGAGGGCAGCTTTCTGGCTGCTGGCGGTCCTGATCGTCATCGAAATGCCCCAAAAAAGCGTAGCTCGCGGCACCTATCTCAGCTACGGTGGTAAGTTCAACAAGACTGCGAATCTGGATTGGCCACAGCTTAAGAATGTTGAAGAACATGCAAATTCATGTCTCATAGCTATATTTATAGCTTCAATATTTAATATATATAATATTTAATAACCGCGACCACCTGGGCGGAATGAAATCGATGAGGTTACTTGAGGTTTCTTTAAGTGATCTGTGTGTGTGCCGCTGGTGGGCCAGGGATATATGGATGGGGCCATGCCCTGCCACTCGATGGCAATTCATTTCAATCGGCCCCATCCCCATTTAATTGCCCCTCAAGTGACAACAATTGCCCGTCTTGATATCGAATTGAGGAATTGAGGCATTGAGGCATTAAGGCATTGAGGAATGCAGCTGCAGTTGGCGATGATGCAGAGATTGGAAGTGCCAGTTCATTTGGATGAGTTTGGGTTGCGTTGGGTTGATTTGAGTTGAGTTGAGTTAAGTTGCATCGAGTTGAGTCGAGTTGCGCTGCATTGCGTTGCATTGCATTGCATTGCATTGCATTGCGCAAATCTAGGCTAATTGTTTGTCGCTGTTGTAATAATGATGCCAGCGACCAATTAATTTGCACAAACATCTTAATTTAGGCAGCCGCAAAGAGAGCGCACTCGACAACTGGCAACACTTGATAAGCTAAGCTGCCCCGGGGTCTAAGAATAGAACAGTTATCTTGATAAGCCCCGATGAGCTGCTGACAAAGAATTTCCACCCCACTGCTGCCATGGGCGCCGAATGCCAGGATAAAAGGGGTACTTATCCAAGAGATCGCATGTGACAAGTGACTCACAAAGGTGGTTTTCTCTGCCATCGATGATCTAATGGATTTTGGGTAGCATTCTTGCAAAGGTTACTAAGCTTTTGTGTTGGGGGGGGAGAGTGGGATTACTCAGTGCATTATTCATGCGATAAGAAGAACAAAGTGCATTATTTAGCGGAATCAACTCATTTATAGTAATAGTTCTTGAAATAAAACCGTGATTAGCTAGGCTGACTAATTGTATAGCTGACTTTGTACCCCACTCGATTTGAAATGGGAACTTTCTGATGCAAAAAACTTGCCACCTAGAGGTGCAGTTTGGGTGGCACGGTGGCACGATGGCACGCGGTAACCAGAGTAGCCACCTTCCATTGGCATTGTCTGGCCTTTGGTGACTTGGGGGAGCCTTTGTGCGATAGCTAACTGTTTTCTAGGCCTTTGGTCACGGTCAGTGGGAGAAAGATGCGAGATTGGAGGCATGAGAGGCAAACAGAAGCAGAATGGTCATCGGATACTCCAGGAACCGTCGCTCGTCAGAGAGAAATTAAAAACGGTTAACTGCATCTGAAGCTGAATCTAATCTGCAACTGCGGCCATTACAACAATGTCATCCTTGACTTCATTAACCGTAACCCGATCGCATTGAAGTTAAAACCTCAGCGGGAGCAGCTAGCAAGCAGCTAACAAGCAAACAAACAAACAAACAAACAAACAAACAAACAAACAAACAGACCAACAAACAAACAAACAAAGTAAGCAGGCATCAAACCAGTAAACCAGTATAGCAGCTAGCCAACAAATAAACGAAGCCATGCCCTCAAGATAAAGCGAAACTATTATTTTGCACTGCTGAGTTGCACTCTGAAGTCATCGCCTGACTAAGGAACAGATAAAGATTCAGATGCAGAAGCAGATAAAGATACAGATGCAGATGCAGAAGCAGATAAACATACAGATGCAGATACAGATACAGATACAGATGCAGATACAGATACATATGCAGATGCAGAAGCAGAAGCAGAAGCAGCTTAAGATACAGATACAGATACAGATACAGATACAGATACAGATTCAGATACAGACACGGATACAGATACAGATACAGATACAGATACAGATACAGATACAGATACAGATACAGATACAGATACAGATACAGATACAGATACAGATACAGATGCAGATGCAGATGCAGATGCAGATGCAGATGCAGATGCAGAAGCAGATACAGATACAGAAGCAGCTAAAGATACAGATACAGATAAAGATACAGATGCAGATGCAGATACAGATACAGATGCAGAAGCCGCTAAAGATACAGATACAGATACAGATAAAGATACAGATGCAGATGCAGGAGCAGATACAGATACAGATACAGATACAGATACATTTACAGATACAGCTACCGATTAAGATCACGAGCACATACAGCCAGAGCAGCTAGAATATTGTCCACTCAAATAATGTGTTGGGTTGGGTTTGAGTCATTTGCCATAATATTTGTACGCACCAGGAATTTGGAGCAGTTAGTTATAGAACGAGGGCATAAGGCAGGGTATGCACATCCAAGCTATACCGTGCAGGGTATTCAGACTTCGCTGTTTACTCGTGCTTTCTCGTGTCCTGAAATCAACTGAATTCAATTCGGGACTCTTATTTACTTCGCTGCCTGCAATTGCTGGAAGAATGAATTGAAAGATGTTTATTTTTAGTACAATGTGCCGCACACACACTGGCTGCTGTTTAAACCCCCCACCCCCCCCTACCACCAACCACCCACCCCCAACCCTCTTAACCCTCTGGCTCCATACATTTGTAGCAAGTTTTCTTTTCTGGTCGCCGGCTTAGAGCGCTTCCTGAAAGCCCGAGAAAATGAAATGAGATCTGCAGAGGCTCTTGAATAAATGAAAGGAAGGAGGGGGAGGGTGGAGGGGGTTGGGGGGATATATAGATGATATGTGCACAACTGAAGAATAGGATGGCGTCGAGCTGAATGCTCATGCGCTGATGTAAGCGCTTTCTGCGAGAACAATTAGAAAACGCTTCGGAGTGCATTTCCCATTTGCAGTGTGTGTTTATTCTGTTTAATTCTATTTTATTTCAGGGTTAACTTAGCGCTTGTTTACCGCTTGGCCAGAATTGTTTGCCTTGTTGCCTTCTGGATTAAAGTTGTTCATGCTTACCGAGATTTTCCTCCATTGTTGTTATATGCTAGTGTTTGTGTGTGTGTGTGTGTGTGTGTGTGTGGAAAACCCTTCACTGATTCTTTGCTTGTATGACTTGTATGTAATTTGATGCTTATGCCATTAACAAAAATGTCAAAACGTCTAAATGCCATTGGGCATATGACTATATACACAAGCTTTTCACAGTTTTCCACCCGCCCGCCCAGCCAGCAGCGTTTTCCAGGCACGTAATTTGCTTGTTGAAGGCGCGTGCGAAATGTCAAGAGAACCTAGAGAAAAGTCGCCTTGCAGATTATACGAAAAGAAAAGTTTTTCGCAATGAGATTTGATATTTGCGCCTGAACCCGGGACTAACACTGAACTGAACTGAACTGAGCTGAAAACTCGAGACGAAATCGAAATGGGATCTGGATTGCGAGGGGAGGGGCAAGAAAATGGGAAATGGCCAGACATTGTTGCGTATGCGGAAAAGAGGGAAATCTGTTTAGCTGATTAAATACGTGACTTAATTCGCCGTATCTTAAAGATACTTGATTTATTCAAAATTTATGCAGTGGCAATGCAATTAGAATTAACATTTGATTGGCTCAATTGACAGGCGAGTGACGATTGCAACTCAACTTGGCCTCGCTCGCCATTCAGATACTGAATATCCGAAGATTTGAATTCCTTCGATTCGATACATTACCCCCTCCCCCTCCCCCTTCATATGCACTGCAAAAATGCAGCTTTCCTGCATCTTGCTATCCAATTATGCCAAAGTCGTGGGACAATGAGTGCAGTATTGAATTGCAACTAGCAGAAGTTGGGGCGAACATTGAATCTATGTTCCACCAAATACTCACTAGTTGTTTGGAGAATGTGATGCAGTGATTAAAGCATCAGTAATAGGCTTCTTTTCTCAGTGTAGTGTGCACCGTATGCATGCTATTAATTGCCAATGCATTTCAGTTCGTAGTAACTAAGACAGCTGAAGTGTTTGGCACGTGCACTGCACAAATGTAGCTTATTTATTAATTTGTGTTCCCAGCATCGCTTGCCAGACTTTTAGACTGTTTTATTTGTATTTTTATTTGTATTTTTATTCATGTAGTTTATTTGTCCAACTCTATGCAAATGGCAGAAATGCTGACAGACTTGCATGACAACTGGAAAACAGCGAACAACGAACAACAAACGGCGAACGGCGAACAACGAACGACCGACAACGGGACAGCAAAAGTGAATTTACGAGCGCACTGCAGATGCGGTCAGATACCGCATAATGCATCTAGCAGATACATGCCGTGATTTCCCAGCGATAGGCCCTCAGATTCATCTATCGAAAAGGGAAACTGCGGCGGCATTTGAATTGCGAAAAGGAAATCAATTTGCAAAACGAGAAAGGGGAAAACGCCGCGGAGAAACGCGAGGGGAAGGCAGCAAGATTCGGATATGGAACTGGAACTGAAATTGAAACTGCAGTCCCAAACCGAATAGGTTATGTCTTTAGGAAGTATTGAAAAAAAAAAAAGATGAAAATGTGCTTTATGGCATGGGAGATAATGATAATGGCAGGTCTTGGCAAATGAAAGCCCCATAATAATCCATTTGAATGACTTTGACTCAATCCTTGCGCTTCGTGCACGCACAAAATGAATATGAATAATTCATGAGTGCGCGATCACACCTGCCTAATGAGCTCAGCTGCAATGCTTGGCAATTTGCGGGGTATTAAAATCGTCGATAATAATGCACTTCAATTGTGGCTGCACCCACTTGACTCGAAGATGCAGAATTCATGGCGCGGGAATGGCGCCACGTGGAGGGGGGGCATTTTTTACTGGGTTACTGGGCATGAGCGCCTGCGTTTGTGTTTTTTTTTAATATTTTATCAGCAAGGCGAAAAGCTGGAAAACAGCAAAATAATGGCCTAGAGTGAGTACTCGTTATCGAAGTGACGTAAAGAATTTTAATCGAGCATCCAAAAAGATAAACGATGTCGGCGAAACGTCAGCGAAAATGGCAAAAATTAGAAATATTGAGTGGCGAAGCGGGGGGTTGCTGTATAGATCACACTCACGATTGCGGGTACACTGAAAATAAATAAAATGCACTCTGTTAGTCGCATTGAAGAAGCATATTGGAGTCTTTTTTCGATGCCATGTGGTATTCTCCTAAAAAGGAAAATATTTAATAACTATATAACACAATTTGTAGTTCGTTTTTTTTTTATTTTTTTTTTTTTGAGTGTAAGAATGCAGGCATGAAAACATACATAAATGCATTTGAACGATTTGTAATTGCTATTACAGGCAGCTTGACATCATCGGCCGACAGCTGAAGCTGCGGCAAGGCGATGATGATGTTTAGAAAGAGATCGAGCGTCATTGGAAGAGAGAGACAGGCGGTGTAGCGTAGAAAGAGATGGAAACTCACAAAGCGCCGCCGCACCGAAAGAAGTCCAAATGAATAGCGCACAAAAATGTTGCACCATTGATATTGAGCTAGGGAATCCACAAGGGGTGCCACAATATATTATATGTATAGAGATCGCATGCGATGCATTCTATTCTATATCTTCTATGGGCAAAGTGCATTCCAATCGAATGATTGTCAAGGAATATGAATATGAATATGCCATGAGCTAATTTAACAAGTTATTCATTGAATGAATCATTACACAGATAAAAATAGATAAAAACAGATAAAATCGGAAAATGGCCCAAGCGAAAATTGCATATGAGCTTGAAGAGCTCATTTTTAACTAGATGTTACTAGATGTTTTCGAGCTTTTGAGCTGGCATCTCTTGAAATGTGACTTTCGGGAGTGACCCCATCAAATGATGGGAACATATGTACATTTTCTATCCATGTATCTGGGTGAATATCCGCATCTCTAACTTCGTGACTCCCAGCCATTTGCGTCATTTGTTGTGCCACGGCCATCGATCAGTTGCACATTCTGCATTTGCATATCCATGTTGGACTGCGTTTGGCAATGAACTTCAATGATTGAGCGGGGTATTTGGGGAATTAGGGGCAAATTTAAGGGGAGGCCCCAAGCCCCAAGCCCAAACTGATACTGAAACTGAAACTGAAACTGAAGCGTGTCGTGGCACAATCATAGAAATTGTTTCCGCTGGCCGCGGCCAACAAATATTTGGCCACAAAATGGTTATTATGGTTATGTCTGCCTGCCCGCAATGATTAATGACAATCGCTGGATTGAACGTCGCTCTCCAATTTCCCTACTTATGGCCTGCTCCTTTCCCCAAACGCACATTTATTTATATATGTATATATCTGTATGCATCTGAACAGTGTATATATGTATATGTGCGTACTTGCATATGTTTTTGACGTCTCTGTGGCCGATAGCATTTAATTGCTCAGCGATATATCAGAAGATAGCGAAAGCGGGCACTCCTGTCCCCTCTCAAGACTTGAAAATTAAATAAATAAATTGTATAAAATATTTACATATCCACTTGCTGCTGCTGCACATGTGCATATATGTATATATACATATATACATATATACATATATATACATATTTGCATTGCATTTTATGCCGCTGTGCCACGAATGCAGTCCAAAGTCAACTCATAAACCAAAAGCAAAAAGACAGCGAGAGAGGCCAGCCAAATCACGCATACGACATGTTGTGCAAACAAATGGATATTTTCCCGACAGTTGCGGTGCAAATTATGGCAAATATTATAAGGGGCAACATTTCCGGGGTGCTGGCATTTGAAGTGCACTTCTTATGGGTGTAAAAATGCATATTTTGCGCACAACATTCAATTCATAATTGGGATAATGGGCGCCCACCTGAAGGACTATCTTCATTTATTATCAATTTTCTGTAAGCCAAGCGAACAAACTTTATTGGGTGTTTTTCCGTATGACTAAAGTAGAGTGAGTAAAGTTTTAAAGTAACCGTATTGGTGTGGCTGTTTGACCAGTTTGCCAGCCTAACGACATTAATTGCTGCCCGATGACTTTTGTTTGGTCTTGTTGCCACCGCCGTTTTGTGGCTCATGTTGCGGTTTTATCCGTTTGACTTTCCGCTCTTTCCCCGTTTTTCTTTCCCCCCCTTCTGCCCGCCACAAAAGTATTTAAAAACTTGCAAACAAAACGCAAAGAAATGGGTAGAAAAAAAAGGACTCACGATTCGTTTTCGGGTTTGTCTCCCACTCTCAGGTTGGGTTTCTTTGCCATGCAGATGCTCCTGCTCCTGCTCCTGCTCCTGCTCCTGCTCCTGCTCCTGCTCCTTGGGAAACTCCTCGCTGGAGTTGGAAAACTCCTCCCACGGTTTTCGGTTTCCGTTTGCTGTTCGCCGCCTTCCGTTTCCCTTTGTCGCTGGTGCCTGGCACGCGCTGACACTTTTACTTTGTCCACGGACCTCGAGGGGCGGCAACCAGCAACTGGCAACCGGCAACTGGCAACCGGCAAGCAGCAAGCAGCAACTTGCAACCGGGAGGCATGGGCATGCGACCGGCAGCCGTACGGCAACAACTCAGTTCGCATTGATCAAGTTCTAGCCTGATGTCATCTGGGATTTAGTTTGACATAATCCCTCAGTCGGCGGCTATAATTTCTTGTCATAATTTGCCTTAAATCAGTGGACTATATAATCATCAACTGTATTATATTAGATAATAGTATCTGAATATAAATTTAACATTTTTTCTTCTTCTAATACTATCATGATATTTTTTTTTTTCTTCTAATACTATCTGAATATAATTTTTTAATATAATAATATAATATAATATAATAATATAATTTTTTCTTCTAAACTATCTGAATATAAAATTCAACATTTTTTCTTCTTCTAAACTATCTGAATATAATTTCAACATTTTTTCTTCTTCTAATACTATCTGAATATAAATTCAACATTTTTTCTTCTTCTATACTATCTGAATATAATTTCAACATGTTTTCTTCTTCTAAACTATCTGAATATAAATTCAACATTTTTTCTTCTTCTATACTATCTGAATATAAATTCAACATTTTTTCTTCTTCTACACTATCTGAATATAATTTCAACATTTTTTCATACTATCATGATATTTTCGAAACATATTGCATACTTTTGTGCTGGTTAGGAGTATAGTTGCCTGTATGAAAATGCTTTTCTTAAGCTTACACATGAAAATAATATCTTTGGCAACACACGAAAATTGGTTTATCTGTTCTTGATTTTTGTTGCAAAGTGTAGGTCGTGAATATACAGGCGCTATGTGGGGTTGCGGCTGCAACTGTGGCCGCAAATGATAAATTTATTTAATTTGCCATAAATTGGCGGAGTAACTAAGACGACGCACGCAATGACAACGCAACCCCTGAACTCTGAACCCTTAACCCGTAACCCGTAACCCTTAACCCTTAACCCGTAACCCTTAACCCTCCACCGCCAAACCCGCTGCCCTGCCCAACCCCCCGCTCCACCGCCTGAGGAGCATGTCTTACAGCAAAAGTTTATGCAAAACAAGCCACAAAAATTAACGTTTGTCACATTGCGCATGGAATGCGACAAATCAGTGGCTCAACTTTAACCCGCAGACAGTTTTTGTTTTTTTTTTTTCGGAGCGAGGAGGGGGCGTGGCAGGCACACATGCCAACGTCAAACAATCTCATCGATTTACCAGTTCTTTTCACAAAGACAAAAACAAAAAAACAAAAAACAAAAAAAAAAGAAGGAAGAAAAAAACAAAACGGTTGGAGTTTGGGCCAACAAGTTGTTGCCGCCGCTCGTTTTTCGCTGGATTCTTGTTTTTGTTTGAGCTTATTTATGCGACATTTTCATTGTGTGTTTACGGTTCCGAAATGAATAAGTGAAATGTGCAATAGATTGAAGAAGCGCCCGAGTGGGGTGGCAAGTGGCAAGGGGAAGTGGCAAGGGGCAAGAGGCAAGTGGAAAGTGGAAAGTGGAAAGTGGAAAGTGGGTTGGGGGGTCACGAGGTGGGCGATGGGCGAAGGAACCGCTGCTTGGGCCTGAACAAACAGAGTCACATGCGAAGGCGCACTTAAAACTGCAGACGCCACATAATTGTCGCCCCCCACCCTCCCCCCTCCCCCTCGGCAGCTGCTGCATGGAGAGCCTCGCCCCCCGCCCCACCCCCCGTTTCAGGCCCCCAGTGTCTTTTCCCATAAACCACACATTCGAACGTTTTTGGTATTTATAATCGTATAAATCTAAGGTTCTGTGCGGGCAATGAAAGAAGAGTTTTCAATAGAAGAAAGTGTTTCTGCCAGTGCATCGCTGCACTGACAACTGTCACTGGTTTTTGACACGGATTCCCTCTCCTTGGCTAAGCTAACTGCAACCAAAAGCTAAACACTCGGGGGCAACCTTTACGACCTCCGCAACCCCTGACCCCCTGAACCCCTGAGCCCCTAACCTCTAACCCTTAGCCCCCCAGCTAATGACTCAT
This sequence comes from Drosophila orena, assembly GCA_005876975.1. NCBI lineage: Eukaryota > Metazoa > Arthropoda > Insecta > Diptera > Drosophilidae > Drosophila > Drosophila orena. The sequence goes on along the minus strand of VCKV01000288.1, from coordinate 930,792 downwards.
TAAATAACGCGCTGCACCAATGGGTTAAGGCTCGTGGTGGGGAGAGGGGGGAGCGGGGAGCGGAGAAGGGTGAGGACGAGGATGGGGACGAGGATGAGGGATGTGTGCATATTCATGAGCTTCGTGTTAAGCTGCCATTTTGACGTCGACTGTTGGCAGTGTTTACATAGCCGAAAAAGCCAAGCGAAGAACAGTGAGTGCACACAGCAGTTTGAGTATATGAATATGAATATGAATCAAGCCATCAATCAGAGTGTGTCCCTGTCTCTGTGTCATTCGAGTGCGTCGCCCTGCTGCCACTTGACATGCATTCCAGCCCCCTGCCGGCAGCAGAGGGTTAAGGATATTACGGTTTCGGTATGCGAAACTCTGCCCCAAATGGCTGAATGTGAATACGATCATGAATGATGCGGCCAGGCGGCATTTGAGTGCTTTGATTGACGGAGATGTATTCAGCTGAGCCGCTTAGATCATAAATCGCACATGAATCATTGGATCACAAATACATACAATAATATACTAGATATGTTGAGATATGTCCCTAATGTTTTAGAGAACTTGTTATTTACCAAAAAGTTCCAGAGACTACTCTCAATCAAGATAGTTTAATTTCCATTTCCAAAAAGGAAAACCATAATTAAACGTACCGACAATGCTGTCTGGGCCATTTCCCATCCTGCGTCGCCCCTTGCCACCTCGCAATTGGCCATTAATATTATGAGGCATCACGCATACGCCACATATGCCAGATTTGCATCAGGACATGGCCCTTCACTTCCTGTTTAAGCCCTTTCCTGCTTGGCTAACTTGCGTCTAGCACACCAGAAAGCCAGAACGGAAATCGATTAGTCATCCGCCTAAAACCGAAATTAATGTTTATCGCTGATAGTTTTGTTTTTTTTGGTTTTTTTTTTTGGGACCGCAATTAAGAGAGGTTTCTTTTTGGGGTTGTGGGCTGGCTAAGGTTGCAAGGTTAGGGTAATAACACTTTCGCATGCCAGACGCTTCACCAATTTCCGCGGATGTTTGCTCGCACTTTTTACCACTGCCGTCGCAGCTAGCTTTAAAGTCAAACTCTAATGCTGTTTTCCCGCCCCCCACCAAAGCACTTTGGCTGCTCATAAAGGCGAGTTAATGATTCGATGGAACGCTAAGCGCTAACGAGCAATAATCAAATCAAAAATACTTTTTACAAATTGCTGCTAAACAGCTTTTGCTCGCGCTCAATCTCATCTGAATTTTTATACAATTTTCGTGGCAGCAGAGTGAACAATTTTCTTCTTTTTTTTTCGCTTAACCCCACATTACAAGGGGCACTGGGTGGGAGAAGGGGGGAGGGGGTGACTATCTTGGTCCCCATCGAGAACCCGAACACACACACACACACACACACACACACCTCTTAACTTGTTTGTTTGCGGCTTTTGGCCTGTTGGCGCTCTTTTGAGTTTTCCATGCGCCCGCGCGTATCAATTATCGACTCGAATTTAGCCCTCCTTTTCCCAGCTTTTCCCAGCATTTCCCAGCTTTTCCCCACCGCATTCACGACCATTTTTTCGTTCGGAGATACGCACAGCTGCGGATGGCATAATAGCGCTTCTCAATGCCATGGAGATTTCGACAATATATCGTAATCTAAAGGCCAAGTCGAGCAATCAATATTATTAACTATTAACTATTGCATCCTTTGCGTGCAAATGAGTGTGCAAAAATCAGAAACGCAGTGCTATTTTCTCTGCCCCATTTGTATATGTGTGTTGCATACTTTCTGGCGCCGCTTTAAGTTCAAGTGCAAGCCAGCTGGGAAAAGGCAGCAAAAAAAAATCCAAACTGATCCCATTTCAAGGGAGAAAAGAAAAGAATGTAAAAGCTTTCCTTCGGTTGAGAAAATCTATTTGACACTCAGCGCGGAGGACGCAATGCAACAGTGGCGCTGAGCGAAGTCAATGGAGCTGCAAAATGGTGCAATCCGGGAATGAGTGGCAGGTAGCAGTCATTAGGGGCAAATTTATGGGCACGGAGAATACTGAAGACGGTAATTGATATGACCAATATTTATAGAAGTCAATTTGGCACCATGACTTTTATATTATAATCGTAATACTGGGGTGTTTTGTAGATAAATACTAAACCGAAGGTACAAATATAAACGAAAAAGAAAAACAGGATAAAATGCTATAGTCGAGTTCCCCGACTATCAGATACCCGTTACTCAGCTAGTGGCAGTGAAAACGAGAAATTTCAGAAGTACTTAGAGGTATGCCACTTCAAAATCCGATTAAGATAAATTGAGATGGAGTTTAGACTTCAGCCTTAGGACATTTCTTAATTTTTTTGAATTTCTACAACATCATAACATCAGAAAATTTACAAAAAAAATTAAAATTTTAAATTTGAATGCAGATTTTTAGAGAATTGGTCCAGAAACATTTAGAGGTATGCCACTTCAAATTCCGATTAAGATAAGTTGAGTTATGGACTTTAGAACTTCAGTCTTGCGACAGTTTTGAATTTCTACAACAGCATAAAATCAGAAAAAATTACAAAAAAATTAAAAAAAAAAAAAAATTTAAATTTGAATGCAGATTTTTAGAGAATTGGTCCAGAAACATTTAGAGGTATGCCACTTCAAATTCCGATTAATATAAGTTGAGTTATGGACTAAAGAACTTCAGTCTTGCGACAGTTTTGAATTTCTACAACACATAACATCAGAAAAATTACAAAAAAAAAATTAAAAAAAAAAATCTAAATTTGAATGCAGATTTTTAGAGAATTGCTCCAGAATCATTTAGAGGTATGCCACTTCAAATTCCGATTAAGATAAGTTGAGCTATAAGCTTTAGAACTTGGGACATGGACAGTTCGACTCGGCTATTGATCCTGACCAAGAATAAATATACTTTATAAAGTCGGAAGCGTTTCCTTCTGCATTTCCTTACATACTCCTTAACGAATCTAGTATACCCATTTACTCTACGAGTAACGGGTATAATAATACCTTTTAAATTATGGAAATAACAACGAATGCAAAAAAGAAGAAAAAAGTGAAAGGCGAAAATCCCCAGCTGGACCATAAGCCCATTCCCTTCACAATTCACCTTTATCAAGAAAGTGCAGGGAAGATGGCAAGAAAAACTTGTTTTTCGACTGCGGATTATAATTTGTTGCTTGTGTGGGGCCGTCAAAAGGATTAGGATCACACGTCTGGCCAAATAATTGGAGCCCAACAACCTTTGGCAGCCAAAATCCTTTGTGTGCCCCCCCCCCTTCTGTTTTGTGTGCCCCACTATTTGAATCTTTAATGTCAATAAGCGGCAGTTGGCAAATAAAAACAAACAGAGGCCAAGAAACATAAGCGAAAATTCATATTTGCCTCCGTTTGCAAATTGACTTGAGGCGCCTTTTCCTCACTTTTCCTCACTCTTTCGCCTGTCTTTCTTTCTTTCTGTCTGCCTGTCCTCAATGAAATTGTCAAATTGTTGCCCGGAATTTCGCTCGCCTTCGTGTTGAAAATTGCCAAATGGAAAACTTTGGCGATTTGTGTGCGGCCCAAAAGTTGCTTAAGTTTTCGCCACTGCAGTTCCACATTAACTGCCACATTTGCGATGACAAATTGTTGACTTGCGGTGGCCAATAACCCCAGTACCCCCTCCCCCACCCCTCCCTCCCAAAAAAAAAAAAAAAAAAAAAACTAAATGCCAGTTAAAATTTTGTTTATAAATACATATGTACATACAGTATAAACTATTATTTCGCGGGTTTTTAATGACTATAAGAATTTGTTTAAATTAAGCCGTTACCATTCAGCTAAATGGCTAAACATTGTGAAGCACAAAGTGAAAGCATCGCTTATTGTTTGCTCCTGGATTGGCCTTTACTTTAAGCTGCTCTGATTACGACACCCACTCCCTTAAATGTTCACTTAACTTTTCTTTACTTTTAATTAGCCGCTGCTCGCGGCTCTTCTGCTCTTCGCCCCAGCTCCCTTTGTTATCTATACCCCCTGTACGCGAATTTTCCGGCTGCTTGTAATCAAATCCGCGTTGTGTCACTTTGAATGGGGCTGGGAAAAAAAAATTGTCCAAAAATATTTGTGAAATTTCTTAAGAGTCTTCTGCTGCTGATTCTCCTGTATGAAATATTAAGCGGAGTCCGGCGGAAAAAAGGGTTCAAAAGGCCAACAGACATGCACAGGAAACTGTGGCTAACGAGGGCGGGGATTTCAGTCCTGTCACACAACAAACACCTAACAAACTTTTGCTTTCAAGTTGATGACGGTGGTGGGGGTGGGGGTGTCAGAAAAGTAGAAGTATTTCCATCGGCCGGCGGAAGTCCTTGTTAAACTGCATCCGGCTGTCATCTAATTGCAGGCTGTCAAATCCATCTGACGTTCCTAAATATAAAATTCCACCACTTTTTTTTTTATGTATTTTTCAGAGTGCCAGTCCAACGAATTTAGATGCAACAATGGAGATTGCATCGATGCCAGAAAGCGTTGCGACAACATTTCAGATTGTAGCGAAGGCGAGGACGAGAACGAGGAATGCCGTAAGTACCAAGTGCTAATCAAGAAACTAATGGGTGTAACCTGTAATACACCCCAACCCGTAACTATTAGTTAACTGTGCGATTATAGTTTCTAAGATGTAGAACAAACGATTCTCCGTTACCGAATCACCACTCTTAACATACACGTACATACATTTACCAATTGAAGTACCTAAGCTTAAAGTATCTAAAGAATTTGAGTTAGAGCGATGCGCTCTCTCTCTTTGTCCACCCCGCTCTTTAGATTAACTTTCGCTTTAGTAACTAGAACTGTTTGTAGTACCTACATAAGTATAAAGTGTCTAAGACTTAGAATAAGTTACCCCTCAAAAGCCGTCCGCCAAACAAGAGCTCTACTAACCACATCTCTCTTTTCTCCTTTAACCCCCACAACATGCTAACCGCTACCACCACTAACCCCACCTACTAACAGCCGCCGCCTGCAGCGGAATGGAGTACCAATGTCGCGACGGCACACGCTGCATCAGTGTGAGTCAGCAATGCGACGGTCACTCCGATTGCAGCGACGGCGACGACGAGGAGCATTGCGACGGAAGTGAGTTACTCGCCCATCAGTCACCCATCTGCATACATCCAACCACCACATACACCACCTAATATTTCTGTTTTTATGAAGTGTTGCCGGTGGGAAATGGCTTAAGTAATCCCCGAAGAGAAGGCAACACCTCATACACAACACGTAGTTTTTCCTCGCCACCTCTCCATTTGCTCATCACTTTCATCACTTTCCATTTGAATCTCCCTTTAATGCTGCCGCGGTACAGTTGTGCCCAAGCTACGATACACCTGCCCCAAGGGCAAATTTACGTGCCGGGATTTGAGCTGCATATCGATTGTCCATCGCTGCGATGGTCGGGCCGATTGTCCGAACGATCGATCGGACGAGGAGGGCTGTCGTAGGTGTTCGGTTAAATGGCTAAATTATTCACAATAAATACCGATGTCTCTTTGTTGCTCTTTTATCCTGTTTCGCTTCTCGTATGGGAATGCAGCCTGTCTGTACGACAAGTGGCAGTGTGACGATGGCACCTGCATAGCTAAGGAACTGCTCTGCAATGGCAACATCGATTGTCCCGAGGACATTTCCGATGAGCGCTACTGCGAGGGTGAGTAAAATACAAAGCGTTGCTTCTGGTTTATAGGCATTCTCCGTGGAGAAGCGGTAAGTTTATCCTTTTCCCTATCCCTTCATTGCAAAAGTTGTCATGTCACACCACCACCGCACACCATCATCTCACCGAAACATTCACAAATACAAAACAAACACTAACAAATGCGTGCTATCGATAAATATCGATCGTCGTCGCCAGGTGGCTATGATAGCGAGGAATGTCGGTTTGATAAGTTCCGTTGCGGGACTGGGGAGTGCATACCAATGCGACAGGTGTGCGATAATATCTACGATTGCAACGATTATTCCGATGAGGTTAACTGCGGTAAGCGTTTCGTGTTATCGATAACTTTATTGTTCTGCTTTGCTTTTATGCCTCTTCGTGGGTAACTAAAATCGATTACTGGTGTTGGTCTCTCTCTCCCTCGCTCTCTCTCTCACTCTCTCTCTGTGTATCTATCTCCGTCTTACCAACTTCTTGTCAGCTGTCTTCTGTGTGCTCCTTCCGATGATATCGCTTTTATCGCTATCTGTGCGATAGTCACTTATCGAAGTGTCTGTGTCAATCAATATTTGTTTGATTTTGATTTTAACTCCAAACGTTTTATTTTTCTTTTTCCCCTCCCAAACGATAAAATGTGTATTGAAACCCCCCTGGTTTTGGTTACCGAATGCCCAAAAATTAATCGATTAACTGCACGCCAACCCACTCTGGAAAAATACCCGCAAATGCGACGATCTACGAATTGGCTCAACGACTTTTTTAAAACTTCATAAATGCATGTGTTATCAATACTACCCCTAACCCAAAATCCGTGGTCTGCATGCGGTTGTCTCATCTGCCGTGTATCGTAAATCGTAAAACCTCCATCCAAAATTAATAACCGGACGATAACAGCCGAGGGCGAAGAGGAGGATAGTGTGGGCATACCCATTGGCCACCAACCGCAGAGGCCACCGCCCAAGCACGACGACTGGCTGCACGAGATGGACGCCAACGAGTACCATGTGTACCAGCCAACAAATGTCTATGATAAGGCCAATTCACAAAATCCGTGTGCTAGCAACCAATTTCGCTGCATCGCCTCAAATGTTTGCATCCCGTTGCATTTGCGGTGCGATGGCTTCTATCACTGCAATGATATGAGCGACGAGGAGTCCTGCGAGAAGTATCAGCGGCACACCACCACCCGACGCCCTTTGACCTTGGCCACAACCCCCACCACATTCATCACCCAGGGTCCAGATCTTCTGGAGCGGCGAAATACCACCACAGCCACTGAAGCAACGCGATGGCCATGGGAAACGAAACCGACAACCACTGCGACCACGACTTCTAACCCAATAACAACAGTTGCCGTAGCGAGTAGGTGTCCTTGAAAAAGCGTTGAAAAGTGTAGCATACTTAAGTGGGTAACGGTTGGAGGAAATCCTTTTGCAACAAAAACTGGTTAAAACAAAATACGTCGGGAGTAACGGAATTAAGTAATGAAAAGTATTTTCGTTTCCCCACCTTTTGTTGCAATAATATACCGCGCATAAATGGATTAATAACTGGTATAGGATAATTGGTAACATTACCCTAAAAAATCTAAGTCACGTTGATGGTTTAGGAAACGTTGGGTTAAGTAAAAGAGCATGCCACGTTTGAAACATAGAAACCTACTTTAGCTATGACCATCCCAGGCGCACCACTCATACATACACACACACACACACACACACATACACATACACATCCACATACACACACAAATTACAATTTAGTTAGTTAAGCATTTAATTTATAAACTCTTTTAATTGATATGCCTCTTCTAGCTCATACCTGTACATAAACATGCATACGTTCACGCTTCCTCTCTTTCTTTCCATTCTCGTTATGGCTTGTTTTATTATCATTGGGATTATACATATGCCCTGTTGTGTGTCACCCATCATCAACACCCCAACAAAAAAAAAAAAAAAAAAAAAAAAATCAAAATGCCGCACATATAGACAAACTACCCCAAGCATGCCTCGAAAACATCGAATTCGCGTGCCACAATCGCGATTGCATTCCGATTGAGAGCGTCTGCGATGGCAGCCTCGACTGTGGAAGCAATGAAGACGAGGACGACGCTCTGTGCAAGTGCAGCGGCGACAAGGTGAGCCACCCACCCACCGACCGCTCATACAAACTACCCACCACCCACCCACACATGCTCCTTGTAAAATATATACATATATACATACTTAGTGCTTGTTAGGCAAACAGTTGATGTGATCCAAAGGATTCAATGAAAGCGGTTTTATTCATCACATTAAAAACGATTTGATACCTTGGCATTAAATTGAAAGATATAATAATAAGCACTTTGTAGATATGTATAAACACTACCTCCCACATCCCCACATCCCCACATCCCCACATCCCCACATCCCCACATCCCCACATCCCCGCTCCCCACTGAGCTGTCACAGGTGGGATCGACAAGCTGCGACCCATCTCTGAAGCCAGTAGAAATACACACCCATTCTCATGATTTCTTCAGTACAAATGCCAGCGCGGCGGAGGCTGCATTCCGAAATCCCAGGTGTGCGATGGCAAACCTCAATGCCACGACCGCAGCGATGAGAGTGCATGTTGTAAGTACCATCTCTATCGCATCCTTTATCACTCAGGGCTCGTAAAAACCACTAAAGTTCATTCCATTTCCATTTCATACAACTTCAATTGGGTATATTTTAAATTGTTTTCATCGCTATCTTTCTCATCATCGATCCTCGTTAAGTTCTCCTGCTCTCTAACAAGCTTTTGATTCAATTAATACATACATATAACACTCTAGATTAAGTCTGAGTTCGAAGTAAACATAGATTAGAAAGCAATTCCAATTGGTTTAAATGCTAACTGCTAGTGCCCGAGCCCAAGCCCGCCGTACTTACTCCATTTCACAACTCGCCCTCCACGTATCGACTTTTGTTGCTAACTGTACTTTCTCTTTTGTTCTCTCTTCGTTCGAAACAAAAAAATATCCTGTGTAAAAATCTATCCCGTACTTTGACACCCTGAAACGTAATACTCTGCTATCCCCGCTATCGCACCACACACCGCGCCCGCCCTCTGAAAACTCCGATCTCCAGCAAATGGAGGATTGAATAAGACTCGTTTGGGGGTCCAGTGCCTGGAGAGCCAGTATCAATGTGGCGATGGAAGCTGCATCTCCGGCTACAAATACTGCAATGGCATCCACGATTGCGCCGATGCCTCCGACGAATACAGCTGCATCTACGATGACTCCTACGGTAGCCCATAGATCCATTGATCCTTCCTTCCATCTACTCACCATCCATAGCTATCTGCAGTTGCGTCTAAAATGGCCGGGAAACCCGAAAAATGTCAATGAAAAATTACTGTCTCCAAAAAGATGAAACCGTGTGTAATTGCTTTAAGATGTAATACTTTAATGGCATTTTTCAGGAACCCGAAATGCTAAAATTTTAGTCGCAATTGCATCTATCCGCCTGACTGCGAATCTTTCGACTTGTCTGCGCAACCCACCAGTGATCATTTATCTTTATCATTTATCTTTTATCTTTCCACCTTTTCATATACAAAAAAACAAACACACTCACTCACATGTAAAAAAAAAAAAAAAAAAAAACAGACACCGACCCGGACAACAATCCATTGACTGCATGTGATATCCTTGAGTTTGAATGTGAAGACGGTCGGTGTTTGCCGATAGAGAAGAGGTGCAATGGCTATGCAGACTGTGAAGACATGAGCGACGAGATCGAATGTCAGCCTAACACAGGTAAAGTCCCCCAAATCGGGGCTAACCAAATGGCTCCAGGTGCTATTTCCGCTAAGTCTAACCATCTAACCAACCAATCAACAAATCAACCACCTGCTCTCAATATCATACACCACATACACCCCGCCGCAAATTCACATACACCTCATCATTCGCAGACCATTGTCTAGAGTCTGAGTTCGAATGCGATAGCTACTGCCTGCCCCTCGATCAGTTGTGCAACGGAATTCCCAATTGCCAAGATGGCAGCGACGAGCGCAACTGCACCTTCTGCCGGGAAGACGCCTACCTGTAAGACCACAAACTACCCATCTACCCATCTACCCACCAAAGCTTCCCATACCCACACCCGTTTACCAAGTTTACCAAGTTTGAATATATAGAACAAAAACATGGAAATAACCGATAAATCGCAGTAAATGCCTCTTAATATCTTTTGTCGTGAAAACAGTTTGCCCCCATTTAGTTTTATTTGATACTTACGAAACTAAAGTCAAAAATGATCAAAGCATATTGATAATAGCCTCCCCCACACATCCTACGCATCCCTCCACATCCATTCCGTTCTTCTCCTCCCATATCATAATCATTTCTTTGCTTTTTCATGTCTCATGGCTCCTTCTACATGACACACGACACAACACATAAACCACATCATCCACCATACTACTCGAACTACACTCGAACATCACCCATCGTCGAACATCGCTAACCGAAACTCAACGCCCGCCCATCGTCTTCAAGTTGCAACACCGGCGAGTGTGTGGCCGATAATCAGAGATGCAACGGCATCGCCGATTGTGGCGACGGCAGCGACGAGCGTCACTGCGGTAAGAAGTCCATCAAACTGGGCCACCGACAAACGGAGTCACTGATTCAAATACCCGAATGTCCCAAATACCCGAATGCACCACCACCATCACCACCCAAGAATGTAGATATTTAGTACTCTGCTTCGCTTTTGGTACGCTTGATTTGGTCTTAGATTATACTTGTATTCGATTGGCTTCGTATTGGTCCTTTGAATGTGAGTTATTATCTTCTCATGGTGAAATTATCTTTCCAAATTCAAGCGAGCACATATTGTCCACCTAACAAACTAGCCTGCAACGGCACTTGCGTCAGTCGGGGAATAAGGTGTGATGGCAAGCGCGATTGCCTCGATGGCTATGACGAGATGTACTGTGCCGGTAAAGAATCCAACCTGTAGCTTGTTATCCTCCCAGTTTACCCCTCTCTGACTGTACTTCCCTGAGACTAAAGCCATTTATTTCTTAAATGAGGCGTTCCCCTTTAAATTTGTAAAATATCCAAATTTCAAATTATTTCCGACTTACATCTGAAACCAAGCCTTCGCTATTGCTACAATTTAACTGCTTTCCTTTGAAATATCAATGACATATCCACATCTTGGCCTGTAACCCAGCATTCTAGCACTCGTTTATTGTTTGTCTTGTTTTATCGTTCCATTCTTTTTGCTAACCCACACACCAACATCACCGCCAAACATCCACGACACACACCATACAACACCACAGAGACCAACAACCATTATCCCACACAAAATGTGAATGTTATTCGACCAAAACTGGGCCCCAATCCCATACCAAAATCCTGCCGTCCCCATGAATGGCAATGTGCGAATCTCGAGTGCATCGATCGCAGCTTGCAGTGCAATGACCATAAGGATTGCTCCGATGGATCCGATGAGGAGCTCAGCGTTTGCTTTGGCACTGGTAAACGAGACACGTCTCTTTCTTTAGGATACACAGAATCAACAAAGATATACTGGCGATTTACTTGATATTTTTGTCTTGTTTTCGAGCTCACTCATTTCTTAAATCCTTAAAAATATCATAATCCGTAAGCATTAATATGAGATCAAGTTGACGATACGATTATATGTATATCCCTAGTAACGTAAGTCTCTCCGAACGGAATCAGGTTTGTATGTGCCGATAGACTTAGACTTAGACTTAGCTGGCCAAGCTAAGACATGAGCTTAATCACAACGCTTTCTTGTCTCTCTTTCTTGCCGCGTCATCCACACATCCATTAAACCACACAAAACCAAACGCACCACCACCCTGCATGATGTTTCCGAACCGATGCCATCTAAACATATAGCCACCACCCGACTTAAGCCCAGCGACTGCAGTCCGGATCAGTTCTACTGCGATGAGTCGTGCTACAATCGCTCCGTTCGATGCAATGACCGCGTGGATTGCTCTGATGGCAGTGACGAGGTGGGGTGCTCCATGAAGTCACTGCCATGTCCGCAGCACCAGTGCCCCAGTGGCAGGTGTTATTCGGAAAGTGAACGATGCGACCGCCACAGGCACTGCGAGGACGGCTCCGATGAGGCCAACTGTAAGTCTCCGTCTCCGTCTCCGTCTTCATCGCTCCATCACCCATAACCGCCCACCTCCTTTGATGATCCGATCCCTTGATTTGATGATCAGCGTTTGCGATCGTAATATTTCAAAATTGTTGGTGGGCTCAGATCTGTGGAGATCTGCAAGAGATAATAATTGGCTTAATCTTCATCTTCAGACCGCAGTCAATATGTTTATAGGTCTCTTCGTTTTCTAAGCACCTTATCTTTGTATCCGTACATACATACATATGTATAAGCACAGCGCCTATTTTTGAGCAGCACCAATGTCAGTAGTAGATACTGACACTAACACTATATCCATTTTGTAAGAACGTGCATATATCGAAGTTTGATTTGTTAGATTGCAAAGTTCAGTCATTGTGTTTTGTACGAATCCAGTCTTGGGCCTTGGCCAGAACACGGAATACGATCTAACGTGTTCCCGATTTCATTTTGAATTGATGTTACGTATAAGGATTTTGCAAGGGGTACATTTTTTACACTCCCATATTGCATCCAATATATCTTATGTGCTTTTTCAGTTGCTAATCTCTCCCTCTCTCTTTCTCTGTTATTCGTCTCTCACCTTGTTTCTCTGTCTCTCACGCTTTCTCCACTCTGCTTTTGATCGTGTGACTATATATTCTTGATTTTGCGTGTATTATATATTTCACTTGAACTGAACTGAACTGAACTGAATTGAACTGCACCAATATCACACCAAACACCAAACACCAAACACCAAAACTCCACACCACCAACCGAATATCGTGTACAGGTACTGCCATCTTGTGCAAGGATAACGAGTTCCTCTGCTTCGATCGTCAGTTTTGCATAAATGCAACGCAGCAATGTGATGGCTACTACGACTGCCGTGATTTTTCCGATGAGCAGAACTGCATTGGTTAATAAAGAACACAAAAGCGTGCTGATTTAATTATATTTTTTCAGTTTGCCCAAGCAGTTGTACAGCTATAAACAATTATCATAATTGGATTTATTTAGCATTATTAGTTTGTAGACATATTTTTTTTCGAAGTACTAGTACAATAGATCGTTGATTTCCAATATACTTGTTAGTACATAATAGGTATTTAAGTTCGCTGTAAGTCCGACTGCATGCCCTGCACTATTTTTGATACTTTAAGTTTCTTAAAATCCGATATACGTGTAGATCCCTTTCAGGAGTAGCAAAAATGATCTGAGTGCCATGAACTTGACCTGTATTTTCACCCCAACCCACAGGCTGCTACTCAAATCAGTTCCGTTGCAATAATGGTGACTGCGTTGCCGATACAGCTCCGTGCAACGGCTATCCCGAGTGTAGTGACCATTCCGATGAACTCAACTGTGGCGCAACCCAGGATTGTCTGTCCAACCAATTCCGCTGCAATAGTGGCCAGTGTGTGAGCTCCTCAGCGCGATGCAATGGACGCACCGATTGCCAGGATAGCTCCGATGAACAAAATTGCGGTAAGTAAGAGCATTAGGTGGCCGCCAAATGATAGACAACAAGAGCAGCATCATCATCACCGCCGAACACTGCTTCATTTGCTCGCTTATATGTACATATATGCCAAAAGGTCATCGCCACGTAGAGGTCAGTCCAGGCCTGGGAACGACTGGAGTTTTCACCACCCCCTCGACCAGCACCACTGCCATGACACCGCTGATAATCATCTGCCCGCCAACCTCATTTAAATGCGAAAATGGTCCCTGCATTTTGCTGACTCTCCAATGCAATGGACGAGTTGATTGTCCGTATGATGGTAGCGATGAGGCGGATTGCGGTCAAATTAGCAACGATATTGATCGTAAGTGGGTGACCCACTGACCCCACCAAGATGGCACAGAACCAAAGTTATACAATTAACTATCTGACTTCCCCCAAAGTAGCTACTAACTGCGATCAAGGGCTTAGGCTACCACACATCTGTCTCTCAAACTATTGATCCCCCGAGCACCCGCGTCATAACCAATACATTAAACTACTTTCAACTAGACTAACTCTGATTTATCTTCAATCCTTTCAAAACAGCCGTCGAGAGCAGCAATAGACGTAAATCGAACCAACTGAACCTCAAGACCTATCCCGCCAGCCAGATCATCAAGGAGAGTAAGTATTACCAGCCACATTGTTTCTCCTATTATTGAAAATATTAAAAAAAAAAAAAAAACAAAAAAAAAGAAGATAGATGAATCTTCTGTCTGTTAAATGTTCCGGGAGACGTTGTTTAATCTGATATGTTGTTACTCTGATACTTAAAATCGTTTGGAAAACCCTAATTGCCGTTCTCTGTTCTCGTTAATGCTTAACCCAATCCAATTCTATAAACCAAATAATATATAAAAACCTCAGGATATATTAGGGAGGGTAAGTTGGCCTAACTACAATCACTGTATGCATATGTAGTAGACAATATGTCGATGAGCACATGGATCCCAGCACTACCAGCACTACGAAATTGCACGAAAAACAATTTGGCCACAAGTGGAGTTGTACATTGAGTCGAAATTTTCCAAACACAAATTCCTTAGAAAACCCTTTTATAGCAATGATTATTGTTAAGATAAATATTATTCTTTTTCAGTATGATATGAGTGGGAGTTTCTGTATGAAAAGTTCGTTTTTGTTACAAAATTTCATTCTTCTCTTTATTTCTATTTTTCTATCCGCGCCTCAAATGGCCGTCTATATGATATATCAGTTATCAGTTAACAGTTATTGGTTTAATGTACACTCATTTCATACTTGTAAATCCCACTACGATCAACTTTCGAGTCTCGTAAGAGCATACTGCATTTAGCCATCCGCAATCCTGGTATTCCCTTTTTTATTTGCTTGTCTTTGCCGTTCAATGCATACTTGAACCCAATTAATAAGCCCTTGTGTACCACAGGTCGTGAGGTCATCTTCCGTTGCCGCGATGAAGGACCAGCTCGCGCCAGGGTCAGGTGGACCCGCCCCGGCGGACGACCTCTGCCACCTGGTTTCACCGATCGCAACGGCCGCCTGGAGATTCCCAACATTAGGGTAAGTCTCTTGCTAATAAGACTCTATCACGCTTAAATCACGTTGCATAATACATTGCATTGTACTCGCATATCAGGTCGAGGATGCCGGCACTTATGTTTGCGAGGCTGTGGGCTATGCCAGCTATATTCCCGGCCAGCAGGTCACCGTAAACCTCAACGTCGAACGCTGTGAGTATGAGTCTGCATTTAACTGAGTTCTGGGCTTGGGTTTGCTAAGGGTAAAAGATATTGTTCAATCCGTGAATGCTGCAGCCTGGGGCGAAAACAAGTACGAGGAGCTACGTTCTAATCGCATACGATATGGAACTGTGCCGCACATCGATCTAGAGTTCTTCGGACTAGGTAGGGTTATACAAGTGTTTGTCATTGAACGTTGGCTCGGGTCTCCAAGAGGTGACCAGCACTTCAATATATCATAAGTGTTGGTTACTTCCCTGACCGAATCGAATTTAGCAAGTATCTTAAATAACTCTTTTATTCCCCTATTGCCGCTTGGCTTTGTTATTGGTAAGCTGGGCTAGCTGGGCTTAAGCCGCGTCAGAGCTCTCCAGAGAAATAACAGTTTTCCGCATCCCCAACTCTCCTTCTACCAGATAACACCGCTCCATTCCGTCCGGAATCAGCGTGTACGGAATATCAGGCCACCTGCATGAACGGCGAATGCATTGACAAGACGTCCATCTGCGATGGAAATCCGGACTGCTCGGACGGCTCCGATGAGCAAAGCTGCAGTTTGGGTCTCAAGTGCCAGCCCAATCAGTTCATGTGCTCAAATTCCAAGTGCGTGGATCGCACCTGGCGTTGCGATGGAGAGAACGACTGCGGAGATAATTCCGATGAGGGCTCCTGCGATCCGGAGCCAAATGACGCTCCCTGCCGATATAGTGAATTCCAGTGCCGCAGTGGTCATTGTATACCCAAGAGCTTCCAGTGCGACTATGTTCCTGATTGCATGGATGGTACCGATGAAGTTGGTTGCAGTAAGTATTCGTGGGATAGAAATATTCTTGTCCTTCCATTTATGGTTGCTATATGTGCCAATCTCTCTCTTACTCGCAGTGGCGCCCTTGCCAATCCGTCCTCCACCGCAATCTGTGGCCCTGTTGGAGTTTGAGGTGCTCGAGCTTACTTGCGTGGCAACCGGAACACCAACTCCCACAATCGTGTGGCGCTTGAACTGGGGTCATGTGCCCGATAAGTGCGTATCAAAGAGCTACGGTGGAACTGGAACACTCCGTTGTCCGGACATGAGGCCGCAGGACAGTGGAGCTTACTCGTGCGAAATTATTAACACACGCGGCACCCACTTTGTGAACCCGGACACCATTGTTACCGTGACCCCCGTGCGCAAAGATGTATGCGAAGCTGGATTCTTTAATATGTTAGCTCGCAAATCGGAGGAGTGCGTCAAGTGCTTCTGCTTCGGTGTGGCTAGAGCCTGCGACAGTGCCAACCTATTTACGTATGCCATCCATCCGCCGATCATGTCACACCGCGTTGTCAGTGTTGAACTGAGTCCAATTCGACAGATTGTGATCAATGAGGCCGCCCCAGGTCAGGATCTGCTTACGCTGCTCCATGGCGTTCAGTTCAGGGCAACCAATGTTCAATTCAGTGGCCGGGAGACGCCTTATTTGGCCTTGCCCACGGAGTACATGGGCAACCAGTTAAAGTCGTATGGTGGAAATTTGCGCTACGAGGTTAACTACAGCGGCAGTGGAAGGCCCGTCAACGGCCCAGATGTAATAATCACTGGCAATCGCTTTACGCTAACTTATCGAGTTCGCACTCAGCCGGGTCAAAACAACAGGGTAAGCATTCCATTCGTGCCTGGTGGATGGCAAAAACCCGATGGTCGCAAGGCCTCGCGTGAGGAGATCATGATGATTCTGGCTAATGTGGACAATATACTGATTCGACTCGGCTACCTGGATAGCACCGCTCGCGAAGTGGATCTTATCAATATTGCACTGGATTCAGCAGGCAGTGCCGATACTGGACTGGGCAGTGCCTCTCTCGTAGAGAAGTGCACGTGCCCACCTGGTTATATTGGTGATTCGTGTGAGTCGTGTGCCTCCGGTTATGTGAGGCAGCCCGGTGGACCTTGGTTGGGTCAATGTGTGCCGTTCATCCCTGAACCTTGTCCATCCGGCACCTACGGAGATCCCCGTCGTGGTGTACCCTGCAAGGAGTGTCCTTGTCCGCTAACCGGCATCAATAACTTTGCCAGCGGCTGTCAACAGGGTCCGGATGGCGAAGTTACTTGCCGCTGTAATGAGGGCTACACGGGCAGGCGGTGTGAACTGTGCGCCACTGGATACCAGGGTAATCCAAGGGCTGCGGGAGGAGTTTGCCGCAAAATACCCGAAACTTCCTGCAACGCGGATGGCACCTATTCCATCAATAGCAATGGAACCTGCCAGTGCAAGGATAGCGTAATTGGCGAACAGTGCGACACTTGCAAACCATCGAGTTTCCACCTCAATTCGTTTACCTACACCGGTTGCATTGAGTGCTTCTGCAGCGGAGTGGCCACGGACTGCGATAGTAGCTCGTGGTATCGCGATCAAGTAACAAGCGCATTTGGAATATCGCGCCTCGATCATGGATTTGCTTTGGTCACTAACTATATGGAATATAATCAAGACTCCATACCTGTATCGCTTTCCACAGATCTCAAAGAGTTGAGGTTTGTAGGATCGGCTGGCCATGCTGGAAATACGCTCTACTGGAGTCTGCCAGTCGCCTTTTTGGGAAACAAGCTTTCTTCATATGGAGGCAAGCTGACATACACGCTAAGCTACAGTCCCCCGCCCAACGGAATTATGTCCCGGAACAGTGCCCCAGATGTGGTAATCAAGAGTGGCGAGGATCTAAGGCTCATCCATTATAGGAAATCACAGGTTGTACCCGGTGTGTCCAACACCTATTCCGTGGAAATCAAGGAAAGTGCCTGGCAGCGCGACGACGAGGTTGTGGCCAACCGTGAGCACGTTCTGATGGCCCTTAGCGACATTACGGCCATCTACATAAAGGCCACCTATACCACTAGCACCAAGGAGGTCTCGCTCCGACGGGTGTCTCTGGATGTTGCCACTGCCACCAATCTGGGCACTGCCCGTGCCGTCGAAGTTGAACAGTGCCGCTGTCCCGAGGGCTATTTGGGTCTTTCTTGTGAGCAGTGCGCTCCTGGCTATGCCCGTGAACCGGAGGCCGGCATTTATCTGGGAATCTGCAAGCGTTGTGAGTGCAATGGACATTCTAAATATTGCAACATCGATACCGGCGACTGCGAAGTGAGTACCCACCATTCAGGGAACGAAGGCGATGGCGGCCACTAACCATTACTTTATCATATTTCCAGGAATGTTCTGACAACACCGAAGGACCAAGCTGTGAGCGATGCGCTCCTGGATATGTGGGTGATGCCACCCGTGGAACAATTTACGACTGCCAACCCGATGAAACGAACCCTCCGCCATACAGCAACCAAACTTTTAAATGCTCGGCCTATTGCAAGCCTGAGGGCACCTATGAATGCCGCGGCAACGAGTGTCAGTGCAAGAGGAATGTTATTGGTGATCGATGCGATCAGTGCCGTCCCGGAACCTATGGACTGTCTGCTCAAAATCAGGACGGCTGCAAAGAGTGCTACTGCTCGGGATTGACCAGCCAGTGTCGTTCGGCGGCTATGTACCGCCAGCTAATACCGGTGGACTTTATTCAAAACGCACCGTTGATTACGGACGAGAACGGAGTTGTCCAGGACACAGAGAATCTAATTCCCGACATATCTAGGAATATGTTTACCTACGCGTATACCTCCTACCTACCCAAATACTGGAGTCTGAGGGGCAGCGTGCTGGGCAACCAGCTATACTCGTACGGCGGCCGCCTGTCGTACAATCTAATAGTGGAGTCCTATGGCAACTATGAGCGTGGCCACGATGTGGTGCTTATTGGCAATGGATTGAAGCTCATCTGGTCTCGACCCGAAGGAACTGAGGATCAGGAGGAATACAATGTTCAACTGCATGAGGACGAGCAATGGACCCGCCAGGATCGTGACTCAGCACGACCGGCATCACGTTCCGATTTCATGACTGTGCTGTCGGATCTAGAGCACATCCTAATCCGAGCCACACCCAAAGTACCCACACAAAGCACTTCGATCGGCAATGTCATTCTGGAGAGTGCGGTTACCACAAGTTCGGCGGGAGCTACGCATGCTTCCGACATCGAGTTGTGCCAGTGCCCCACCGGATACACGGGCACTTCCTGTGAATCCTGCGCACCTCTCTACTACCGCGATGCCAGCGGATCCTGCAGCCTGTGTCCTTGCGAGGCTTCCAACACGGAGTCCTGTGACCTGGTCAGTGGCGGATACGTTGAATGTCGTTGCAAGGCACGTTGGAAGGGCGATCGGTGTCGCGAGATCGGTGAGTGATGAATTTAATGTATCGTTACTCATCAAATGACATTTGTCCCTTTGCCGCTCTTCCTATATATAATTACTGGCCTTTTAGCCACTCTTCTGCATACCAAACTACTTGAAATACTCTCATACAATATGCACGTGCTTTAGGCCCGTGTCCAATTCAAGTTCTAGGTTGTACCGCGTTATTCGCGTAAATATTCTAGCAGAAGAAAGCCACTTCCATTTGTAGTCTATATGAATTTTAAATACCCACTTAGATTATGTCAAAGGAACACTAGGTCGAAAGTAGAACTGTCCGTTTATAAAATAGAGCTTCGTAATTTTAAAAACTAGTGCCAGAACCCCGATAAATCTATATAGTACGTTTTAAAGCAATACGATTTTGTGTAACCTCTTAATATTTTTCGACCTTTGGAAATTGCGTAATCTAAGTTGTAGGTATTACACGATCGGATACCCGATTAATGAAATCTTACCTGTTTGATTCATTTTCTCCTTTCTCTCGGACATTATTTTCCATTCCTTCTCCGTCATCAAATCTGAACCCAATCGAATTTCAATGACAATATTTAAAAAAAAAAAAAAAAAAAAAAATTATAAATTAAATTTTGCAATCATCAAAACCAACAAAAATCCCATCCATCCAAATTCTAGACACATCGCCCATTATCGAAGAACCGCCCCAGATATGCGATTTAAGCAGGGGATTCTGTTGCAGCGGCTTTCAGTTCGATATCGCACCGAATGAGACAATCTCGTTCAATGACACACTGCAGATATATAAGGGCAACAGAATCATAGGAAATATGACCAAGCTGCGCTACGGCTGTCCATCGCGAGGTTCGCTCCAAACTCTCCGATCCACCGAATTGAACCACTGAATACCACTCAGGCGTCTACAAAACACAACAACTATTGCATTCCTAATACTCGTTCCTTTACATCTCACACCGGCACTCCTAAAAACCCTCCACTCTACACCCTATATAAAGAATCTTCCCAGCTTAGATATGTGTAAAGATCTGTAGATCTGTGTGTAGAGCGAACCTAACTCGTATATCTGTGACCTAAAACCCAAGTAGTCCAAGTGGGAAGTCTCCCAAGCTCTTGGAATTGAGTTAGCTCCTGTATACCGCCTCTCTTTCTCTGACTCTGTATCTGACCTTTCGGTGACTTAAAACCCACTTAGCTAGTCTATGTGTCTTAGTACTTGTCTTACCCCAAAAGTAGTTTTTGTTCTCTATGTACAGATGCCAGCCTAGTGCCTCTGCTCCTTCGAACCTTTCGAACCTCCTTTGACAAGCCCAACTATAACGCTCTTGTCTCTGTCTCTGTGTATATCATATATATAATGTGTATCTTAGCTACCATAGTCTATAACGTCAGCGACCACAAAGCCAACAAATATTGGCCCCGAAACGCGTTGAAGTAGCTTAAGACTTTGCCATAGATACGCATAGCCACTAATCCTAGGTTTAAAACTGACTTCTGAATTCCATAGTGCGTTTCATAACTACGGGACATGAATCTATCACCTGATAGATAGAACAATGACCAACAATTAACTATTGAGAAACGGATACCCAACATACTGCTAGAATGGATTATGAGTATCTATTATTAGCATTATGAAAACTAAGCCCTAAAGTAGTGGTTACATTACTTAAAATATTAAAACTAACCATCAAAAATAACTCCGATTATCTTGCAACGCACTATATCCGTGTTTGTTAACCAATCTGTCACCTAACCCTCGAATCTATAGGTTAGCTGGAGTCATCTCAATTCAGAGGATGTACATATACTTTAAGAAACCAAAATTAAACCCCTAATTCAACCTCCTGACTTCGTGCCCAACTAGGAGTCATTAAGCCGCAACCACATGTCACTAACACACTCTAAGGACCACTTTAGATGATTTGAGTTCTCATACGAGTTTCTTACATAAAAATGCTGAAATGGTTCAAACACCTGTCCGTGGTCCATGGTACATGTACAATGATTTTTATCCAAATATTGTGGATAAAGCGATAGCAATGTTAAGAACTCAAATGAGATACCGGCTCGTTTAAAGAGGGCCTTGCTCACACCGCAAGAAACTCAATTTGTGGGAAACCACCAGGGTAATTAAGGTATTTGTCTAATCGATGTTCCTCGCCACCCTAGACACCAACGATCCAACGCATATCGGTACTGGCGATCAAGTGCTCACCCAGATTATCGTGTCCATTCAAAAGCCAGAGATCACCATTGTGCCAGTCGGAGGTTCTATGTCCCTCAGCTGTAGCGGTCGAATGCGATGGAACAATGTGAGTTAACAGGGATTTGATTAGCCTTAAAATGTATATTTTGTCCAGAAATAGATGATTCCTGAATATTATCAAATCAAACATGATCAATTATTATGTGATTATTAACATATTGCATTTTGTATCGTGCAGAGTCCAGTCTTTGTGAACTGGTACAAGGAGAACAGTCGCATGCCCGAGAATTATGATGTCCAAGGCGGTGTACTGTATCTGTACGACCTACAGATCAGCGATTCTGGAATCTACATCTGCCAGGCCGTCAGCAACGGAACGGCCGGAGTGTTTACGGATTCTGTAGCCATTACCATAACCAGTAAGTAATGCCTATATCTGTCCGCAAATGTTTGCCAATACCTACATATATCAATCGCTTAACCTTATACAAATTGCGGCATTTATCAAAGGATATGCCCAGGAAATGTTGGCACGCTACGGTATTTAACATTTTTAACATTCTTAAACAATATTTATGAATTTGTATTTCGATTTGTCCGCAAAGACAAAACTTTTTAATCTATGTAAACCCATATTGACGCACAGTATCCATTGGCTTAACCCAAAATGTACCCCACAGAGAAGGACCAGCTTTCACCGGCTGAGATTGTGAATTTGCCGAGCCACGTTACATTTGAGGAGTACGTTACCAATGAGATCGTCTGCGAGGTGCGTGGCAACCCAGCACCTAGAGTCACCTGGGCGCGAGTGGACGGCCATGCGGATGCGCAAAGTACCCGGACATACGACAATCGCTTGATCTTCGATTCGCCAAGGAAATCGGACGAAGGTCGCTACCGCTGTCAGGCGGAAAATGAACAGAACCGGGATGAGCAGTACGTGATCGTCTATGTTGAGAGCAATCCACCACAGCCTCCGCCGCCGCAGGATCGCTTGTACATCACACCGGAGGAGGTTAATACCCTGGCCGGCGATACCTTCCAGTTGAACTGTCAATTCACAAGTGTTGCCTCACTGCGCTACGATTGGACCCACGAAGGTCGCTCCTTATCCTCATCGCCCGCCCGGAATGTTCAGATCCGAGGCAATGTCTTGGAAGTTCGCGATGCCAGCGAACAGGACTCCGGCATCTACACTTGTATAGCCTATGACGTCCGCACCCGCCGCAACTTCACCGAGATCGCCCGTGTTAACGTCGAGAAACGTGAGGAAATACCACTACTTGGGTGAGTACAAAGTTCATACCGTTTGAGGGAATGATGATTTTCATGGATGAATTCATTTATATGTCACAGCAACAAACCGATCATCGAGAGCTTGGAGCAGAATATCCTGATCATCCAGGGCGAGGACTATAGCATCACTTGCAAGGCGAGTGGATCGCCATATCCCTCGATCAAGTGGGCCAAGGTGCACGACCTTATGCCCGAAAATGTCCACATTAGTGGCAACGTGCTGACCATCTATGGGGCACGATTCGAGAATCGTGGTGTCTACTCCTGCGTTGCCGAAAATGTCCACGGATCCGATTTGTCCAGCACAAGTATCGACATTGAACGTAAGTTTTCAGGAGTCCATGACCCTGCACGAGTATATATCCTATATAAGTTGCGGTTAAAGAGCGGGCGAGCTTAGGCTTGTGATGAAGACCACATCCTTGACCACATCTTCTCTCAACTCTTTTGAAACACAAAAAATACAAAAATACAAAAAATACAAAAAAAGTTACCCCACTAACGATGCCTTTGCTCTATTTCGTACTGTTGTCTCTCTTCCAACACAAACACTGATTACCCTGCCCCCTTTTTTTTTAAATTTTAATTTGTATAACCCCTTGCCACATCCAATCCGATCCTTGACCTAAATAAAACCCATAACTTTGCCATGCAAGTGCACAAGAGTGGAGTTGGTAATAAGACAGGTCCGCACAGTCTGATCCTAATACTAATTGGTGCCACCACTGTGGTTTACTTGCTTGCAGCCAGGGAGCGGCCGAGTGTAAAGATTTTATCGGCGCCGCTGCAAACATTTTCGGTTAGCGCACAGGCATCCCTCTACTGCACGGTAGAGGGCATTCCCGATCCGACCATCGAATGGGTTCGTGTGGACGGTCAACCGCTGTCGCCGCGTCACAAGATCCAGGCACCTGGCTACATGGTGTAAGTAGTGCAACGCCCAGTAACTTCAATCCCAGGCTTCAAGCAATTTATATCAATTTAATAATTCTCTGCAGGATCGACGATATTCAGATCGAAGATAGCGGCGACTACGAGTGTCGCGCAAAGAACATTGTTGGCGAGGCGTCCGGCGTGGCCACTATTAACGTCCAGGAGCCAACTACTGTCCATATAATGCCCAACAACCAGGAAATCAGGCTCACGGAGGGCGATGAACTCTCAGTGACTTGCGTGGGCAGCGGCGTTCCAAACCCGGAAGTCCATTGGCTTAATGATTTGGGATCGATTCGGAATGATCTCGAAGGCAATACAGCTATCCTCAAGATCTACCGAGTTTCCCAAAAGGATGCAGGCATATACACTTGCCGTGGAAGCAATGAAGCCGGCACCGATGAAGTTCATGTTCGCGTGGGGGTCCAAGTAAGGCGCGGAGATATCGGAGAAGGTATGTTGGCGTGTAATTTAAAAAATGCTAAAGACAACGGAATTTAGCTTTCTTAACCAGCAATCTTCAATAGAAATGTATTCCCATTGTTGTTAATTCAAGCAAGAATGGACATTAACGCCCAGCTTATATGCATTTTACAGCTGATGGTGATTCCGACCGGGATCCCGTAAGCTACGATCCGGAACCAACCCAACGCCCTGGCATCAATCAGCCGAGCAACCAACTCCTGGCCGCCGACTTTGGTGAAAATGTGACCCTGACCTGCGACATATACCAAACCGTGAACCCAAAGTGGGAACGCGTCGACGGGTCACCACTGCCCTACAATGTCTACGCGTATAAAAACAGGTTGGAGATTGTGCACATGGAACAGCAGAATTTGGGTCAGTACCGCTGCGTTGGAATCGGTCGCGATGGCAAGGCTGAGTACCCTATGGTTAGGGAACTGGTCCTTCTGCCCCTGCCCAGAATCAGCTTCTACCCGAATATACCGCTGACCGTGGAGGCGGGTCAGAACATGGACGTGCACTGCCAGGTGGAAAACGTGCGTCCGGAGGACGTCCATTGGAGTACCGACAACAATCGACCACTGCCCAGGTAGGAAATTGCTTACACATAGGGGGGAAAGAGTGTTTACTGTGATACGCAATACCTGACCCCATCTGATTCTACTCCAGTTCGGTTCGCATCGAGGGCAGCGTCCTGCGCTTCGTGTCCATGACACCGGCGGCTGCCGGTGAATACCGCTGCTCCGCCTTCAATCAATATGGAAACCGATCGCAGATCGCAAAGGTGTTGGTAAAGAAGCCCTCCGCCTACCATGTGGTTCCGCAGTCGCAGGTGCAACAGCATCGCGAAGGTGAAAGCATTAAACTGCAATGCAGTTTTACCACTCAGTACGGCGGCAATGTTCAGGTGAGTGCCCATTGACTGACTACCTCCCAGGCAAAATTACCAATGGCCGATTTTATGTTCGCTACCTACAGTTCAAGTGGTTCCGCTACGACGGAAGGGTCCTGCCGAACAACGCCCGTCCGGATAGCCCGGTGCTGATACTGACCAAGCTGCGACCCGAGGATGCGGGTCGATACATCTGCGACTCGTACGACGTGGACCGAAGGCAGCCACTGCCCGAAGTCTCCATCGACTTGCAAGTACTAAGTGAGTAATCGCTACGCGTCAGGTTTTGTGAGGCCCCTGCGGAATCTCCGACTTCCGCTCAGAGGTGGAGTCGGTGGAGTCCGCTGGTCCGCAGTCCAAAGATGTCGTGTCCGACAAGCAACCTTACTTCCATTTCGCCCCTGAAAAGAAAACGCATAAGTGACCCCGCCAACACGAAAGACCCGCACCCAAAAAAAAAAAAACCTTGGGTTTACTCAAAAAAAAAATCAATTTTGAACAAAAGCTTGTTAGGCCAGCCCGAAAACCAAACCAAATAATTCAGAAAGAAACTGCGAAAAGATTAAAAATGCATAAATGTATAAGAAAAGGAAGAATTTTTAAGGATTAGGCTTTGTTAAGCAGGCTTGATCGTTCGCTGATTTTACTAATTCCCCACTCAATTGAATGATATATATATTATACCATATATATAATACTCCTATATACATATATAAACACATCAATGTACTCGTATCTGTTAGCCTAAACACAAAATGGCACGAAGTCGATGCCAGATAAACACCCTGTATATACGCAATATCTCTATGTATATACATATATGTCTAGCACTATTGGCCATAGGCGGTTCCAGGGTTATTACGAACACACTCTGTATATAACAAATGACCAGCAAATCGAAATCGAGATATCGAGATATCGAAATCATTGAACGAACTTTGGTGGTGGAGTGACAAACGAAAGGGACAATTACCAATCATGTAGTAATTTTTAGTAAAAGTCCATTGCATGCAAACGAAGTCCGAATCCAAGATTTTCCGAATGTTATTCCATTATTTTGTTAACCAATTGAAATTCTAGCAATCTAAGCTCTGAAGAATCGAAATTATACACCACACGCACACTTATATATATATATACATATATAAACGAACATTCTTAAAACTTGATAAATCTTAAGCTTACCTAAATGGCTGCCAAAAACATTTCTAATACGATACATTTAAGTAAACCCCACTTAAAGTGAGAAATAAACATATTATTAACATTAAAAACTTGCACAGCGCAATGTGTAAAGCAAATTGTAACATATTCTTTTTATTTATATTCCAAACTCGATTTGCAGAGACCACTTGTCGATTTTAAAAATCATACATTTTTTATTTCATATCCTTTGTCCGAGCGTAGAAGAGCAATCTCTATACCTCTATATCTCTATATCTCTATATCTTATAACAAATTTAAAACTCCAATTATTATGAATTTCGAAATCAATGTGAAAACAAGATGGTATTACCACTTGTGGATCTGCACGGGTATTCAGAGCATCGGTTGGCCGATTCTGGCCATGTTTCGTTGCGTTCTTATTAACATACGATATAAAACCGTTGTGGTGTCGGCTCCTCTCCTTCTTTATCGCTACTGACCCTTGGTGTTTGTCCATATCAGCCCCATTAGATGTTAAGTTAACTATATTAAAATACTGATTTTATTATCGTGGTTATTGGTTGTCAACTGTTTGTTTGTGTTTTCTTGTGAATTAATATGTGTAAATCAACGACGAGCTAATTATCTATAATTTAAGCACTGCACACAATCCACTGCCATTCTGCCATCACTCCATTCTGGAGTTTCTACAACTTCACTGAATTCGCACCGAAAGCACGGGAAAAACAATTACAAAAGAATCCAGCACCAAGTAAATTGTAAATAATAAACGTAGCTTTGGTTTTGAATCAGTTAAAATCAGTCAAACAGTCAGATACAAATGAATCAGCTTAATGAATGCGTTGAGTTGTAGGTTTTACAGTTCCACCTACTTTTTTATGCAAATGGAACACATTAATTAATTTGATATTTATTTCTTCCTCTCTCACGCTCTTCTCTCTCTCTCTCTCCCACTTTCTTACATGTGCGCTTGTTGAAATATTTTTAATTACCCTTTGATTTGACTTGACTTAAACTGTTTAATTGGCAAATGCTATAATATGATATGATATGGTACACTGTGTGCGCTTTTGCTGTTCCCATGTCAAAAAAAAAACAAAAAACCAAAAAAAAAAAAACAAAAAAAAACACATACACAAAACACAAACAAATTTAATGGTATGGCATGCAACTGCAATCAATGAATCGATCAAATCGAACGACGCGACGCGACTACAACTGCCCAGGAGTTACTGCCCAGTATCCTTACAATCGGTTCAAGGGCGGTGTCTCCCTCAAGGACACGCCCTGCATGGTTCTGTATATTTGTGCAGGTGTGTTACAGCCACTGCCGCCTAACCAAATCTAATCGCAGCGATCCTCCATTATACGATTTTTATATTTTTTGTATTTTTATTGAATTCCTTGATTTTTGTTTTGACCCTTTCGTTTTCGTTTAATTTGCATTTGTTTTGTATTATTATTCTAATGATCTTTATATCTGTATTATGTACTGCCTAACCCTAGATCAAAATAAGTTTTATAAAAAAATGAATCAAACATAATACCAAAAACCT
The DNA here is from genome assembly GCA_005876975.1 of Drosophila orena. Lineage (NCBI taxonomy): Eukaryota > Metazoa > Arthropoda > Insecta > Diptera > Drosophilidae > Drosophila > Drosophila orena. Next base: position 902,949 of record VCKV01000288.1, on the reverse strand, counting down.
GTAAAAAGTTGCTTTAATGAAACTCCCCCCGCCCCCAGCCCAACACGCCCACTAATGCACATAGTCCCACGAGTTCCGCTTCGATTAGTAGAGCACCATCGCAACCGTTCCAGCATGTGTGGATACACAAACTATTAGTAACATTAGCTTGTCTAAAGTATAGCATACCTAAGACCTTAGTCACATGCATAAGACCCCGGGTTTCAGTTCTATACATAGGGTTTAGGGACCAATACTAACCAAGGTCATTGGTGCTGCGGAGGCTGTAAACTCTTGCTAATATTTTACTTTGTGCCCTTTCAAAAAAAAAAAAATTTTTTTAAAAAATGTACCGAAAATATCGAACCGCAAAATTACCGCAAATTCAAAAAAAAAAAACGCCACAGACTTCAAGAGCAGCAAACTCTCCCCCACGAAGCCCATCATTTCCGGACCAGCCACGACTCGACCTCCACCTATCTCGTACATCTGCCAACCCAACGACTTCAAGTGCGTTTCGCATCCGCACACTTGCGTCAGAGCCAACATGGTGTGCGATGGGATATACGACTGCACGGATCACTCAGACGAATTTAACTGCATCGCCGGCAAGGGAAGTGGGAAATCGGGATCCAACTCGGGATCGGTGAACTTTAAGCGTTGGAAGAAGAGTGCAGAGCCAAGAAGCAGGAGCCTGATGAAGGCCCTTAAGGATCGGAAGCTGAGGAAGCGCAGCTTCGGTTGGTCCCACAGTTTTCTCTTTCCCCTCACCTGCAAAAGCTTTCTCTCACTTTCTACTCACTTGCGATAGCCAAACGATCGATACTCTTACAGCGCTGAGGGGGTTGGCAATTTAACAGGTTCTAACCTTGGATGTTTGTGAATTTGCATGCGGCAGGCTAATGAGTTACTAACTTTATAAACCAATCTAGACTTAAGAACAATACACTTTGTGTAAATAATACAAAACACTGCCTACAACACAGCTACACATCTGAGCGCGCACTTTAAGCCACATGATAAACGATAGCTGAGTACTTGAATTTTGTAAAGTGTACCTTTAACTGTATCTATCTTATGTGTATATTTGTCACTCAAACAACCGAAATCAATCATCTGTGATTTTAGTGATAACCCGAGTCCAAATTAGATTTGTAGAATTCAAAGCTCAAGATGAAAAAAAAAAAAAAACAGTACAAACCAACCTAAAAGATCCCAAGATCCCATATGTAACACCCCATGTATTCGTATTTTGTGTGATTCGATCCGTAGCAGTATTGAGTAATAGTAGCTCCATAAAATGTAGTTCACCTCACCAATCCACAAAGTCCCTCTCTGTCGCCTCTCTAAATGTATATCGTATATCTATGTATTGTCTAACTAGGAAACCAAATTCCAAAACCGAGACAACTAAAACAACGACGAGAGCGATAGAATTCGAATGATAATTCCTTAGATGAATTGAAATCCGTTCTGTGTTAAATCTCAATGCTGGAGAAAGAAGAAAGTATCGTTCGATGACTATCGCTCTCCTTCTGTTTGAACGACCCATTTAGACGTGTTATTTTGCTAACTGTTTTCTCTCTCTGTGTATTTTTTACTATCTTACTCCCATTTTCATCGCTCACTACCACACAAACACGGATAAACCACCCACACAAATACACACATAAACACACACCAACACACATGCACCCATGCACTTGTGAATTGTCGCTGAATTGTGATCGTTCCGCCGACCATCCTTGTCCTCCACCTTGTCGACCTGTCGCCCTGTCGCCTTCTTTCAATGTGCGTGTGTAACTGGTGTCCTGTTGACGGTTGGCGGTATCAGCGGCTACCCCGCCACCCAACAGCCCCATCTACCTCCCGCCGCCGCAATTGCCAGGAAAGAGCCGCGACTACAGCCTCAAACTGGATGAACAGTCCGCGAACCTGCGAGCTGGTGACTCCACCGATGTCGAATGCTACTCCTCCGATGACACCTACACCGACGTGGTGTGGGAGCGATCTGACGGCACTCCACTGAGCAATAACGTCCGGGTGAGTATCTCCTAACTTTCCTGTCCCTACCACTGCCTTCTATTTCGGAACTTCATCCTTCATCATTTGCTAACATTATCATTTTTTGAACTGCAGCAAGTGGGAAATCACCTGGTGATCAGTAATGTGGCGCCAAGCGATGCAGGTAGCTATGTGTGCAAGTGCAAGACGGACGAAGGAGATCTGTACACCACCAGCTACAAGCTTGAGGTCGAGGATCAGCCCCATGAGCTCAAGAGCTCCAAGATTGTCTACGCCAAGGTGGGCGGCAATACCGATTTGCAGTGTGGAGCCGATGAAAGTCGACGACCCACCTACCGCTGGTCCCGCCAATACGGCCAACTGCAAGCGGGACGTGATCTCCTGAGCGTAAGTCCTACATGTAAAGAAAAAGAAAATCTAATCCTTGATCAACAACCTTTGTCCATTGCAGGAGAAACTGTCCCTGAACAGTGTGCAGGCAAACGATGCCGGTAAGTATATTTGCACCGCCGCATATGGCGATGGCGAGACGGTGGACTTCCAAAACATCCTGGTTGTGACCGGGACGATTCCCCAGTTCCGGCAAGAACCCCGCAGCTACATGAGCTTCCCCACGCTGCCAAACTCATCGTTTAAATTCAACTTCGAGCTGACCTTCCGGCCGGAAAACAACGACGGTCTCCTGCTGTTCAACGGACAAACTCGCGGAAGTGGCGACTATATCGCACTATCGCTCAAGGATCGCTATGCGGAGTTCCGATTTGATTTTGGTGGCAAGCCGATGCTGGTGCGAGCTGAGGAACCACTGGCGCTGAATGAGTGGCACACGGTACGAGTTAGTCGCTTCAAGAGGGATGGATACATCCAGGTGGACGAACAACATCCGGTGGCCTTCCCCACCCTGCAGCAGATACCCCAACTTGATTTGATCGAAGATCTGTATATTGGCGGAGTGCCCAACTGGGAGCTCCTGCCCGCCGATGCTGTTAGCCAGCAAGTTGGCTTTGTCGGCTGCATCAGTCGCTTAACCCTGCAAGGACGCACCGTGGAACTGATCCGGGAGGCCAAGTACAAAGAGGGCATCACCGACTGCCGGCCATGTGCGCAAGGAGCATGCCAAAATAAGGGAGTCTGTTTGGAGAGCCAGACCGAGCAGGCCTACACCTGCATTTGCCAGCCGGGATGGACTGGTAGGGATTGTGCCATTGAGGGCACCCAGTGTACGCCCGGAGTCTGTGGCGCCGGACGCTGCGAGAATACGGATAACGACATGGAGTGTCTGTGCCCACTGAACCGATCCGGAGATCGATGCCAATATAATGAGATTTTAAATGAACAAAGTCTCAACTTTAAGGACAACAGCTTTGCGGCCTATGGGTGGGTTATCATCAACTCTAGAGTAAAATAATATCTTAATTAAATACTGACCATTTCTTCTTTCCGCAGAACTCCCAAAGTTACCAAAGTCAACATCACGCTCTTCGTACGTCCGTCAAGCTTGGAGGACTCCGTGATTTTGTATACGGCAGAATCTACTTTGCCCAGCGGCGATTACATGGCACTGGTACTACGTGGTGGCCACGCGGAGTTCTTAATGAATACGGCGGCTCGTTTGGACCCTGTTGTGGTGCGATCTGCGGAGCCACTGCCCCTGAACCGCTGGACAAGAATTGAGATCAGACGTCGCCTGGGCGAAGGAGTCCTACGGGTGGGCGACGGACCAGAGCGAAAGGCCAAGACTCCTGGTTCCGATCGAATTTTGTCCCTTAAAACCCACCTATATGTGGGCGGCTACGATCGCTCCACGGTCAAGGTCAACCGGGACGTGAACATCACTAAGGGCTTCGATGGCTGCATCTCCAAGCTATACAACTTCCAAAAACCAGTTAATCTCCTAGCGGACATCAAGGATGCGGCAAATATCCAGAGTTGTGGCGAGACAAATATGATTGAAGGCGACGAGGATACCGACAACGAGCCACCAGCTCCGCCTCCAATGCCAGATGTTCACGAGAACGAACTTCAACCATATGCGATGACACCATGTGCCAGCGATCCATGTGAAAACGGAGGAAGCTGCAGTGAACAGCAGGGCATGGCCGTATGCTCCTGTCCTTTCGGATTCAGTGGCAAACAATGCCAGGAGCGTAAGTCAAATACTAATGGGAAGGCAGACAAGGCCATCTAAACGTCATCTCAATCTAATTGCAGACCTCCAATTGGGCTTCAATGCCTCGTTCCGAGGCGATGGGTACGTTGAGCTGAATCGAAGCTATTTCCAACCCGCTTTGGAGCAATCGTACACTTCTATGGGCATCGTCTTCACCACCAACAAGCCGAACGGTCTGCTGTTCTGGTGGGGCCAAAAGGCTGGAGAGGAGTATACCGGACAGGACTTCATAGCTGCCGCAGTGGTTGATGGCTATGTAGAGTACTCCATGAGGCTCGATGGCGAGGAGGCGGTGATCCGGAACAGTGATATTCGCGTGGACAACGGCGAGCGACACATTGTGATCGCTAAGAGGGACGAAAACACCGCCATGCTAGAGGTCGATCGCATGCTGCATTCGGGTGAAACCCGACCCACCAGCAAAAAGGCGATGAAGCTGCCGGGCAATGTTTTTGTCGGTAAGTGTCCTTACACTTGAAGCATAGCATTTCAGGGTTTATCACATCCATTCATTCATTTTTCAGGTGGCGCTCCTGACATCGAGGTGTTTACGGGCTTCCGATACAAGCACAATTTGAACGGCTGCATAGTGGTCGTCGAGGGCGAAACTGTGGGCCAAATTAATCTTAGTTCCGCTGCCGTTAACGGAGTGAATGCCAACGTCTGTCCCGCGTAAGTAAGCCTAAATCTAAGTTAAATCTCAGAAAGAAAATCCTAGGTTTCGCCACTTATCCATCCAATGTCTGCGATTAGTCTATGGAGTCCTTCTAGTCTTGTTCACCAGGAGATCGGCAATGATGTATTTATGGACAGCCACGTGACTGGCAGGGATCTCAGTTTCTTCGACGAGCTGGATCAACCACCACCGGTGCATATCCTATATCCGCGTCCCAAAATCAACGATTTTCCCACCAACAAGGCCCCTCGAGTGGTACTACCACTATCACTTGTCTTATCGATACTTCTCCTGAGTTGTCGGTTATCGGTGATATCCTTGTGTCTATTGCCCGCTCCCAGCTAAGCTAGTCTTGCCAGGGTTGCAACGGAAACGACATCGAATCATGAGGCGAAATCGTTAATCGCCATCAGTTGCCTGTGGCAACTGTACCCCTTACTTAAACATAAAAGGAATTTTGTTCCATTTTTGTTAACCCAAAAGAAGGGCGGCTATGACAATTCTCAAGTCTATGTGGCAATATAATATTTAAGCTGTTTTAGCTAGATTATTTAAAGCCCAAAAAAGACTTACCGCCTACTTTTAAAAATAAAATGGAATTTAACTTATAATGTTTTAAATTTCAATTAAATCTTTGTAGAAATGTATCTGCTTATAGAAAGGGTTTAATTACAAGCAGTATAATATTTAAAACCGTTTGAATATCTCTTACATTTTGTAGGTTTTTTCCTTTTAAAAATATAGAACAAGTGTCATAGCTGCATATCCTAATCAATTTACAATATAGTCAAATACATTCGAAAGTGTTACCATTGGAATTATCGTGCCATATCATTGCAGAATATCATGTTATATTATACAAAGTATATTAGAACGGCAGCCGGATAAAGGAAAATAGATAATCGACTATATATTAAGCTATCATAAAGGATATTAAATACATAAGCGTTTTTTTTTCCTAGTCAAATAGTTAGCACCGAATCAGACATTACACATATGGTATTGTTACATATCCTATCTCGTATTAGCCAATTCTAACTGAATGGTACTCGTTTCGAAGCCAAGCTCAGGTCACACAACTCTAAAGCTACAGAAAAGCTAGAAAACTCTTGCATAGATAGGTAGTTCAACGTAAACATATCCTATAGGAAAAACCCTTAAAACAGATATCTTTGCAATCTATCCTGAGATACGGTAGCTCTAGCTTAATGTACTCGAAAAGTATTCTGCTTTGTGACCATATCTATAAACTCCATATTATTGTTACCAATAAGATTAAGGGACAGTTTGTTTCGGTTTGGCAGAGGGAGATTCCCAATATACTATATGAGACAATTATATAGTTACATTTATTTTTACCAGATCTCAAAAATCTAACTACGTTATTATTTGATGTAGCTGTATATTATCCCAATTTATTAGCTAGGTGTTCTTATAAAGATGAATAGTTCTGAGATGCGTAGTTGCCCAATTATTATTATATAAATGTCATGTAAGAAGTTATATTAAAATATCTATTGACATGGAGTGTACGAAGAAAACCAAAGTTCTTCTTCGCATTGAGGCAAAGTCTGAAAATTGAGTTTGGCGAGGCTTGTATTAAATTTTAAATAAAGGTAATATATGTATTTTTTGAAATTAGAGCTCACAAATTTGATTTCATATGTTTCATATATGTTTTGGTTTCTCTTTCGAACTTTTAATTAAGAGATTTTATTTTCCTATTTCATATGTCTCATATGTTGCTATTTCGAACTTTTAATTAAGCGTTTTTATTTTCCTAATTTATTTATAATTTCTTTCGTTTCTTCATTTCATTTGATTAGTGACGACGATCCACTGGGAGGAACCGAACCGCCAGTCGTCTGAGGACACAACCAACAACCGAAACTAGCTTTTTAATTAAACATTAACAAATGAAACAAAACGAACAACAATTTTTATATATACAACATATGAATAAGCCCAAGAAAATCCACAAAAAATTGAATATTATATCACTTACACATAATATAAAAGCAAAAAAAAAATGAAAAGAGAAACGATCACTTCAACTAGAATTGCTTCTGCGATCCTTAAGTCTAGTTAAAGATTGCATCAAGGAAAAACGCGAATATCACAAACATTTATTTAACAAAAACGCCATGCGAGAAGTGAAATGAAACAGATACAATAATGCAATTTATGCAAATAATACAGAAAATACAGATACAGTTAAAGCCTAGAACCTTAAGAACTTACTAACTAACTCGAGCAACAACAACGCATACTAGCCAACTGCAACCACAAAAAAAAACACAATAGTGAGGGCATTTTAATTATAATTTTAGTCTCTAGCTTATGACCTATGACTACGCCTCTTTTTTTTGCGAGCCCAGTGTAAAAAGTTGGAGATCGAAAATTGGCCCTACACACACACACAAGACCACGTTATTGATTAAAAACCCAATTGATAATATACATGCATATAATGATAAATGAATTACTAAGAATGCAACTATTGTGAACGGGCGAGAACCGTTGAGTGGATAAAAGCAATTGCAGAAGATATATTAAAATGAAATCAACAACAGTTTGGATGGTGTTTAATTGCGGGGAGGAAATCTTCATTCAAGTACAGTTCATACATACACATACATACATACATACATGCATACATAGATCATCATTTCCATAAATCATCTTCATCTCAACTGAGGAGTCTCCAGGATAAAGGTATGTACTACACTTACTATCTACCACTGAGAAAGTATTCCCAAAACAATCTTAAGTTCTAACATTAGTTATATTGCTTGCAGTAATTAATTTGTTTTATCAAACTTGCAATTATTTGGCACCTGATTTCGATTTGAAGAGTGGCCCTCTCCCGTTCTCTCGCTCTCCTACTCACACTCTCTCTGCATCCCCGCTCAGCTGGGCTATCTCGCCTTGTCTTCGCCTTCGCCTCGGCGATTCAACTCACTTCGCTTCGCGTCGCCGAGCAAGATAGACGTGTGTGCGGAGAGTGCTCAGGCTGCGAGAAAATATACCAGAGATATATTTGAGCTACTGGCGCCCGCGTAGTGCTGATAACCGTTATTTGTTTACCTTTATTTTTTTGCTGTTTTAAATCCCCGTGAGCGCCATTTGGCTGCCCTTCCAAGTGCATTCAAATTGGGAAGTGCAAAGAAAGAAGAGAGAGAGGAAGAGCGAGAGCAAGAAAAGTGCGTGTGCCAAGTTTGTTTTTATTTTTATAACGGCAACCGGCTAAAAAGGCAGCGGCGTCGCGTAGGAAACACCTAATAACTACATATGTACATATAAATTATGCTCTGCCGGAACATCAATACTTTTTCCGAATGTCCGTCGAGTAGTGATCTCCATATCCCCAGATATCGAGTGTCCTACATGAGAGCCACGAAATTCAATTTAAGCCGATGCCAATCGCCATATTCTCGAGTGTGTGTGTGTGTGTGTGAATGTGTGTGTGTGTGTTCGAAAGACTTTGAAAATGCCATAACATTTTAATGGGTTTCTGTTATTTGGACTGTCTTTCCTTTCGGCTCTTATTGTTCTTTTACTGCATGCCTCTGCTGTGTGTGGATGGGAAAATCGCAAGAATGCCGCGACCAGTGATCAAAATCTAATCAAAATATTTACCGTTCGTTTAGCGTGCGACAAGTGGCGGAGATTTGTGGATTTGGAGAGAGGATTAAGCTGCCCTTCGCGGTTCATCAGTAAAACAGGTGAGTTTTTCAACGGTAAATGGCCAATGGCCAATGGCCAATGGATAGTGACTCGAAAGTAGTTCATCTGGTCAGTGCAGTCCGTAAATGTCGGTAAATCAGACAAAAACCCCCTTCCCCCCGGAATTGCCAATGCCATATCGATCGATTCCAGTTGACAAGTTTTTCGCGATGGCCATGCGACCATGTCCTTTTTTGGCCAACAGGCAATGGCCAATGGCCAATTGCCAATTGCCGTTACTCTTATGTGTCAGCGGGCCCCGCCAACAAAGTAACAAAATAACAACAAGTGTTGCACATCAAATCCAGCGCGTACACATAAACCAGAAAAGTGCACAACCAAACCTGTCATCTGGGGTGGGCAGGGGTCCCAAGACCATCCTTCATTCCCCTTTTTGCTCGTTGATAACATTAATGAACTGTCTATGTGCCGTGCACCAGAATAGAACCCCAAGTTAGGCAGGGCGGGGATGGGGGATCGGTGGAGGTTGCACAACTACAGTGGGCCCTCTATAACGTTGCAGTCCGTCGGGCAAAATTTGAAAATTTTCCTAACCATTCTAACTATCTATCTAACGATTGTTCTTAATTATAAGGAGCTTATTGGTTGAATGTACACTGCGTAACCATCAGTTTCTGTTTGGAGTAATGTTTTGCTAAGAATGAGCACCTCCTGCACCACAGTGCGTCTTAGCCAAGTCCACCTGTAGCTTAAGCACGCACATTTCTGTTGCCATTGGCAAGAGGTGAGCGAGCGGAATGCAACAGGCAGCTGGTCGCAGAACAAGATCATCTGGGAGAAGAGAGATACATAGATGCATTCAGGGAACCGGACACTTGGCCAAAACCAAAAACCAATACCAATGCCAAACCTGAAACCGGAGAGCATTCCCATTTTCCAGCCCGTTCCCGCTAACAATAAATCAAAGGGCTGGGGGAAAAGTCCAACAATAAAAATCAAGCCAAGTGTCGTCGTCTCATTCTGCAGGCCAAAAAAGGGATGGTACGGCAAGGGAAGGGAAGGGAAGACCAGAGAAGGGGCAAGGGAATAGGAATGGGAATGGTCAGAGAGCCTTTGTCTCGTTGTTGATGGGATTTCATTATTACTTTCGATTGTGGCCCATTGAGACACAGTTCCTTTGCTCCGTCTTGTTCGTCGTCGAAAATGCAGACAAACAAAAAGGTCTCTCGGTCCAAACAAAAATAAACACGCCGAGCAGCATCACCATCATCACCATCATCGCCGTCATCGTTCCCATACCCATTCCCATTCCCAGTTTCAGTCCCATTCCCAGTCCCAGTCCCAGTCCCAGTCGCAATCCCAATCTTATACCATCCACGTCGTCATCTTCCTGGGCTCCTTTGCTGCAACTCTAATCGCATAAGCAGATAGACCAGGTGAACTGATGGCGGGGGGCGCAAAGCGACAGGGCCACACTGAAAGAAGGTAGAAAATAAATAAAGCGATAAATGGAAAATAAATTTCAAAAAAATTGCTTTTCAAGTGGCCCAGCCAAACGATGTGGGGTCCACTTCAACAGAACAGTCTGCCCAGCTACCGATCCGAAACCTGGCCAGGTCTAAGCCAAGTCTAGCCAAGTCTAGCCAGGTCTAGCCAGGTCTAGCCAAGTCTAGCTAAATCCTTTTGCACGGGGAAATGAGCGGGAATAGGAAATGGCTTAGCATAAAACGGGATAATTGGAGCGGACAGTAAAAGGTCTTGATCTTGCAAAGCATCGAAATCCCATCAAACAGCCCACCCAGGCATGCGACTCCAGAGGGGCAGATGTGGGGTTCATACATTCATACATTCCGCAAATGAAGAGTTTCACTCATCAGTTGTACGCATTTTCAACGATCTCAGGCACTATTTCGCATTCCCTGCGCTCGAATTTCATGGCCTAAACGATCGCGAGCGATTCTCACACCCCATTAGTACTGATCCACTGATCCAGTTTCCATCCAGCCCACACATTCAGGCAATAATGAGGAGAACAGAATGCTCGGGTAGTGCATTCGCCACAAAATTAGACATTGACACCTTTTCCCCTTGGGGATTTCGATTTCGATTTCGATTTCGATTTCGATTTCGATTTCGATTTCGATTGGGGGGATGCCGAAACGGATTTTGGGTTCCGTAAAAACGGCGCATAAAAATTATTTCACGCCACACCGAAATGGGCACCCAAGAAATTATGATTAATGCTGAAAACATAAATTGGATTTGATTTCTGTTTGTTTGCCGCTTTCTTGCAGCTTTGTTTCGCTTTTTCTCGCTCTTTTTTCGGTGTTTTTGTGTCTTTTGGGTTCTTTTTTTTGGTGTTGGATACCTTCATGGATACCTTCCCCCTCCCCCTCACCACCGTTTTTATATTGTTGTAGTTTTTTTTTCTTTTTTTTTTTTTTTGCTAGGTAGCCGCCGCCTGTTCATTAGCACAGACTAATCATTGGAGCACAAGAGGCTGCCGTGGGGCAGGAGAAAAAAGATCGAGAAAGGTGGCAATCAACGTGAATGAATGAATGAATGAATGAACGAATGAATGGCCGAACACTCGCCTCGACTTTGAATGTTGTGAATGAGCCTGAGACGCGGAGACGGCATGAATGGGTAGATGATATTCGTTTCGGGCGAAGGGGCTACGTTTCTCCCCCTGCCTTTCTTGTGATCTTCGCTCTCCCCCAATCCCTCCGCCCTTCCTCCTCGCCAGCGGAAGTGTAATTGCAGGCTGATTTGGCCGGGATTCCGATTCGGATTGGGAGTCATCTTAGCCCATCTTAGCCCATCTTGGCTCTTTTTATGCGGCGCCTTTGCATCCACTGGGTAAATTAGCCCTCAAGAAGACAAATGAGGGCAACAAAGAGTACCAGTGGGTACCAGTACCAGTGAACCATGGTGATGTGGGGAGCACAAAACGGAAGCGCATTACAAGCCGCCAACGTAATGTGATCACATATGTATGTTCTTGTGAGTGATGCCACTCCCACAGATTCCGAAATGCTGTCTTTAATGGCGGTGCAGTGAGTCCCCCAAGCACGTAGATCTTCAGCTTATCGCACTAAATACATCGGGATTGGGATTGACCTCACATCAATTGCTCTGCTTATGCGGTTTAAAAGGAATGTGTACTCTACCTGGTCTGCTACCAAATGTTTGTGTGAACAAGGGTCCTACCTAATGCAAGTTGGAGTTCTGGGCGGCACAGCGGCTAGAAAAGTGACGATCCAGCGAGCTTGCATCCAGAGAGCTTGTGGCGACCAGTATCACCAGCAATCCCAAACTAACCGCAGTAGTTTGAACAGAAACAAAGACGGTAGTGCATAAACAAATGTTTCCCCCCCTCCCCCAACTGGAGCACTTCTTATCAGCGGCGACATCGACGGTCCGTGACAATGACAACCGCCACGTTGGAGCGGCGGCAGTGGGCAAGGGGAGATAGTCTGGGAAGAAAGACTGAGACAGCAGAGAGCAGACAGCAGACGGGAGAGTGAGAGTGAGAGGGAGACAGACTGAGGCAGACAGGAAGTGGGCTATTTGCACTCCAATCCCAAAACAAGTCATAATTTTCGACAATGGGCCGCAGACGACACTACGGTTACGTGGAATTCGGCTACCTCCGCCATTTCCTCCTTTATCTCATGTATCTCATGTATCTCCGCCCTCAGGAGTTTTGATAAAGTGGCTCGTCGGCGGGACGAGAGGCATTTAATAAGCGACAATTTAGCGCTGAAGTCTGACATTGACACAGGTAGAGGTAGAGGAGAATCGCAGTAACAATGCCCAGGTAGCCCCTCATACTTCTTTGCCCTGCCTTCGCTCACGGTGCCCGTGCCCAGTGTGATTCAGGAACTCCGGCAAGTGTGCTCCGAGAAAAAACTAAAAAAAAAACCTGCGAGGGATGTGCGGATGTTGGTATCTTCGCCGGTGATCGGCTGGAATGAGTCGTCGTCTGGCCTATAAAACCGATTTTAAACGCTTCACTTCAGTTCGCCAGGGGACTGACAATGAAAATCTAGGAATATCGGATTAGGGAATGTTGTGAATGAATCGTAGATAGAGATGGCCTGTAAGTCATGCAGCAATTTGCGCCAAGCGGACACTTTTTGGTCCGAATTGTAGTTGTCGAATAAATGCGTGCTTTTAACATTTCTCATCTGCTGAATAGACATTATTAGGTACGAGTATGTACATACATATAATATATTACAAAACCGTGCGAATGGCTCGCTATCACATAACGGTTTCGGTTTCGGTTGATCAATGAACTTACAATATATGTATGTATGAAACCAAAACTGTTTGATGGATTAGAGCAACGCTTTCCCCTTTTTTCCTGCGCACACCTGCTTCAAGCAGTTTTTAATTAGAGCCCTCTGTCGCGGGGGGTGGGGGGCGGTGGGAGAGGGGGGGAAAGTAAATGTGAGGGGTTTTTGGAGAGGAGGTCTGCGGATGGGAGGCCTGGGGCCACGATGATGTATTAATTTCCCACCAGCACTGTGAAAATATTGAGTAATCGCACTGCTTCGATTTCCGACTAACTAGCCATCAAAGCACTTCTATCCTCAGGGTCAGGGGTACAGGGGGAGAGGGGCTGGGGTGTTGGGCAGAGGGGCCATGGCTCAGCATGTAGTTGTCGGCATTAGGTGGGGCTAAAAAAAAAAAGGGGTCCATCGCCAGCTGTGAATGGGGTTCGGTTCAGAGCATTTGTGAACTCAATTAAAATAGCAGACGATCGGTATTTCAACCGCTGGCCTGCCCCCCACCCCACCCTCCGATTATTCGGCTTTCGATCTCGGGGGGGGGATCCATGCAAATGCTGGAAACCGAGATTCCATTGCCGATTCGAACTTTGCACGTCTCGCACAGCTCCCTGCCATGTGGTAATTAAACCTGCGTGGAAACAGGAAAACGAAACGAAATAAACATACCAGAGTGAGCAGTAAGATGAAGAGTATGAGACCGCGAATGAATAGACAGACATTCCTCGGCCACCGTGGGGCAATTAGAAAATGAGTTCGAAGCCAAGTCAGCGAACGTTAGCGTTCCATTCCAAGATCCAAGATCCGAGATCCGAGTCTCGAGATCCAACAACGGAGCGGAGCTCCATTCGCAGGCCAGCTCGAGTCATAGATCAGCGTTCATGATAAGCCAGATGTGGAAATAAGTTAAGGCTCTCGTCGACGCCATACATATGCGAACTATGTGATACCTACGAAGGCGTAGCTACCTCCACCTCGGCTGTTTAGGATAATAGATACTTGGGCTAAATACTGGCTAAATATTTTGATAATGGTTCGTAATTTATGGGGTTCATAGTCGTATTGAGAAGCTTTGGGCGGGGTCATAACCTTGCCGCATACTCACTAATCTTCGACTTTACTCCATGTTTTGCCATTACAACTGTAGGGCTGACCTTGCCCAAAAATGAGTTGATTGAATCACACCAGAGACCTTGGGAAAGTAGACTTCTTATAGAGGATGGAACATAGGAACTTAGGCAAACCAAAGGGAGTAGGTTATGTTAAGCCTCGAGACCTTGGATCAAATTAAAGGTATGTTTGGCATACCCCTCAGCCTATCAAACTAACAGGGTACTACATTTGCTGCTGCGTGAGTAGAAAGCAAGCTTTTTGAGGACGGAGAGGAGGGAGATTGCTCCAGCCTGGTATTTTCTTGTCTTTCTCTCGGTTTTCTTTCATTTGATTTTTTGAAAGTCTTGCACCGGTTTAGAGAAGTGATTAGCCAAAGAGCGAATGTGTTGGCAAAATCTGTAACAGTTACTCCGTAACGGTACCGATACACATTTAACCCGCAAGCTTAACCTTTTGCACCCATTGGTACTTCTCCAGCCAACACGCTCCAAAGGGGAGCCCTCGAGCTAATAATGTCGTTCGCCCGAAGTATCTTTCTCTGCTCCCCATTTTCCCTAATTGGAGGATCAATTTGCTCACTCAATCGAAACGAAATGGGTGAAGTAACTGGGGTGGTGTGGTGGTGGTTAGGCGGTGGTGTGGTGGGGAGTGAGCTAATTTGGCATCTGCAATGTGCATTGAACCGTGAACCCTGAACTACGACGACTCACGCCAGCTGCTCCAATCTGCACAGAGCGCAGGGCAACACTGGCACGTTCATTCATGGAAATCGGGAAAATGGTAGCAGACTTTTCGATGCGGCTCAAACGGATTTCATTCATAAACAAAACAGACGCCGCACAAAGTTCAAAACCCGGCGGTGAGGAATGGGTAAAGGGGTAGCCGTCGCCCACGTTGGAAAACCTGGTGGGGATGGGGAGTGGGGTGGTGTCTTGAACTAGCTACCTGGCAACAAGAGGTAAACGGAAGAATCCGAAATAGAGGCTGCATTCTTAACTGCTTCATTACAAACAATGTAACACAGTGAGCACTGGCTAAGAAACTCGGACTCAACTGGGAATTACATACATATGTATGTAGCACACACGGGAGTCAAATCCCAATCGACTTTCTCGATCAACTAGAGATCTTGGCAATGGATTCAGCAGAATCAAGAATAAATAACTGGGCGCTGACGAGGAGCAGTTCACTATATCCAGGTTCAGCGGTGGATGAGGAGAAGAAAGGTAGGCGTTCAGACGAAGATGAAAAGGGGCTCCAAACAGTGGCTGCTGCATCCGCATTTGCATAAGAGCCAGACAGAGCGAGAGGCAGAGATACAGATAGAGAGGCGAGCCACGGTCACGTTTGTCATTTTTAGGCCCCCTCTTTTCAATTTCGTAGTTTGTCCCTGGTCTTCGCTTTGGTTCACCTTGAAGCGCATACCAACGAAGAAGAAGAACAAGAAGCAGGAGGAGGAGGAGGAGGAGGAGGGGGAGGAGGAGGAAGGGGTCCAGACCCAGGGTAACCTTTTCATCGATTGTGTCTCTGTTTGAATCCCCTGCCTCCCCCCACCGCGTTCTCTCTTCCCGTCTCGTTTCACTGGAAATCCGAACTGCATTCCAAGGCATCGCTTACCGCGATCATTGGGCATCAGAAGTTTCCAATGGCCCCCACTTCCCCGAACTCCCTTCCTCCCCCAGCTAATTGTTTCCGACTTTTGGCCAGTGCCCCACTTCTCCGCTTGCCGCTGACATTGGCATCACCTCGTTTCAGGCAGGGGAAACATTCTGTCAAACGGGTTTGCGAATGGACTCCTTTGCGCTAAATAAGAACCCATTTCCGGACATGAGGAGTTCAAGGCGAATTTGACCAATTAATAGAAGTCGCACACACACACACTATTCCAAGAAACATAACCAAACATAGCTTACGCTGAGCTGAATAAATATTTAATTGGAGTTGCGGAGCTCAAAGCCATGTTCCAAGGGCCAGCAATGTTTGGCAGCTATAAATAATATCACAGTATTGAATGAACGATAAACGAAACTGAAAGGGTAGCAACGTCGTTGAAAGGACCCCATTGTACTTTCCCCAAAAACAGAATGGGGGAAAGGGAATGGACAAATCAAGCCGATGAAAGAAATCCAGAGCATTCAACTCCAGAAAAGTGAGAATTTCTGTTTGTACTTTAAAATTGTACTTCTAAGCGTACGCTTAGTTATTTCTTGTTTTGACTGCTCGTTGTTACGTGATAAAAACATTGTTGTCCATTGATTCCGGGGCCTGATAAGAAATCCCTTGGACCCTGCGGCTTACTTGGGGGGAGTGGAAGACTGGGAGGGGACACACACACACGCACACACACATCCGTCCGTCCGTCCGTCCGTCCGTTTGAGTAAATAGGCGAAACAAATAAAAACGAAAATTAAATTGGGTTTATTGCATTTCATGTGAAAGGCAAACCAAACAGAAGAAGCTGAAAACTAAACCGAAAACGATCCACACAGTACAGTTCAGTACAGTACAGTACAGTACAGTACAGTAAAAACTTGTGCGTCAAATCAAAAGCGCCCAACAATGTTCAATCGCTCCATCATTCAATCAAGCAGTTAGGCCACAAATGTGGGCCAGCCCGCCCATTAAACGTGGAAGAACCGCCTTTCTGGCACTCGTACCCCTTTAACGCACCGCTAAGCTGCGTTTGCCTTCAATTAAATGCCAAAATGCCAATTAATTAAAAGCCCATAACGGTAGACAGACCGCCGAGCGAACAGTCCCCACTCGAGCGACGCCACTGCCGGTTGATCTAAATTACAAATTTGTCGTACCCGAAAATAGATAATATGATCTAATAAAACTGAAAGAGCGGTCGGTCGGCCGCACAATAATAAAAAAAAGAGCGATACAAAGGCGGAGCCGCCTCAGGTGGCAGGGGGCGGGGCGGTGACGGGGTAGGGGGCGGGACGGGCGGGGCGTGGTTGGGCGGTGGTCCATAGATGGGCGGTCTCAAATGTATCAAATGTATCACATGTGATGTAGATTGAACATTGTAGAATCCGAAACTATTTGCTTGCTCCCCACCGATTTCGTAACCCAGCTCTTCTTCCGTTCCGCTTTGTTCTCCTCCTTCCTCTTCCCCACTTTCTGCTTGTGTTATTTCTGTCTGCCACGCCCCATTGCGCCTACGTGTCTGAATTTCTGCATCAATTGCATTTTTCATGGGAAACCAACTCGAGACAGAAAGGAAATCTTCACTTCTTATTGCTATTGCATCGCGCGCACTACGATGAACCATCTTTTGGTGTTATATGTATGCCATACCATCTCGAAGGCGGAAACTTTCTGATCACTTTGCGATTTTCCATCTCTGTACAAATTAAGTCTCAAATTAAGTAAGGTTTTATTATTTCTAAAATGTCACCACAAAATACCACTTAACCATTTACCCCTTCAATTTAATGTAAGACTTTTTGGAAATGGTCATTAATGCGACAAAAAGCAGCAAAGCAAAAGCAAAAGCAAAAGCAAGAGCAAAGCGCAAAAGCAGCAAAGCAAAAGCAAAAGCAATAATGACGCGTGCTTAATTGCATAATTAATTTGCATCTCTTTTTGCTGATTGCACGTTTTGTTTATTTGTGGCCAGTCCAATTGAGTTGTTGTGATCTCCGCGTTTATTTTGCCAGCACACATTTTCGACTGGCCATCGATGACGAAATCGCCGCCCGAGAAGCCTGAAGTTCAGATTTCACTCGCCAATATATATATATATATGTATGTATATATACATATTTTGCGACGTCTGCCCAAGGGAAAAGTGGGCAAAAAGCCTCGAGCCTCGCGAGTTTACGGAATGGAATTGTAAGCCGACACCGCTGCACGTTCCCTTTTTCCAAGTGAGTGAGTGGGCAGATTCAGACTTCGGTTGCAGTTTCAGTTTTAAGGGGTATGATTCGGGTAATTGGGTTGCAGGTCCGCCATGGCGGATTTCCCATATGAAATATGTGGGGTGTGTAGGATCGGTACTTGTAATTATCTATAGCACATTTGTTTCATCATTTCATTCCAATAGTTTGGAGCCGTGAAAAGTAGAGGGTATCTGATAGTCTTCTAGTGCTGTTGACACTTGACGGGCTTCTTTCGCCCGCCATTTTCGCCTCTGGCTGAATCGCGTGCCTCACAGCGAACCCCAAACCTGCCACTCCCAATATATTTCAATATTGATCGTATCAAGTTTTATGCGCCATGCTTTATTCTCAACATTTTTGGTAATTTTATTCTCGATTTTCATTGTTGTTTCCTTGTTCTTTTGACACCGTCTATTTATGCATAATTAAAATTAATGAACGTATTAAGGGAGCTTCGGATGTTGAGGGGTCAAGAGCAACAAGGCGCGAGGAAGACCAACAATGGGAAATGGTGACCATTGTCTAACCCGCAGGTAATCGAAGAACTTGGCGCGCGTTTTGAATTACCCCGAACAGAAATGAGGAACACAAAATGAGGCTACAAAAAAGTGAGTCGAAAATTGTGACGCAAATTGAGGCGTCCCCAACTGACGGGTGGAGTTGAGTTGGCCCCACCCAGTGTATAAATTATGTGCTAAACCCCCATTCTTGTTCAGTTTTAACAGAAACTATAACAATAATTTCATAAATTTGTGCAAGCTTACTTAATATTACTATGGCTTGACCCCCACCCACCTCCCACCTCCCAAAAGCCAAAATCCTTTTCGCTGGCGATGTGTGTGCCCGGAAAACCGAGGAACAAGCGACGGAAAAGCCAAAGCCAAACGGCAGCAGAAAGTGGGGCAATTTGGATGCCACCCGGCTAGTGGCAAAATGAAAATGGGAAGTGAAGGCGAAAAGCGGCGGCTGTATGATCAAAAATTACCATGAGTGAGGAGGGAGGAAACTCTAGGTGTGCTGCTTGCTGTTGCCTTTTTTGTTTTTTGCTTTTTTTTTTAATTTTTCTTACATTTTTCTTTTTGCGCGCCTGGGCGTTTTTGTCGTGCGAAAAAATAGATAATTTTTTATTCGTCTGCCCCACATGCGAGTTGAGAGACTTGCATTTCCTGTTTGCTGCCAAATTAGTTGATATTTTGCCGTTGATGAATTTCATATTAATTTGCGCAATTTGCCACACTTTTTTTTCGTGTGGGCAGAGGGGCCTAAGTGACTTAAGAGACCCATTAGTCGAACGGGAGGAGGTGGGGAGGGGTGAGCTGGCTGGGAAAGCGGTGGAAATGCGGGGAAATCTAATCTTTGACCATTAGGGCGCCCACATGTACTCAACTCCGATGAAAAGCGCTTGGAAAGCGGTCGCAGAAGCTTAAAATATTAAACTGACTGCGATGCACTGACAAAAAACGATAGCTCATGTGCAGGCTTCTTGGTATTTAATAAAAGAAACACATAATGCTTTTGGGGGAGGTTTTCCTCACACTGCACGTGAAAAGGGGAATACTGGAGGAGATCGTTTGGCTGGTAACCTCAGAGGCCGGCATTTCAGACTAGCTGCAGGGCGACATGAAAATAGAGATGGAAAAGCCCAAAAACAAAAATATCTTAATGACGGGGCAGGAATTTCCCCAAGGGGCGTGGGACAGCTGACGAATGTTTATGATAAATGGCTCGACAAGCTTGTTAGGTGAAAAACCAGAAGACCAGAAGACCAGAAGACCCAAAGCCCAAAAGACCAGAAGACCAGAAGACCACAATGCAGACAGCAGACAGCAGACAGCAGAATTGCGCAAAAGCCAAGAAACGAAACGCAAATTGAAATTCCAAGATCAGAATCGAGGCAAGGCAACAAAAAGAGACAACAAATTATGGCAACGCACCGCCAGGAAACAAAAGCAAAGAGTGAGACGGCGCAAAATTTAATGCAATGAAAATCAAATAAATTGCAACGAAAAGCACGGCCCCACCAGCAAAAACGAATCCAAAAGCAACAATGACAAAGATAGCAATCACTAAACATGGTGGGCTATAAAAAAAAAAAAAAAAAAAAAAATATAAACAAAAATGAACAACAACGAGGCCCAAGACAAGTATTTGAAAAATTTATAATAGGCATGCAAATGAGGGACACCGCGGGACTTTTGGGGGCAATCGAAAATGGATAAGACTTGCCATGAGCCAAAAAGCAGGAATGGAAAACCAGGAATGCGACCGCACAGAGCGAGACGAAGAGAGCAAGTGCGAGCGGGAGGGATCGCAAATTGAACGATATTCAAAACTGGACTCGAGCCACCCATTCGAACCATCTGAAGCCCCAGTTCCCCATCGCAGATCCCAATCCCAATCCCAATCCCAATCCCAATCCCAATTCCAATTCCCCTGGACATACCCCTGAAACCAGGCAACGCATACACTTTGAAGCATGCTTTGCAAGCATGCTCGGAAAACTAGTACCCTGTTAGAGAATAGCTGGTGCAGGTAACCAATCCATAGTTGCTTTCAAACCTAGGAAAGGCATGGGAATCACGGTTTTTGGCCCACTTTCAGTGTGCCAAGGGGCGAGAAAACTGCAAATAATGGTATGACTTGGTATTTATTAATGCTCGCAGGGTATTCGCCACTTCGCCACCCTTTCAGACTGTCGTTTCTTATTTTTATATGAGTCTCTTTTTCTGCATTTTGCATTTGGCAGAATGGCGCGTATTGCTGTGAAATGTGAAATGTGAATGTGAATGTGCATGTGGACGTAAATTTAAATGGGAATGTGGATGTCGATGTCGATGTCGATGTCGATGGCTTTCACCCGCGGAATGCGAGCAGCGGGAAAATTGGCTCAAATGTCGTTCGCTGCAGGGCGACTAATAGTGGCCAATAATAATAATAATAATAATAATAATAATAATAATATTAATAACAAGAGATGTGGAAAAGGGAGAGGGAGAAGGCAGCACGAGGAAACTGCACAATAATTATGGCAAAAGTAAGAGGCACTGCGGCAGTGGCACATCTGCGAGATACTCGAAACGCCGGTGTCGAGTAAAAAGAGCTGCGCTGTCACTTATTCGGTTGCAGTTGCGCCGATTTCTAATTCGCTGACCGACAAAAAGACGAAAGTGAGTCATCAGCTGCAGCGACATCAGCGACATTAGCGACATCAGCGACATCGGCAACATGCAACATGCGTCAGTCCCACAACAACATGTTGCTGTCTTGCCGAAATGCCGCCAATTCTGCAAAAAGCCCTCTGCGAAACATGATATTTGCGTCTGTACATCGAGAGTATGAAACACAGTGAACATCCAACAGCCAACAGCCAAAAGTGAAAAGTCCCTGTTTATAATGGTCACTAATGAATTGGGGGGGGGCGGATTCTATTGTTCCGACGTTTGTGCTTGTGCGAATATTCAAATTGAGTGGCCTTTATTGAGTTCTCATTTGAAATATTGAGCGATTAAGTTATTAATTTAAAAGCAGTCATTTCATGGAATTCACTTAAGTCGGAGCACACATAAAATTCCAAATTTATTTATCACGACTCAAACTCGATTCTTTCTATTTGCTGCCATTATCGCCTCCTGATGACTGACAAGCGCCATAAAAGTTATGAAATTATTTATGAAGAAATCTGGAGATCACCGATCACCACCTGAAGGAAGACCTGCCGTACTATTCCCCAATTCTACGGATCTGCAAATGGCATTCCATGTTTATTTCTCTGTTCTGTGTCTGTTTTCGTCGTTAATTTCTCACTTGGCTTTGGGGAAATTGGAAAATATTTATGAAAAATGACAACTGTCACACACCAATACACCAATACACCAATACACCAATACACCAAATACACCAATACAAATGCAAGAGACGCTTCTGGGGTGGCGCTCGTTTTATTTTTATTGTTCTCTTTCACGTTTTTCTGTTTTTTTTTGTTGTACGTTTGTTAACTTTTTTGTTTTTTATATATTTTGTTTTTGGGGCCCTGTTCGACTTGGCGACTTTTCAAAAATTCTAGAAAAATTATGGCCCAACAACTGTGTGTGTGGGTGGGTGGGCGAAGTTCCAGAGAAAAGTGAGAGAATCGCATAAATTTATTAAGAGTATTGGATGGATATCGAAAGACTTCACCTCCTCCCTCGTGCCCCTTTCGTTATTATTTATGTGCTTTTTGGCATAATTTTTAGCCACTCACTCGCTTGGAAATTTGTATTCCCGGGATATTTATGACATTTGTTCGTTTAAGAATTTTCGTTTCTCAGCCGTTGCCTTAGTTTTATGTCTTTTTAAATGGACAGGCAAACACCAAAGGGGAGTTTTCTATTTAGCCCCAGGTACGATGGGTCTTCAGCAGCGGGAATTAGTCTTATGGAGTGCGATTACATCGTTCGAGACATTTGTGTATCCTAGGATCTATAAAAGTATTAAGTGCTAGTTTTAAATAATGGCATCTGCAAGTTTTATTGGCTCAACCAAGTTAATTTCTCGGGCCTACTAACTTTACTTCACTTGCATTTTTGAGTTCATATGATTTCCTTAGAAAGTATATGTATGCCAAAGTTGCTGAGTAACCCCAACATCTTCTAGTGTTCTTCACACGCACGTGTCAGCTCTTTTTATACCCATTCACTCTCCCAGTTTTGTGGTTATTTATAGGCTTCGCATTTATTTGCCTGTCGCCAAGCATTTTTGTGCCACTTTAGGCCTCAATTATTTTGAAATTCATTAAAAGTGTCGTCTATTTTCAATATTTATGTGTGTTTTGATTCTACCTATTCCTCTTATTGCCTCCTATTTGCAGCATGCAGCTCTGAGGCAGCACATACGCCTGGAAAGAGACAGCGAGACAGCGGTAAAAAGAGACGAACGGATAAGCAAGTGACAAAGTGTACAAAAGGTAACTTACTGCTAATCTTAATCCTGACCGCGGCGCCCACGCAATTAGAGAGAAGAATACAAAATATGATCGCATCCCCATTTTTCTCCAGGTCCTCGAGACTTTAGTTAGTGGGCGTGCAGCTTCGATTCCGCACCCATATAACCATAACCCCCACTCCAGTACTGAACCTTAGACTGACTTTCGGTTCTGGCTCATAGCCCATACAATTCGTTTTGGGAGCCCACGCATCTTCTGAAAAATATATATGAGACCCATCAGATGAAAAGGGGTTGTGTGGGGTTGTCCCCCATCCTATACCAACTCATCCCATCCCATCCCATTCCATTCCATCCCAACTCATTCCGTTCTATACCACACCATTCCTTTTCATTTCAAGCCACAATTGAAACAGCAACAGGTGGGGCAAGCCCATCCAGCTTCTTCATCGGGATCATTATGACCTCGAAGACCATCATGATGTGGTGATCATCCTCGTTTTAGCCGCAGTAGAAAATCCTGTTGGCTGTCTGTGGAATGCAGATTTCGAACTCGTTTACATGCGAGTTTCTTCACCTTCTACGCCACCGCCCTGGCGCTTACCGTACCCTGGAAAAAGGCTATGCACTGAGAGAAAACTTACAATATTTACAATTTAACTATTACAATAATTTCTGGAAATACAATCGGCTACAATGTGCACAAAAATGCATACAATGCGCTCGAACTCCTTATCGTTAGGTCCCCGTTGTGGTCGCGACTTTTAGGCCCCACGTTGGGCGCCACTTCTGCAGCCATGAGCCTGACTTAAAGGCCCCACTTTGGGCGCCACAGCGCTCCTGTTGTCTCTCTCTCCGTGTGCGTGTGTATTGGTCTTGATGGATACTGATGTGTGTGTGGCTTGGCATCTTGTTTTGGGCTCCGGTTCCGGTCGCGCTTAAAAAAAGATTTCAGCTGCTGCTTCTTCTACGGCTGGCAAAACAGGTTCCATTGCTAAAGAATTTTCGCCGATATCTTTCCCCTGCGTGTGTGTGTGTGTGTGTGTGTGTGTGTGTGTGTGTGTGTGTGTGTGTGTGTGTGTGTATGTGAGGGTACAGTGGAGACCGTACACAGTGGACAGTGGAGTTCTGGAGAAAATTACGGTCACATAATGGCCAGGCTGCAAATTGAATTAATGTCATGACATGTGATTTTAATAAGCCTTTATAATAATATGATCGGCTTTTCGTCAGCAAAGTGGAGTTTAAAATTCACCCAAGATAATTCAACGTTAATTATTCGTTAAGCTCACCAACGTGAAGATGACTTTAAAGGGTGACACTGCGAAAACTACTGTTCCAATAAGTAGACCATAATTTTCTCTTGCGGAATTTAATAACCCCCATGATGGTTTTATGGGTTTGCCTTAATCATCTGCCACTGTGATTGGGGATTTTGTAGTTCGTGATTTTTCTATTGCTCCTTTTCTGCCAGCAACTGTTTCTGATGATCGCAATGATGATGATGAACTGGCTCTCAGGTTTTATTGAACCCGGTGTAGCAGCGACCACAAAACAACGACAACTTGTAGCAGGTGTTAGTGTTTTACAAGCTGTTAACTGCCGCAGCTAATGGCCAAGTGCAGCAGGGGATCAGGGGCATGGGACTCGGGAAAGGGGTATCTCTTATGACAACAGCACTCATATGGATAAATTAAACCACCATCGTTGATGTTCCTTCGTTACGCCTCGCACTTATTTAATGAACTTAAGCACGGTCTTAGGCCTGAGATCTGAGATCTGAGAACCTAGACCTGGGACTTATAACTTGAGACTTGAGAGTTAAGACCCTCCCCAGATGTGAAGACCCTCCACTCTTCCGCTACTCAATTCAATTGTCTCAAACCCCGGGCGCCACGCCCAGGCCATCTCTGAATAGGTTTGGGTTTTCTAACAGTTTTATGCTAATTTCTGACAGGCAAACAAACAGACAGTCACTAAGATAGTACACATTGAAAAATAGCTCCAATGGAATTCATAATCTTCCCGTATTACAAAACTGGAGGCAAGCGGGCGAACGACTTAATCTAGATTGCTGATTCAGAAGAGATCGGCTTTAGATTAATACGAGTATGTATAAGCGCTCGCACTGTCTAAATTACTAGTCATTTCAATTAAGTATAGCAAAATGCTTTGGGCCATTAGAGAAGGGGAACAACTTGAGCTTTCTAGGAGTGATTATGCCAAGCCATAAATCATATTGCCAAGGAAGCATGTACTTCCTTTTGCACAGTGTATCGCTGGTGGCCGCTCTCATGGTGAAGCTGAAGATGACGTCGATCAACGTATTTATTTGCCATTAATTAATGCCTTTTAATTTGGCATACCGCTTTGATTTATAACCCTTCTTAGTCGCGCCTTATGATGTCCGTGAATAGATCGCCGAATGAGTCAACAAAAGAAGGCTGTCGTTGTCCGCGCCTAATCAAATTAACTTCTGGCCCGAAAACAAACAACCAATTAATTGTGCTGCCAACAGCTGCAACAACAGCAACAGCAGCAGCAACAGCAGCAGCAGCAGCAGCAACAACCATAAACAGCGATCCAAGATCATTGGCCATATTTGGTCGGATGGTGAATAATGCACGGCAGCAACATCTGCTTGCGGCAACTATCGTCTAGCAACTGTTGCGCGTTGCAAGTAGCAGCCAGCAGCATGTTGCTGCCGTTTCATAATCCCACTACTCATCGCAGTTGGAAGTTCGAACACTGTGTGCTTTGTGACCAGAAACAATCGCTTAATTGTTAGCCACATGTGATTTGACTTGCAATTTTCACAGCAGCAACATGCTGCCCATTAAGAGCCAACTAATAGGTGTTTATTGCTGGTTGCAGCTCTGTGGCCAACACAAATTGCATGTTGTCAATGGAGGCAATCAATGTTTGATTGCAGTGGGTAATAGTGGGTAATGCACACAGCAGCGGCATGTTGCCAGACGTCATGTTGGAAACTAGCAACATAAGTAAAATGCCCAAGCAATTTTAGCCACAATAGTTGGACAGTTAACAGCAGCCAACAGTGGCGTCTATTATACAGACACGCTGGCTGGATGAACAATAAGTGGTAATATAGTGAGTAATACAAATGTGCTCAAACTGTCTGTTTCCACTTTCGTTTTGATATGTTGCATGGAATGGAAACCATTGGACAACATACGAAATGCATTTTTCTTTCTGTGTGGCCCAATGCAGCGCATCTGTTCCAGACTTCTTCTTCGTTCTGCTGGTGGTTTGTTGACTCTTTTTCAACTTTTTTATGGATTCCTGCAGCGCTCCCCATTCATTTCCTTTGCTTCAGTTTTCAGTCTTTGTGGCGTTTTTGTTGTTTTTGTTTGTGTTGTTGTTGTTGTTGTTGCTCTTGGCCCAGGAATGCGCATTAATTTCCAACACACGCAACCAGCCAGCAGCAGCAGCAGCCGCAGCAGCAACAGCAACAGCAACAAGTGGATGCGGATTGCTGAAGGGGCAGGCACAGAAACCTGCGTCAATTTCGCGCTTTACTTTTGTTGTCAGATGTTTTAAATCAGCGGGGCGAGCTGGTTTGCGACTCCGTGTTGCTGTTGCATTGCTCGTGTGTAGGCAGTCCGGTTTGCTCCTTGGGTTAACAAGTGGCCACCACCAGCAGCAACATCTGCAACATCTGCAACAGGCACAGCAACAGCAAAAGCAACAGCAACAGCAACATCGGCAGCTGCACGCGCCTTCGGACCAATAATGACTATCAAATGGGAGCCGCTTTGCGATTTATGTGCATCAGGAGTTTCCCTGCAGGGACTCTGCTACACAGGGAACAAACTCCATGTGGTGCGGTGACCAATTTAATAGATTTGCCTACGACATTATGGCCCCTTTAAACTATTCCCCAAATCGAGCAAAAAGGCCTTAAATCGCTAATTCAGTACAGGCACCATGACTGCTACATTAAAATTGCATTTTTTTTTACCTGTACAGGATCGAGGATGCAGGGGGCAGCTGGGGGAGTAACCGGGGGGCAGGACCGAGGTGGATGCCTAACGACAGGGCGGCCGTTTTCCTGGAATTCCGCGCGCGCTTTTGTGTTGTGGCATCGTTTAAATTTCAAATCGAGGGCCCCCAAACTGTCGCAGGCCAGACGCTCGACCAACTCGTTCTGGATCCCCATCCGTCCTCCTCCTTTGCTACCCGTTCAGAGAAACGGAGAAACAGGGCAGGGCAGCTCATAATAATGACACGCCATTAACAATCTGGGTCCGGGACGACGAGTCCTTGGGTGCGCGGAGCTGGAGCTCCAGTTTAAATGGCACATTGCCTGGCCCGACTGCTTCCGTTGCCACGCCCCCTTTTGTGGCAGTTGGGGCAGTAGCAGAAGCAGCTCCAGCAGCAGCAGCAGCAGCACCAGCAGCAGTAGAGGCAGAGAAAGGAGCAGGTTGAATGGTACAGTAGGGCTCAAGACACACTTCGTCGCATTCCTCGGCTGTCAAACGCTTAGAGATCTCTCAAGAGTTTATATGGCAATGTGATTCAAAATGGGATAGGGAATGGGATTCGAATTGGGAATGGAGTAATAGATGTATCTTACTGAGTTGGTTACTCCATCCAAAACGTATTTGTTTCGAAACTATCTTTCTAACGCTTCGAAACTCTTTTCTGTCTCTTCCAGAGTGGGATCTGCTTTGCAATGGCTGAAATCAGACAGTGGCTAGTTTTGGTCATCCTGCTGACCACCTGTATCTGCAAACTACAAGCCAGCGACACTAATTCCTCCGCGGGAACCACCTTGGGCGTCTTTTTTGAGAGGGCACCCGAATCAGCGGTGGCCCCCAAAGGAGATGAGGTGGTCTTCGAGTGCGAACTGAATCTCAAGCCTGATCGCCTGGAGTGGCGATTCAGACACAGTGATTACCCGGAACCCTATCGGTACCTGAGACCCTCGGCTGGCTACAACGTGACCAGCGGTAGCGATGGTCTTGCTTGGAGACTGCGCATCTATGTGAGTGCCCAAACGGCAGGAGACTACCAGTGTGTGGCTTGGTATGGCCCAGGAGCACTGGCTTCTACGCCAGCCCGCTTGGCCTTGGTCTCGATTGCCTTGGACGCCGGCCAGGGATCCTTGGCAGCCATAAGTTTCATCCGCTGGAGTGTGGCGCCCAAAAACTGCCTGCTCATTCGTTGCGGCAGCGTAATATCCAATCCGCCGGCTATTTGGAGCTTCTACAGGAACCGAAAGAAGCTACCACAATCGGAACTGCTTCCTGGCGCTGCGGGGGCTCTGGTTTTGGATACGGTCACCGCCAAAGATGCGGGCAACTACTCATGCGTGGCGACGAATTCCATAACAGGCGATGAACTTTGGCTCCCCCAAATCATTGAATTAAGAGTGGACTACACGGACCGGACACCGCCGTACTTTCTACAACGTCCACCCACCGAATACTCAGCTCGTCCCGGGGAAACAGTGGTGCTGGAGTGTCCCGGCGTGGGATCCCCACGACCCAGAGTCATTTGGAGTAGTCCCAACGTGGTTGGGATCTACAATAACAGAAGCAACATCCTGCCCTACGGCTTGCAAATCACCGATGTGAGGCCCGAGGATCAGGGTTCCTACATCTGCATGCTGGACAATGGCATTGCACCACCCATCGATCACACTATCAAGTTAAGTGTTCTGCAGCGCCCCACAATCTTAAGAGGACCTGCCGCCACTCTGACGAACGAGAGTAATGCTTTGCTGCTGGATTGCTCCGCCTCGGGGAATCCCCAGCCCGATATTTACTGGCTCATAAACGGGGAGGATGCCACCAAAGATCCGGAGGCCGTGGTGGATAACCGGAGTCTGCAGCTGAAGCGAGTTCAAAAGCGTCACGCTGGCGTGGTTCAGTGTTTCGCAAAGAACATTTTGGGAGAGGTAAGCCAGTGGTAGTGGAGTAGTAGTGGAGCAGTTCTAATCCACTTCCCTGAACCTCTGCAGACAAGCCAGGGAAACATACTGCGAGTGAATCCCCTGGATATCACTGGCGAGGATGAGGAACCACTCGGCGGAGTTCCCGTGTGGTCAGTCTATGAATCGAACAGTGGAATGGGGTCCTCGTCAACTCCATCTGGTGGCTCCAAAAACAAAGGCGGCAGGCGAAAGTTTAAAGGTGAGTGCAAATCTGGATAGCATTCCACAAATTTTATAGAAATTACCTAAACAGTAGAAATATGGTTTACAGTGAAGAAAGGCATTCGAATCAGTTGAAAATATTCGTAAATCAGTTTTCGCTTCGTTTCGGCTTTCATAGGACAAAAAAAAGGCCATGTTTTAGTAACGTTTCAGTTGCCTAAGTTTACATCGTGGATTAGCTGGCCACGCCCACTGTATTTTTGTATTTTGCGTGTCTGTATAATTGATTGATTGCGATTTACAATTAGTGATGGCTTAGTCGGTAATCCTGGCCAGCGATGGACTAAAGTCGCACCGTTGTCCCCCGCCCCGCGACAACTAGAAAAAAAATCCTAACAAAAAATGTATGTGGAAAGGGGAATCGGGGATTTGGGATAGGAGTGGATGCTAGTTGTAGACCTAAGACTTAAGAACTAAAAGCCCCCAGGGTTGAAGCGATCCAAGTAGGCATCGGCGTTCTCCTCATCGTCGTCACCGTCGGCGTCGCTGATGTCCTCCAGACCTCATGAATTGGAGCACTTCCGCAGCTGTTCCTCCTCTTTCTGCAGGATACGTATCTTCATCTTGATCTCCTCGACTCGAAGTCGATGCACCTCCCTCATGTATTTAAGTTCATCCTGCGCTTTGTTGAGCTCAATGCGCTTGGCCTCCGTGGACAGCTGCTGCTCTTTGCAGCGCAATTCGGCCTCGCGGATTTTGAAGTAGTTCATTCGCTCTTCGAAGCTGTCCGCAGCGACGGCAGACGAACTGGTGGCTCCGTTGCCACCTCCTCCGCCCAGGCTGGTGTTGTTGATACTCACGGAGGAGGCTGTTGATGTGTTGACCGCCCCTGAGTTCCCGGACGCCGATGGTGCAGTGGCCACGGGCACTGGCACCGCCGTGGGCACCGTCGCGGCAGCCGTAACTGTGGGCAGGGCGCTGAAGGTGAACGTGGGCGTGGCGGCGGTTAGTTGCATCTTAACCGCCGCCGCCGCTGCTGCCTGCTGTTGCTGTTGGACGGCAACGGCCGCCTGTTGTTGCTGCTGCTGCTGGTGATGCACTTGGACGGCGGCGGCCAGTTGCTGATGTTGAGCGGCAGCAAGTTGCTGCTGGGCAAGCTGTTGGGCCTGGACCTGGGCCTGGGCCTGTGCCTGCGCCTGAGCCTGCGCTTGAGCCTGTGCCTGAGCTTGCGCCTGAGCCTGCGCTTGAGCCTGCTGTTGCTGCTGAGCCTGGTACTGGGCCAAAGTGATCTGCTGCGGCTTGATCTCGCTAATAATCTGCTGATTGTAGCCGCCGGCGGTGATTGTGGCCATTGGATGCTGCTGTGCCTGTGTGGGTATGGTGTGGATCTGGGTGGCTGAACGGAAAGGAACAATTTAGTTGATGAAGTTTACAAAAAAGGTGTCCAATCTCACCGGTAGCTTCTGATGGGTGTTTAATCTGCAATATAATCTCCTCGCGCGGGCGAGCTGTCTTAAAGTGCAGTAGATCATTCAGAGTCAGTTTCTCAGCACTGATCTGGTCCACGTTTATCTGGTGGGTGTTGATCATGGTGGCATTGGCCGCCGCTGCCGCAGCCACTGCCACCGCGTTCACCTGTTGCATCTTCTGCATCTCGGCGGCTGCGGATTGCACTTGGGCCTGGGCTTGGGCTTGGGCTTGAGCCTCCTGCTGCTGTTGCTGCTGTTCCATTGGGTCCTCGTCGATCTCGCTCACATCGTTGGCATCCATCTCGATCTCGTCGAATGCGTCCGCCTGGGGATTGTGCTCGGAGGCATCTGGACTAATCTGGTACTCGGGTTCCACTTTCACGCTGTCGTGCTGCTGGTGATGCTGTTGCTGCTGCTGTTGGGGCACCGCCGATGCGACGGACACGGATACAGAGCTGATCTTAGCGCCACCAGAGCTGAGATTTGAGGAGCTGCCATCTCTGTATGGATACTGTTTGCGGAGTCTAAAAAAAAATAGGGAGAGATAGGGAGTTTAAGAGCTTGGAGCGGTGGAATTTGTGTAAACAATTTGTGTGTCAGTCAAGCAACATCTTCCGGCCAAACTGGTGTCCCACATAAGCACTGTTCCGCACCTGGAGTTAAGCCAAAATTTCTGGATCTGCTTGATGTTTCGCAGTGCGCTCACTTGCGAGTGCGAGTTGAAGTCCTTGACGATCTTATCCCATGTTTCCCGGACGGAGTACTTGTTGCGCTGCTTCTTGCGATGCTTGATATCGATGACCTCCTCGTGCAGATGGAACAGGGAGTACAGGACCTCCTTTTCCTCGGCGGTGAAGCGCGGGGTGAGAGGCAGCTGGTTTTTAGCGGATGAGTTGCCTCCGTTGGTGACCACCACTGTGCCACTTCCAGTGGAACTTTGCCCAGCATTGCCGCCGCCATCCGAACCAGCACCACCGCCGCCGCTTCCGCCAGCACCGCCCCCTTCTCCCTGTGCCGACATTTGAGTTTGTTTTGAGTTTTTCACTTGAGTTTGAGTTTTTGCTTCTTCTTCGCTGTATATACTTATACACACACAGTAGTGGCAGGCACACACACACACAGACGCAGCAGCGCGCGCGCCCGTGTGTTAGTGTGCGTCAGTGTGAGTCTTTTTGATTGCCGTCTTGGTATTCTTTGCACTTGACATATAGCCGCTAATTCTATATTGCACTTGATTCGGGTTGCGTTTGTTAACTTAAATAAATTAAATAGTTAGTCCGATTAACGGGACGCCCGAGAGTCGCCGCTCAATAAATAAACCTCTTACACGCACACATTTTCACTCGAATATTAGAGCTGGGGTAAGCACACAGGATGCTATCGATTTTTCGAGAATCGTTATCGATGCCTTGGTTTCGATAGTAATCGCTATCGCGCTTACTAAAAATACTGCTTAGTATTTATTATCGATTATTTTTGCCTTCATATCTATATTTCACTTTAACAAGTTAACTTCAGTATTAGTTAACAATTTTCTTTCTAAATAATCTACAATTTATTGTTCAATCAGTGTTTTGGTTTTCATGAGCGTTCTGAAAAGAAATTATCCGATATTATTCCTTACCATCGATTACGTATAAAAATGTACTTCGATGGCCGTTGATCTGGCAACGCCAGAAATTCAAATGTTTAGAATTGTAAATAGAAACATCAGCAACATAATTAAGAAAAAATAAACGTAATAAAAATGCTTGTTACAGCGAGCATGGTGCCTCCATCGCGACCCAATGTCACCCGGCTGTCGGACGAGTCCGTAATGCTACGCTGGAGTGTACCACAAAACTCTGGACTCCAGATCACCTTTTTTAAGGTGCAGTATCGCAAGTTGGGCGACTGGAGAAATCGGCGAGAAAACTGGCAGACGACCAGCGAGAATATTCCGTACGGAAACGCCCACGGATCCGGTACTGGACAGGGAAACAGTCACTGGCGGGCGCGGAATAGGGACAGGGAGTATGAGATGGGCAATCCGCCCAAGAATTTCACCTCCTCCGTTACGGGACTGACCGCCGGCAAGTACTACCGCTTCCGGATCGTGGCGGTGTACTCCAATAACGACAACAAGGAGGGCAACACCTCTCTCAAGTTCTTCCTGCAGAATGGAACCGCCAAGTCGAATCTGCCAGTGCCGGAACTGCGCGTGACGGAGATCCTCAGCGAGTCCGCCATGGTGCTTCATTGGTCCCTGATATCCTCGACTCAAAATGAGGATATAGACGGGTACTATGTCTACTATAGGCCAGCGGACTCAGCAGCGGAATACTTGAAGGCCACGGTGGATGGCGGAGCAAGCAGGAGCTTCAAAATAGACCTCCTTCGTCCAGGAACGCGCTATGAGTTCAAGTTGCAATCGTTTAACTCCAACGCAGCCTCTGAATTTAGTGCTATTGGTCAAGCACGTACCGGAAGTGAGTTCATCCTAGGTACGCTATGATGGCCATAAAAAAAATGTTTTAACTTGTGTGTATCTTTTTAGAAGCCCATGAGCAACCTGCTTCATCTTTGTCCCCACCAGTGTCAGCCAATAAGACAGTGGACCAGCATCAGAACTCCGTTTATCCAGTGATCGCAGGAGCTGCCGGCGGAGGCCTGCTACTCCTCATTGCGTCGTTGGTGGTCTGTCTTTGCCTTAAGAGGCGGGAAAACTCTCAACCGGAGGGTAAGTTGAGCTGAAAATAGCGGGATTTGCAACTTATGATATCAACGTACTTATCTAATTAAATCTCTGCACCCACAGATGAGAACAAGCCGCAATTGGAGCACATCCAAGCGGACTTTGTTACCTCCGCCGTCCTGGGAGTTGGTGGTCACCACAAGAGTGGCGATGTGAGGCGCCTCAACGGAGTGATTCCGAGGATGAACATTACGCCTAATCCGTTGGCCCAGGAAACGGCGTCCGATAAGGTAAACCACATACTTCTGGGTCTAAACTCGAACCCAATTTTCACACAGCTTCATCCAAAACTTTTCGCTGGTTGGTTGGTCAAAATTAAAATTCAAATTCAAATTCAAAATGTAAACACCCCTTCGAACGTGGTATCTCTGTCTCGCTTGCCCTCTCTCTCGCTGTCTCTGTCTCTTTCGCTTGGTTACTCTGCCAAAATCTCGTCGAGATTCGCCCGCCAATTGAGCGTCCAATGTTCCAGAACCGCAACGTGATGGAGCTGCGTTTCCTGCCGCCCCTGGCGAACGGAAATGGAAATGGCAACTGCATTGCCAGGGATCTAGCCCTGGAGCGTCCGAGTGCGGAAGAGCAGCAGGACGAGGACGGAAACGAAGACGATAGGGGGCTTCCGGCGGTTGCCTCGTCCTCGTGCGAAACTTTGGAGGCCTGCGACGCTGCAATTAAACTGAATCTCCACCAGAAACCCGACCAGGAGCAGCAGGATGCTCATAATGCGGTGCTGGAGGCGCCCAGCAAGCCGCTACCGCCGCTGCCAAAGAAACCAGCAAACGGCGCTGGCCAAGTAAGCCTGCATCTGAGATCGAAAACAATAGCACACGGGTATAGCCATACTAGTACCAATACCAGCAACAATACTGCATGCCAGTTAAAGTCATCACCTTGCTGTTAGTTTGTGCATATACCGCCCATGTGCTATTGCTTTTCCTCATCCGCAACCAGGAGTAGCCAACCCCCAGCCGATATTGTTTTGTCAACATTGCCATTCATTCACTCATGAAGAAACGATTGCCCCCAGTTCCCTATCCTGCTAATTGTTGTTTCATAATGTTCCACAGAACAACACTGGCCTGCATCAGAATGGCCTTCACCATGCACAGCCGTACCATCCGCCTGGCACTCCCACCTTGATGCACAAGCGACTGGACTACCACCAGCAACCGCCGCCGGTGCCGCCACACTCGGCCTACTACCAGCAGGCACCCACGCACCAACCCTCGCCTATGATGGAGCGCAGTGCCAGGGGTCACCAGCAGCCAGGAGGCTACCATCTGGAGGAGGGCACGCCCACGCCAACCAGAATCCCATCACTGCGGCGACAGCGACGCACCTCGGGCAACCAGCAGCAGGTGCACAATAGCCACAGCAATCTCAATATTAGCCTGAGTCACCACCACAACAACAATAACAACCTGCCGCCGCACCACCAGCATCTGCACCACCATCCCGGCCATCCGGGCGGCCTGGTGGGCATACCCATTGTGCCCGGGAGTCCCAGAGTCCAGAGATCGCCAATGCCGAGCAGGGCGATGATCAAACGGACGCGACTGGGCAGCCACACGGACAACATTTCATCGGGCAGTCTGAACAGTATTGAGGTGTGATGGCTCCCAGAGGAGCAGCAGAACGACCGGGCTGAGCTGAGCAGCACAACGAGGAGAAATATACCTAAGCCGCAAGCGAAAGTAGTTCCCCAAAAAGGCAGACAGTTTCATGTAGACTTAAGCATCCGAAACTAGATGTGTATTATTGAGGTAAATCGAAAACAGGCCGGCAGAGCAGTTTGAAACCCTCGAATATTAGCTTTAAGGCACCAGGCACCCGGTACTGTTTAGTTTTCCAAAAACCAATCAATTTGGCCAATCATTAAGCTTAAAACTAGGATATTTGCCATTAAATGAAGTTTCTACAGTTCTATATACTCCATATAACTTTGCGAACGAGAAAAAAGCTAGTGAAGTTGTACTTTTGAGCTCATTTAAATGTGTTTCGTTTAAGAAGAACGTTTAAATTGGTCTGAATTCATAATTAAAAAAAAAAGAAACAGCTAAGCAGCTAAGTCGTTAAACGCTAATGCTGCTTGGGTTTTGTTTTAGTTAGAGATTGATTCTTAAAAATATACAAACTGTAGCATAAGTAATTGGTAATGTAACACTTTTCTCGTTGCTGCCGGCCAGATAGTCAGTAGAATTACTAATGTTAAGTTTTTTTTTTACGATTGATATAACCATTTCGGTTTGTGCATCCCCCTGGGGGCCAAATTTCAACTCGACTAAGCCCTGTAGCATAGCGTTATTTATTTATTGCATTGTAAGCGCCAACAACTCGAATTGCTTAGTTCAATGAGGAACTAATTTACGTTTAAGGCAAACCAACTATCTAGCATTAGGGCAATACATTTCAAGATGTGACTAATACACAAAACCCAAATGAAAAGCATCCTAAACTAGATTAAGTTCGCAGGCGGCAGTTTTAAACGGATATGCGAGTCTTGAAATAAAAAAGTGAATCTTCAATTTAAACATGTCAACGTTTTTGTCTTTTCATAATTGGAATTTTAAATGCTGTTATTGAAAATAATGTGATTTTGCTAATAATACCCGTTACTCGTAGAGTAAAAGTATGTAACAGATAGCTCACTAGCTGAGTAACGGGTATCTGATAGTCGGGAAACTATCTTGTTTTGATTGCTGTTTTAAAATTGCCGCCTACGACTGGCAACTCTCACAAAGATAGTCTGGCAGCCTTGTCATTAGCGAGTACACCGACCATGTCTAGCGAGTGCATTCACCATGTCTAGCGAGTGCACCTACCATACTTGCGTGACTATCGAACCCGGTGCCACCTCTAAGACAGCCACAGCTGATTGTCACATTAGAATTGAATTGGAATTAGATTATGAATTATTTTATTGCTTTTATAACACAAAAGATCGACTAAATAGCTTCCGAACAAGCACCCTCAACTCGAGGCACATCTGGCAGCACAAACAGGCTGAGCGAAACTGCGAAAGCATGAATTTTCTGCGGCAATCCTTTGGCATTACGAAACAGTTGGCTTCCCAGGGTAAGTTCAACTAAACTTTAAAGTTAACAACGAGCGTTTTAAGTTTGATCTGATCTTGCGGGCATGAGCTGCTCCTCCGCAGGCACTGCCCCTCAAGAGTGCGTGACTTGGCGCATTTTGCAACCCTTCCGCTGGAAAGCGAACATCAAATAAACCGGGAGCGCATAAGTGTTTGTTTTCCCCTAGACTTGCATGCATTTCCCCAGGTTTTTCCAACTCTTTTCGATGAGCGCGTGGCGGGCTCACTTTTCGCCTGCGAATATTTTCATTGCCAGTTTCTCATGCCCATGCACATGCACATGCACATTCCGCAGCTCTGCCGCTTTAGATAGCAAAAATAATTGAAAACCTGTCAGCCCGAAAAAAGAAGGAAAAGCGCGGAAACAATGGCAATGTTCAACCGCAAAAAAAGGTCGCCGTTTGGAGGACAAAAGGTGCGGGATTTGTTTGTCCGGCAATCCTGCATATGGAAATTATTACCTGCCGCTGGTGCGTGTGGGTGTGTGTGTGTGTGGCATTTTGGCATATTTATAATTGAAAACGCTGGCTCAACTGCTGCATCGCTTTGTTTCTGGCCAAAAAGGCTTGACAGGATTCGGAGCGAATGCTCCCATGCTTGCGCGTCATTTGGCTGCAATTATTGTCGCCCAGCCGCCAACTCCATTCCACAATGTTCGATTTCCACAGAGATTAGCCAGCCGCATGACAAAAGAGCTGGCCAGCACAGAACCAGCGGGCATTGTCAATCACTGACCAACTGTCCGTGGAAGTGACCCTTTTGTCCGCACTCTGAGGCCGGGTACAGTCGTGCTTTATTGATTTCAATCGGTTTCTCACCCTTGTGCTCACATCCTACAATGGCCATCAAGCCACTTTCAAGCCACATTATCAAGCGTCCCTTAATTAGGAACCTACAAGTTAGACTGTGGCGTAGTTTAAAGTGAAACCCCTTCGGAGGTGCCCCCAAACAAGTTCATGTGTGCAACAAAATATCTAACTCTTCCCTTTTTTTGCCAGCCATCCAGAGCAGCTATGAGACCGCCATCCGTGGCATGGCATCGCTGCAGCAGATGCACCGCAGCGGACCGCACATAAAGACGCGACCGCCGCGCCAGCCGCTGGATGGAAAGCCCTTCGCCAAGGGCGTCGTCCTGAAGACGCTGATCAAGAAACCCAAGAAGCCGAACTCGGCCAACCGAAAGTGCGTACTGGTGCGCCTCTCCACCGGCAAGGAGATGGTGGCCTACATACCCGGCATCGGGCACAACCTGCAGGAGCACAACATCGTACTGTGCCGCGTGGGGCGTCTGCAGGATGTGCCCGGCGTGAAGCTGAAGGCTGTGCGTGGCGTCTACGACTTGGCGCACGTCATCAAGAAGAGCCAATAGTTAATAACCAACCGCTTGCTTACCACGTTGTTCAAATGCATAACTCTACAATCAACAGACGGATAAAGATGCCTCGTTCTTATTATTGTTTGTTTTTTACGGAAAATTATGCAGCTCAGCCGGCTTAAGAGGTAAGTGAGTAAGTAGTGACAAGTGACAAGTGACAAGTGAACGGGCTCAGGATCCCCTTACGTCCAGCAACCCTCCGGTTGGCTGGCTGCATTCTCGTAATCTTAAGTCAATAGGCTGTCGCATCATCTTTACCTAAGAATACCCCAGGCAGGACTCTCAGGCTCTCAGGGGAAAATGGTTAAACGGCATTTTACGCTTTAGCTGGCAAATCCTTTTGCATGAATCCTGTTTGCTTTTTAACAGAATTGCAAATTTTCTGCCACATAATCGTTAGCCGAAATGGGCGTCACTCCCATACGCCCACTCTTCACAGCTAGGAAGTTCAATGGAAAATCGATGCAGTAGTCGGTTGCTTTTTTGGGAATCCTGCTGGGTGACTGCCGAAAATTAGCTAAGGAAATTGAGTCCTTCGACAAGGGGAAGTATTTGTTATTTCTTGATTGCTACAACCCGAAAATTACAATCACTTTAGGCCGGAATTCTAATACCGATTGATCAACTACGAGCTTAGTGGCTTGGGTTTGCTTTTCAAAATTGCCAATTCGGTGAGGATGATGGGTTTGAATAGGACGCAAGTGAAGCATCTTTGATTGCAAACTATCTAAGTTCGCTGCAATAAAACTATTTTTAGTTGCTGGCTCCTTTGGGACATGCCTCGATGCGGATTGTCGGTCCGAATCAAAGTCGTTTCGGGAGTGTCCTGCGCAGGATTCACCGTTAACCCATCCGCAAGTAGAGACAGTTAAGCAAACACATAAATACATGCGAGGATCCTTTTCAAGTAAGCCGACGTCGAAGCTGTCGCCGTGGAGTTGTCTTTGTGTCCACATCCTCGGATGGATGACATTTCGGTGACCGCAGCAATACCGTTTCCTCCGTTCGCCAGACATTGTGTCAACAGAGGGCCAGAAAAGCAGAAGAGCAGAAAACCAAGAAACCAGAAAGACAGAGCCATGGGTGTACCGTTAGTCTCGGCCGAATGTCCTTAGTGCTGCTGCCTGATTGAGCCATTATGACAGCAGGTCCTTTGTCGCAGGATCGTTCGTCTTGGCCGCTTTTCCTGCTTTTCTGCTGAGTCAAGTTGTCCAACATTTTTGGGACCCGCCTTTGTTTGCCGGCGTGCATAATTTTTATCAATAAAAACGCCATTGTCCAGCGTTAAGGAAGAAACAAAAAAAAAACACATACGAGTCCTGCTTCCGTGTAATCGCCGAAGGATATTAGCTGCTTTTTCTTCTTCAGCTCCTTTATCCATCGTGTTAACTGTAAAATTTGCCAAATGAAAAATGACTCCCGGACTCGGGACTCGGACTCGAACTCGGACTTGGGCATTACTGGCCAATCATCGAGGCGTTCACACGTCTGTGGCTTGGCCAGAATGAATTGGCAAAACATCTGGGAAAAAGGACATTCAAAAGTTTTTATCTCAAACGAATTGTGCGACTCGAATCGCAATTTTTCGGAGAATGATTGAGTGTGCGAAACTTAAGAAATACGGCCTGCATCTTAATCTGGTCGCATATCTGGAATTATCACAGAGATATAACACATTTTAATTCGAGCCGACCCTCCAGAATGGAGCAATTGTTCCATGCTTACCACAATATTAGGCGTAAATTATTGATTTCCATCTATTGCCAGCATGTATTCTTGTCTATCTGTGAGCTTCTGGCCTGCTCTGTGGCTTTAATTGTGCCTGCACCCCTTCTAATCATCTTTTGCGGCATCTGATGGGCTTGCACACCCATAACCAATCGATGCTGTCACTTGCCCGCTTTACTCGTCTAGTTTTACTCTTTTCCGCAGACACGAAATGGGAAAGCAGTGTGGAAAGGGTGGCAGAGTCACTGGAGTTCGACTATGCGAATTGCCAAACATTTTATTTAATCATGGACACGTGTTCTGCGACCTTTCGGGGGTTGGGTGGCCAGGGGTTGATGGTGGATGGGACCAGCACGAGAAGATGACTCCCGAATGTTCAACCCTTGTGCAACCCTTGCGTGATGTGAGTCTCGCAACTCCGCATCCAAAATGGCGCTGAAGCCAAATGGCTGAATCCCGGCCAGAATCAGTGCTCGATTCGCAAAAAGTATGGTTTCGGCTAAGCCGCATTCCGCGGGGACCTGTGATCCTTAACTTCTGCTCTGATCTTCTTTCGATCGCACAAGAATAAGGTCCCTAATTGGCATCTTGTTGTCTTGGCCCTTCTTGTCTTGTTCCCTTTCTTTGGCAACAATCGAAATGTCAAGTGTGAGTCAAATAATGATGCATAACGCCCGACCCGACAGTTTCTAGATGTTGCAACCGAGATTATCCTTTGGAAACATCATCATTTTCCTGTAATCGATTGCAGAAGGAGGCGAGCACCGAACATATCTCCCTCAAAAAGATCAAAACTGCCAAAAAGAAAAAAACGGGAAAATAGAAAAACGAAAAACGGAAAACACACCAGCAAAAAAAGGAGAAGATACAGCAACAAACGACGGGCGGGCCAAACCACACAAAGGAAATGATCGTCGTTCTCGCTCTGCTGCGATCCAGGAATGTGTGTCCTTTGGCCACGTGCAGAGCACACTCCAATCACTCCAATCCAATCACAGGCGAGAAAAGGGACACACTTTGGCCGCCAGGTGAGAGGGCCCAGTGTCAATCAGGACTCGCGATCTCCTCGTGATTTCTGCACTTCAACCCCAGGCGATCGCAAATCGCAAATCGCATCTGATTCGCCACGATCGCAGCCCACGACTCCTATTCGATCTGTGTTGACATTAGTGCATTTCAAACAGATCCTGGCGATCAGAATGTGTTTACTCACGGCCCAAATCCCTGCCCTTCCCTTCCCTTCCCTTCCCTTTGGGGCGTCACGATCGAATGGCAATCCTTTTCAGCCGACGCATGATCGGCACGTGGCGACTTGGATCGTTGGCTGATTTATTTATTTATTCAGGCAAATATTGTTCGCACTTTTTCTCTGGAATTTGGTCGGCAAGACACAGAAATGATAGTTGATTTTAATCTTTGATTTATTCTTTCTCATTCGTAAAAATCTACAACTATTGTAGATACTCTATCTAGATACTATTCTTCTTCATACTTCAGAGGATTATAAAAATGTAGACTTTAGTTTTAATTCGGTAGTTAATCGCAGCTTTTAGCCATAGGTTCTGTGGTATTATTGTGTGTAGCTGGAGTACTAGAGTATTCCCAGGGGTTCGAAAGTCAACGCATCCAGTGCAGCAGACTTCTGTGGGGATCAGGGGAATGAGATCACCGGAGGCACTGCTAGCTTTAGTGGGCATGACCAGTGGCTTTCAAGGATCTACCTAGATCTGCTGCGACTAGGATTAGCTCGCGATGACCCAGTTTTCCATTCGCCGCTCAAGTGATTTGGCAATTGACCTAACAATTGGGCTAGGCGCGGTACGAAAACTGAAAATCTGGGGATCTAGACATCTAATCTTATGGATTTACGTGAAACTTTTGCAATCGAACTGGCCCCTGGAACTCGACCATTATTTGGCAATATACGAGCGGAGTGGCCTAATCTGGTGGACTGTGGACTGATCCCGATGCCGATCCGCGATCCGCGGTCCGCGATCTCTGATCTCCTCGTTCGCTCGTAATCTCAGATTAAATTAAAATGTCGCAGGAAGGCAGGAGCGACGGCGAGCGGCGGGCGGCGTAGGTGGGCCTGTGCAGGACTCACCTCTGTTTGCGCTAAATCCCCGAGATCCAGAGGCCTAATCCTTTCGCTCGACCGACTACCTGGCCGCCTGATCCCGTGGCCCAGATCCCAGATCCCGAAGCCATGCAACAGTCGCGCTACACACGAATTAACCTGATTAAAATTGTATTTTTCCCAAATTTATGGGATTAAGTTCCGTTCAAGTTCCTTTAACTCGTTTAAGCTACCGGATTTAGTTCAAGTGCTCGCCTGGATCTCCCCGGGAGATCTCAGGACACTCAGGACACTCAGGACACTCGGGACACTCAGGCCACACAGGCCTCTCAAGCCTCCGTGAGCCGATTTTTATTGGGCTGGCTTAATTAGCACAATTGTTTACAAATTTACCTTTCGTCATGCTGCAAGGGCCTGTTCCAGGATCCTCCTGCCATCGGTGTGTGAAATCCATGGCCCGCACACGCCCACGGCTCAAAATGCTCAGCCCGGAGTCTAACGTCGTGCAATTCAGAGCCGGCCCAGATCAGCTATGTGTGAACCGTGCGCACCCGTGCAATTCCCCTTAAAATCAGTCTAATCCAGAGCGAGGAGCCTGCCCGATGGGCAATCAGTGCCACCAGCTCGTCGGCCCATTTACCAATCCATTATGAGTCTTATGCAACTCGTAACGAGTTCTTTCCGAACTGAACCAAAACTTTAGCCACTCACTTTTATGCGACAGCAGCTAAAGGGTTCAGAGTTGTAGTTGCTTCAATTGATTGCCAAATCATAATTCCCCGCCCGGGCTTACCTCATTTATCTATGCTATGTATCCTAGTGCCCAGGACGACTAAAAATAGACTTCCTTAATGTTTTCCCTTTCAACCAAAGCAGTGGTATGTCAGCGTGGACTTGAGAAACACAGCCAAATGACCTCGGCGAACGTGAGGCTAGTTTGAGTAACTCCGGCCTCACTTCCGTTGGGCAGCTGTAAAGGCTTAAGAGGTCCTCGATTGGCGCCTGGGCAGGGATCCTGCGCCTCCTGGTGCAGTGAGTGAGCGTTCCCTGGAAGAGGACGCAAACTCCGTGCTCGGGCAAATAAAAACAAATATTTATGCGTAAAAACAAACGAGGGCCCAGACGCGGGCCCAAGGGCCTGTTGGCCGTAGAAAAACAAATCGTTTGTATGCCCTGTGGACCAGGCCAGGCAGAGAAACACGTGCCCACTTATTATATTTTCGTTGGATTCCAGTCCGGGGCTGTAAGGTCAGACTAACTCGCCATCGACGCTGGAAAAACAAAGCGCGCAAGTCAAGCCATCTAAATGGATTTCGAGTCGCGTTTCCCCGACATAAAGTTGCAATATGTTGTGTGCGGGATTAGGGCCAGAGCAATTGCGATCCTCTGGCCGCAGCCCGAAGCCCGAACTCCGAACTCCGAGCTCCGATTGCATTCGGTCTACGCCCCCTCGAGATTAATGAGGATGTGCGTCGTGTGTTTACTCCGTTATGTTCCCAGTCCACAATCCAGAATCCAGAATCCAGAGTCGTCCAGCATCCAGCGCCCGAAGTCGAATCCTTTCACTAGCCAGGGGCATGAGCCACATGTGTTCGTTTTCCAGCTGCTGACCACACTGGGCACTGGACATTGGACATTGGACATTGGTCATTGAGCATTGAGCATTGGGCATTGGGCAGCAATCACCGAAAAACGACCACTGAACACGCTCATTAGGCAGCCTTCCACTTAAGCGTGAGTTGGCTCTTTTTGCATCTTTCATAAATTAACCAACAATGGGAGGCGAACGGAGGTCCTGTCGCTTGGCTCGTGTGGCATTTCCTTCGGGATGTGGCCAGCAACCAGCAGCCAGCAGCCAGCTGAACAGCATTTCTTTTGGATGCCACGAGCAGTGAGGCTCGGCGCCGTGGAGCCTCGTATCTCGAGTTCCATTCAAGATCTCTGCCGCTCTGCCATTGCACACATACTCCACAATTGCCACTCGAAGCTCCACCCACGAATGGGCAACTAGCAAGCTCCGAATGGAGTCCAATGAGAATGGAGTGCCATGCGGCATCTTAGCTAATTGCTGCACCTAGAGCACATCCCCGAAGCGATGCGATTGCCACACTCCAAGGGAAAGGATCTAGTCCAGGATCAAGCGGAAGGCAGTCGTGGCAGGAGGCAACTCTCTTTCCCGCAGTTCCTTTGAAGCGTTCCAGCGAACAATTAGTGAAGAAAGTCGTGTGGCTCGTGCACCGAAACAATTCCTCAGCCAGCGGTCCTCCGTTCCCAGTCCGCTCCTAATTATGCGTCGAAAAATTGAGCGCCTCAAATTACTCGTGCAATCCGCACAAGAACGCAACATGAGCCTTGGCAATGGTAATGGTAATGGTAATGGTATTGGAGATGGAAATGCAAATGCCATTGCCATGCAAGTTAATTAATCACGGCAACTTGTGGCAAATTGTATGCAGGGGTATGCAGGGGTATCCAAGGGTCGACCGGAACCGTAGATCATTAGGAGTTCAGCTCTCGGAGTTTCGAGTTTAGAGTGCTAAGATGGCGTGGCATATGTGAGTGAGCCTCCTTTGTGTCCGGCGAATTGTTGGGAAACCCTGGCTAATGGTCTCCGCTGACAGTCGAGACAATAAACGCGATATATGTTTATATATGGTCTGGTTGAGAAAAGGATTCCGGGGGACAGCGGATCAGCAGATCAGCAGATCAGCGGGTCAGTTCCCAGGGAGAGGAACTCTTTTGCACGCTCCGCTGATCCTACTATGTGTCTATTTGGCAAACAGACCAGACCAGTACCTCGATCACGACAAAAAGATAATCGGCGAAGGGTAAGACAGGAAGTGATCTGCTTTCTTCGCATCGTTTCCACTTGTCTGGCCACAAATTTGAGGTTGCCTGGCCAGATAATCTTATAATGTTGCTGCTCCTCGGCCAAAGTCTTCTCGAGTTTCCGCCGATTGTATTGACAAAACAGTTCCAGTATCAATGACAGGGTTTCCAGCCACGGCGAGGGGCAGGTGGTCACCACATCGATTTGGCCAGGAGTGGGGGCATAAGACCTAATTTCGAGCCAGGAGCCAACTCCACAGACTCCCCATAAATGTGTCAACGCGTCCAAACTGATGGGCTGTTCGTCCCCCAAACTGTCCACCAGTCATTCCACCCCGAACTCCAGACATCCATGTCCACCCTGCTGCGCCCCAGAAAAAAAAAAAAAAACGGGAAGGGTTGAGCCAACAATTGTAGGAAATTGCCAAAAGTGACCACAGCGGCGGTCAGCAGTCCGGGCGAAAATTGCCCGCAAAATTGCCAGCGAGCAACCACTTGTAATCAACCCAACGCCATCCGGCTTTGTTATCATTAAGCAACCGCCCGGGAAAGTCGGAAAAGGCTTTTCCGAACCGAACTGAACCGAACCGAACCAAAACGGACCACGCCGAAGCTGAACCCTTTCATTTGCGTTAATGAAAATGCCCCCGATGCTGTCTGTCTGTCTGTCCGTCTGTCCGTCTGACTGTCTGTCGCCTGCTATTTATTTATTAAATGCAGGAGACTCCCTCGCCTCCGGATGGACACAATGGACATCGGACAATGGACTGGGTCAGCTGGCACAGCTGTCACATTTTCCCTAAGCCCTGGATC
The DNA here is from genome assembly GCA_005876975.1 of Drosophila orena. Taxonomy (NCBI): domain Eukaryota; kingdom Metazoa; phylum Arthropoda; class Insecta; order Diptera; family Drosophilidae; genus Drosophila; species Drosophila orena. Next base: position 857,957 of record VCKV01000288.1, on the reverse strand, counting down.
TCTGGATTCGTCACCCACTCCCTGCACGTCCATCTCCATCTCCACCGCCACCGCCATCCCCACCTCCTCCTACTCCTCCACCTCCAGCATCTCCATTCCCATTCCCATCCGATATCTCCTGGCTTTAATGAAGTTGCGGGGATTCATTGCCCAGAGAACCCGTTTCCCACCAGACGCACAAAATGAAGTCGCTGCGGTGGTGGTTTTTCTTTCGAAATCCCCTCCAGCTGTGGCTTGTGCCTCTGATTGGCCGAGCCTTGCGAGCTCTACTTTATTGCAGAGTCCTCGATTTCGTAGCAGGACCTCGATTATAAGCGCCAAAATGGCGCAATCCCTGGCAATGGAGGATGTAACGTAACATGGCGATGCCACTGGGTCTTAGTTCGATCTTTGGATTATGTAACTTTGTAATTGGGTTACGAGCGACCTGGAGACACGTTCGTGCTCAGAACTAGTGGGGATAGTTCGAGGTTCGGGATCTTTTCATGCATTTGATGTGGTTTTTGGATGGATGGTGCTGTGGCCAAAGTACTTATCTACTTACTTAACTTCCTACTTGCAAGTTTGGGCAACATTGTTTTACCTTTTTGATTCCGCTGCGTTGCGTCAAATGTATTACTGCTTCGACTCGGGCTTAGACAAATCTGTTCGCTGAGCTTGGCTCGACAGTTAGTCAAGTCATCGGGAATCCATTGCCGGCTTAAAAGCGAAGATCCGCCGGACCTGGACACTTGTTTTCGGGGGATTACGCGGCTCGGAACACGCAATATTATGCGAGATTAACTTGAGGCAGCTAGTCAGCTAGTCCGCTAGTCGGGATTAGCATGGAGGATCGGGAGAGCTGTACCTGGTCACCTGTCGGATCACCCGGAACGTCGGAACCCACTGAGCCCACTGAGCTTCCCAAAAATATTTGTCTTCTCCTTCCGAGAAGCAAAAAACGCACTTTTAACGATGAAACTGAAAATTATGAAATGATATGCTAGTTCATATTTTTGGCAGAACTCGACAGAACAGACAATGGCACATTTTGCCACCTACAAAACTGCGTGCACAAAAGGGCTTAAACCGCTTAAAGACCGTTTAATCTCATGGATTTCTCAGTCGTTTTTAGTTTCATGTGAAAAAACTCGAGGCAAAAGGCAATTGTGGCTGTGGCTCGCAAAAGAGATGGGAACCGATCAGAACCGATCAGAACCGATCAGGACAGAACGGAACGGAACTCGGATACAATGGGCGTGGCCGGGTCGAAGACTTTACAGGGTTAAATGCTCATATTACGAGCTGGCCAGGAGTCACTCTATGAAAGAGTTATGCGGAACGAGGCTTAGGAGCATTTAGTTCCGTTCTCTGTTCCAGGATTTCCCCGATCTACCGTTCTCGCCCGACCCCGATCCCGATCCCGATCCCGTCCACGATTGTATCTGGGCAGCATCCGTTCCGCTGGAGATCGTGTTGGATGGATATGCTTTATATGCTGATGGCAGTTAGGAGATGGTGCGAACTGACAATTGACACAATTACCAGGACGGCCAAATCCGCAAACCAGCAAAACCAGCAAACCACTGCAATGCCATTTTGACAGCAATTGTCCTGGCCAACAATGCGAACTGAGATCTCGGAGCTGGAATTCGGAATTTGCAATTCCAAATACGGAGTCTGGCGGGGAAGGGGGCTAACAGTAGCCATTCTAACGGGGTTTCGTAGGCGGCTTTGCCCAGCAGCCGAACAATGGGACAAAAAGGAGTGCAGCGGAAAGGTGTGAAAATTTCAAGGGCCGCTTGATAGATTGAGTGGGCTCAAACCGTCGATGGTCGGGCGGGAGCGGGGGCGGGGGCAGGGATCGTAACTCTTTTTATGTGGGCTCCTCGCCCGGCGGTTTGATTAACTCCGGAAAAACCCCTAACGGTGCTCGGCCACTGACAATGGGCGTCGTGGCTGATGGCTGATGGTTGATGGCAGCTAATCAACAGTAAAATGCATAAAATTAAGTGAGCAATGAAAGGGCATTATGGGGAATAAGGGTCTGTGCGCCGGCCATTAGAATCGTTTCACACTTAACTGCTCCGCACATAACTGTACCGCGAGCGGTTCTCACCCAAGCAGATACCGATCGCCGAGCCGGGACTTGGGACAATGGCCCAAACGTTGACAGTTCGTCAAGGCGAATGATGCATGCAAAATGGATGTGGCATCGGTGGCGAATACCCTGCAATCGCTGCTCCTCACAGTGCACTGGAAAATGCGGTCTCGGAAGACCTGCTCACTGGGTCATTACCGACCTTGTGAATTTGTGTATTTTGTGCCTTCCAAGTGATCGCAGTGTAGCTGCAGTGCCTCAAATCATGCGTGAAATGTTGCTTTCTTTGGATTTCTTTCTTTGGCTCGTCTCGTGTATGCGAGTATTTTCCCAACCCGAGCATTCTCATTTTCCTATGACGATGACGATGAGGATGGCGATGGGCGTGGACACGGACACACCCCCCGATCCCCTGTGTCTGTGCTCCTGGCCATCTTCCTGGGCTCCTGACAACGGAACAACGGGACAACGGGACAACGGGGCAACAGGACAACAGTCACAATGATGGCGTAAGGAAGTAGCAAGTTAGTTTTGCCCATTTAAATGCCACTCTGAACACCGAGCTCTTTGTGCGGCAATTTGACGAGCATTAAATGACACTCTTCCCGTGTGGGGTCTCCCCATCGATGGATCTACCGATCTACCGATCGAGCGATCGAGCGATCGATCAGCCCAATCTTGAGTCAGAACCTTGAACCCACACACAGTTTCAATATTGGGCATTCGCAGCCCAGCAACCGATCATGGAGAGTTCATTGAGTTGCTCGGTTGTTTGGCCGGCGCAAACTTTAGATAGTAATACAATAGACGCGCTGTCGCCTCAACTCGGAAGATGCGGCTCGACCAGATAAGGGGATAAGGGGATTCGAAAGCATTGCGGGTCTGCGAGGCAAATGTCATTTGGGTAATCAAAACCGCACTAATTGGCATAGTAATGCAATACTGCTGTGGAATCCATCCAGGATTCGGGATGCGGATTTCGTGTACCGGACTTGCGATCTGCTCGAGATCTTTTCGCTCGGCTGGTCAAGGAATGAATGAAGGCTCTATTTACTTGGAGCGGCTCGACGTCTCTCAATTAAAGAGATGCCATAATTGAGCAGCCTTTTGCTGGACGTGGGATTAGGAGCCATGGGATAACAATTAGCCAAAGGATTTGACGACGGAAGCTACGGCCATTGTGGGTTCCCTGCGAGTACTTAACTTGTGTCTTTTTTAGTCGGCGGTTCTTTTTGCCGAGCTGGGCACTTCCGTTTGCGGAAGTGGCTAAGGCAAATCCGCAGACACATCGAGCCGAGCAATACCTGTTCCCATTATCCTTTGCAAGTGTGCACTTTGCATATGCCAGGGAAAACAAACAAGTGATCCCTGGTCCTCGATTCTCGATCCTCGATCCTGGTTAGTCTTTTTCGCTTAGCCCAAACACTCGGCAGCGGGAGAAGAGGGCCTTTGTCCGCCCGAGGAGCACGTGTAATCCCCGTTCACTTCCTCGCCGCCCGACTACTTACTTCCTCATTAGCATCGCAGGATATTGGGATATAGACGGGCCCAAGTGCCCAAATGCCCAAGTGCCTTTCCTGATGGGCTTAGGCGGCCAACGTGGCCGAGAATCAACTGAATGACGGCCAAACTAATTTCAAATTTCAAATCATTTCGAAAGTAATCTCATTTCATCTCAATTGTGCTGCAGAAGGGCCCTTCAGGGGCTTTCTTCGCAGGAAGTTGGATGAATGGATGGAAAACTCCTTTAAAAAGCGCGGCACTATACGAGCATTGCAACATTTGATGATATCAAAAAGATGATATATCCCCAGACTCCTACCACCACTTCGAGCTGCGTTTTGCTCATCCCGAACTAGGGTTTTTTTTAGGGCTAACAAGCGGGAATGCAGTTTCTTAGAAACAAAATGGCTGCACTAATATGCGATAAGCTGCTGCCAACTTGCGTTTACGACAGGGGCCATTCGAATGGATGGTTATGGATGCCAATATGCGGCTGTTAGCCCATTAGGACAAAGGGCCGCGAAAGGAGTTGACGGCGATTCCGCGAATCCAAGCACGAATCCAAGTCCAAGCCACTGCTCACCCTTTTTTTTTTTTTGGACGGGCCATAGAAGGCACAACCCCTTTCAGTCAATTAGTCGCTGATTTTCTTTGTCACCTAGCAGCGGACCAGTGTAAAAATCGCAGCCACAATGGGCGAGGGAGGGAACCCTTTTCTTTTCAGGGACCGCCGATGTCCGAAATGTCATCGTTTATGCCGTTTATGGCTGCCTAAAAAACGGCAGCGGTTTAGGGTCCCCGGACTCGGACGGAATGCGGCCTTTTCGCACGAAGCGTCCATTATGCAATAAAACTCTGGATGTTTTTTAGGCAACAGCATAACTGTGGGCGGGCAGCAACCCGTTCGGGCATCAGGTAGATGATTCCGTAAAAAACGCGCCCAAGGCCGCCACTCAAAGGATTGCACAAATATTGCATCTTTGGTCCGGAGCTCATTATGGCGAAGCAACAGCAGTCCGCGTATATGAATATATGGCTTTATGGCCTTCTGTTTTTTACGTTGTTTATTCTTCTTTTTTTTTTCGCTGAATCTGGTTTTTACGGCGAACTTGGCAACTCTTTGGCTTCGACTTCGGCCGCGACTTTTTATGGCATCTGCTCGGGATCGATTGGGTTGGGTTATACGGCCAGGATCTGGCCGGGCTCGGGCTCGGGCTCGGGACGCGGACGCGGACGCGGATCGCAGGTAAAGGATCGACTCAATGACGGCGACGTGACGGTCGGAGTTTTAGTTTAATCCACCATTTTTACGGTTGGATTAGCGCACGGATTAGTGGATAAGTTCGCGGTTTTTTACTGATTACCATATCGATCCCTCTTTTTATTTGCAATCTGCCACTGCCACTCACCCACTGACCCACTGAATGGACAGTTGTAAAAAGAGAATGAATGAATCCTAGCAGGGGGGAAGTGGAAATCTGATCATATAGCGTAGGTATTGATAGGACTTGGTATCAAACTGCGAGTATGGATTTGCAGTGTGTGCTGCAAGTAGCTGCAGTAAGTATCGAGCAGGCTCTTTTTCCCATGGATGACGACCAACTTTGTACCGCTGCCCACTTCCGCTGGCCGTCGAGGCGACCGTTAGGACAAACAGTTAACAAAGTGAAACAACTTGTCGAGGATCCCACAGCCCATGCCGCAGCGGAAGCCCAAGGGATAAAGGACGTAGCATCAAGGATGTTTAAGGAGGAGGGCAAACACGAGCAGTCAACATGACGGACACTTGTCGCAATGATCCTGGACTCTCGATTCTCGATGCTCGATCCTCGATGCTCTATGCCCGATGCTCGATGCTCGATCCTCGAGGTGGCGGCGTCATGAATCAAATGGGCAGACTGGCGAGTGTCCTTGCCGAGATTCCGGGAAGCAGGCGAGTTTTCATTGCCGAAATAGGAAAAGGATGCGAATTACGCCAGCCAAAAAGGGCTGAAAACTGCAAGAATGCCAGTGCTCGCCCTAATTTCCATAATTTGTCACGCACAATCCAACGAATTCGCCATCGCATAGATACACAGACTCTGGATGGGCTGGCCAGCAAAAGGATTTCGGGACAAAAGCGCAAAACAAACGGATTTAGCCATCACAACCCTTGGACGTTATGCATCCACAATCAACAAACCAGGCTCTGTCTCTTTTCCTTGGCCAGATGCCTCTCTTTCTGGCCAGAAAAGTACGATTTGGCCCTAATCGTAATATATTATACTACAAGCATGGGGGCTTTGATTTGCGAAATGTTCTGGAACATTCAGAAGTTGGTTTATGGCTTATTTGAATGCTGAATAGAATAGCATACGATGGTAAAAGGTGATTCATTCTGTATTCTTGAAGTTATCCTGTAGTTATCCTTAAATCAGAACCATCTAAAAATGTTTGAAATTGGTTTTTGGGTAAGCGTTTCCTGCAACTGCGTCTGGTTTAATGATTTTTTGTCCTTTGGTTTTCAAAGCAAGTAAGTTAGTACAATTGCACAATGCTTCTTTATATAAAAAGTAAAAGATTTAAGTAAACTTAGACTTATAAAACGCCGCCCATGAAAATAAAGCCAAGTTCTAGAACTCCACACAAATTACACACATTTCTAACCAATTCTTTGAAAACGAAATGTAAAGCACCGCGGAGACGTGCTACGAATTTTCCCGTTTTTTCTCATTGAACATTAAAACCCAGAAAAAACCATATCCTTTCGCGGAAACCGATGAAACATAAAGTTCGAAGACTCTTTATACTTCTTTTTTAAATTACGTTAAATGGCGAAGCAACAATAGCACAAAGAACTATGATTTTTGCGAAAACTGCGAAAACCAAATGAGGGAAAGGGCAGCCGCACCCTTGTAAAACCCTTTCGAAGGAGGCGAGACAGAGAGGGCAGCAGGGCAGCAGGGAAGAATGGGACAGAGTCTGAAGCAGAGCCAGAATCACCCCTTTGCCCTTTGGCCTTTGTACCGCCTACCTGCTTCGTACCGCTTCGGCCGGCCGCTCGTGTCCGCCATTTCGATGTGAATGAGGCGTCGGCGCAGCCTCCGGATTTCGGGTATAAATGCAGGGGGTTCCGACGAGAGGAAATCAGTTTGCGTTCGACATCGTCAGCGTGAAGATATAGCCACAGCACAGCCCGATCACCAGTCTATATAGTCTACATAGTCTACGCAGTCTACACAGTCTACATAGCGCCAATCAGTTGGATTAAACCCAGAGACCATACACCGAACACCATGCTAATGCACGAGAAACTCATGGCCGGGCAGTTCTTCGATCTCAAGACTGGTAAGTTGGCCACGCCCCTTGGACTCTCCTCGATCCGCAAACTAACAAACACCCCCTCTCTCTCTCTCTCTCTCTTTCAATCTGCGCAGATCGCAAGCCCCTGATGCACCACCACCAGTACCAGCACCACCAGCAGCAACCACTGCATCACTTGCCGCACAGCCAATTGCCGGTTCAGGGATCCCTGGGCCTGCCCAAAATGGATCTGTACACGGCCTACGCCTACCAGCAGCAGTTGCTGGGAGCTGCCCTCAGCCAGCAGCAGCAGCAGCAACAGCAGCAGCATCAGCAGTTGCAGCAGCAGCAGCAGACCTCCTCCGCCGAGGTGCTGGATCTATCCCGCCGATGTGACAGCGTGGAGACGCCCAGGAAGACGCCCTCGCCCTATCAAACAAGCTACAGCTATGGCAGTGGTTCCCCCTCAGCCTCGCCCACCAGCAATCTGCTGTATGCCGCCCAGTTGCAGCAGCAGCAGCAGCAGCAACATCAGCAGCAACAGCAGCAGCAGCAGCAACAACAACAATTGGCCTCCCTGTATCCCGCTTTTTACTACAGCAACATCAAGCAGGAGCAAGCCACGCCCACTGCTGCTCCGCCCAAGGTCACACCAACCGCCAACCTTCTGCAAACCTTCGCTGCCGCCTCTGCTGCGGCCGCCGCTGCTGCTGCCGCTTCCGCGACCAACTCACCAAGACCCGCCAGCAACGCCAGCACCATGCAGATAGACGTCCTAGAGAATCCGCAGTCGCCGGCTGTTGAGGCCACCACGCCCACCACCTCCAGCAGTGGCGAGGCGGGAAAGAACACACGCCCCTTCAAGGCCTTTCCCCGGGATCCTTTGGTGATCGCTGCCAATTTCGCAGCCACAGATGTCCTTCTGGACAATCCGCGAGTGGAGCGCTACACGGAGTACCGCAAGCGGGTGCTTGAGCAAATCCGCAGCTCCAACGGAGGATCGCGCACCGTAACCAACCCCAAGATGCGAAGGACCAACTCAAGAAGTGGATCCGTCAACGAAGGCAGCTCCTCGAACAACAATAGCGAAAGCGAGGATCGGGCTGCCGCGGAGGAGTCAAGCGACTGCGATTCACAGGCGGGCAACTTCGAGGGCAAGTCCGCCACCAGCAGCTCCAACAACTTGGCCAACGCTACTGCAGCGAACGCGGGAATCAGCTCGGGCAGCCAGGTTAAGGATGCCGCCTACTACGAGAGACGTCGCAAGAACAACGCCGCCGCCAAGAAGTCCCGCGATCGCCGCCGCATCAAGGAGGACGAGATCGCCATCCGGGCCGCCTATCTGGAGCGCCAGAACATCGAGCTCCTGTGCCAGATTGACGCCCTCAAGGCCCAGCTGGCCGCCTTCACCTCCGCCAAAGCAACCACCGCCTAAAGGTCCACTCCTCTCTTGATGCGTTGAACGCGAGGATCCGAATCGTATGTCCTGTTTTTTTGGGTCAGCTTATCTGTGAATAGTTTAGGGGGCTCAACTTTCTTTTTTTTTACACACTCGCATTTAAGTACTTTAAGTCCTTGGAGTATACGTTATATTTGGAAAATGTATTAGCTGTAAGTGCATCTCGCAATCTCACCAGTTAACTATCAATGGAATCATCTATAGTTGTAGAAGTCCCAGCTAGCCATTAGTGTGTAACTTGTAAGTGAATTTTTTTCATAGCCCTAAGAAATCAATCGTAATAAATTATCGAAAATAATTGTTATTCCATTACTCCTCCTTCATATTTGCCTGGCAAATCGTCGTAGTATCTGGTTTGGCTGACAGCTCAGCCTAAAAGTATACCCTGAATTATATCTCAGCCGCTGAGGCATCACGGTCTTGCCCATATTTCGTATTGCATACCCGTGGGCGCTGCTGCTCCAAGTCCAGCCGCAAAATCCGAGCCAAAGATCCAACGATTTTCCGAGCTGCGATACCAGGCGAACAGAAAACATAGTAGGTGTCAGCTGGTAATAGAAACTAAGTCAAAACAGCTGATTTTTTTCAAGATGGCCACACTCCGCGCTTCCAGGCACCAATCCGGACCAATCAGAAGTAAGCAAAGCAAAGTAAGCGCGAAACAACCGTTAGACGGTGCCAAGATCAATCTAAGGATGGGAAAACCATTTGATTCTTTGGCTGTGTCACGATATTGTCACGCGAGGCACAAACTTACTATGAACGTCCTATGTGTTTGCTTGGCGCGTGACACGAAACACCTGCACGCGCCCATCCTTAGGTGAATCAAAACTTTATAAGCGGCCGTTTTGTCAGTCAAAATCGAAGGTTTTCGGATCTCAGATACCAGGCGAACAGAAAACATAGCAGGCTGGTCAGCTGGTAACTGAGAGTAGATCAAAACAGCTGACATTTTTCAAGATGGCCGCCCTCCTACGCGTTTCCAGTCATTATCGACCAATGTGAAGCCAGTTGTGGAAGGAAACCGTTAGTTTAGCTCAGAAGTCAACAAGAACAGCTGTTTTTTTTCCATGATGGCTGCCCTATGCATCTCTGCAGACAGCTGGCAGAGAGCGACAGCTCGATCCCTGCTGACACTTCTGTTCGCCTGGTGTTCAGAAAATGATAAAATCCCACAAATTACTTTTATTAAAGCGGTCAACGTTAAGAACTAACATCTCTGATCATATTTTACATTATTTTACACGGCATGCTGATGGTTTGGATCTTCGGTGGTGGTGGTCGCATGTAAGTGTAGAAAATGTAGATGTAGGCAGAACAGCTCAAACAGGTGAAAAACTTTGCTAGGCTTAGCGTAGACTCGAACCCGTCATTACCTATCAATTATTTAAAAAATAGCCGTTATTAAAGTATGTTTAAATTTGTGTGCATTTGAAAAAAAAAACAGTTTGTAACAACTAGCATTGCTTAATTTATTAATAGAAAAGTTAATATAAAGAATTATATTAGACTTGAAAACTTGTAGTTTTAACTTAAGTTTATGTTTATAGCTTGAACAAAATATATTTTAAAGGCTGCTATGATGAAAAGATATTGCGGCTTTCACTTGAAGATCTGCGTACATGAGTACAAAACTACAAAGGAAAATGAGTAAATGGGTATCCGTGGAACCCCTGCCAACTCTTTTTTTGGCATGCGAAATCGATGGCAGATATAGCAGCTCATCGATTATGGCGGGCCGAGTCCATTAATAATAAAAATTATGGGGCGTTTACAAGAGGTTGTCATGACAGTCGCCTGACATTTATGCAACTTTATGAGAAGGAGGACACCAGGACACCAGGACTACAGGACAACAGGACATTTCCCTTGTGCCCGGGAAATCCACCCCGTTGGCGGCCGACGGGCGAATGACAAGTCTATCAATTTTTCACACACTCCTCAAGAAGTTCGCAGGAGGGGCGGGAATGGGAGGCATTTTCCGAGTGATTAGAGTACCTCCGCACTCTCAATCCCACTCTCACTCTCCTTGTATCACTCAAGGGTTAAGGGCATGCAGGGCATGCAAAATGCTGTCGGCTTCATTGCACAATTTTCCCTTCGCTTTGTGCGCTGCATATCGAATGCAATAATTTTGACAATTTGCGAAATTTAAACGTCATGAATGGCAGTGTCTTAAATTACAATCCTTCCCCTGCGCCTCTTTGGCTCTTTGGCTCTTTTGCTCTTTTTCCGCCGCTGGCCAAGTTTGCATCTGTCCTTCGGGAGCAGTAGATAGGAAAGTCCTGACATTGACTCTCCCAAAGGATGTCCTTGTATCGCGTACATGTGTACATACATATATTGCTTTCAGGTTCGGCCTGCAAAAAGTTGCTTTCTGCCGTTTTTCGATTTTGATTTTGATTTTGATTATGAGTTTGTGTTTGTGTTTGTGTTTGTGTTTGTGTTTGTGTCCCGTCATCCGCTGACAGCTCAATCGGGACAATGTCCTGTGACGTGAGGTCCTGCGCCTAGTCACAGTCCCCGAAAATATGAAGCGTCATGCTTGGCCAGCCGCAACAACATCCTTGAGATTTACATGACAAGTCAAGAGATGGGACATTTCCTTTTTTAAGGAAGAATCCCCCGGAATGGGAACGAGGATCGCACTCGCACCAGGCCCGACAGATGTCAATCAAATGAAATTAACACATCGTCATTGAAGTAGGTCGTTGGTCTGGTTTTCTTGGCTTTCTCGGCCTTCGCTGCCATCGGCCATTGGCACGTCCATTTCCAGATCCCTCCTATTTTTGGGCTAAGTCGCATTAGGCGCCTAATGTTTTGCTTTCGGTTTTTGCGATTTTTGCGATTTTCGATTTTCGCTCTTTGCCGTTCGCGATTATTGCGGTTGGCTGCATTTCACAGGCATTTTCTTTTTGGTTCGGTTCGGTTCGGTTCGATTTCTATTTTCACCAAGCTGCCCCGAGGCCGAATGGCCTCTCCTCTAATGGGATTACATAATATCATTAATCAGCCGAGTGAAATCGAAATCGCAATCCGAATTGGAAGTGGAAGTGGCAGTGGCAGTGGAATGCCGCGGCATATGACATGTGCCACCTACTTGTAATCCGAAGAGAGGGTGGATACACGTAGCATACACGTTCGTACATCCCTTCGGCTGCAGGACACGCGCTGTAATTATGTAATTACCGATATGGAATGCAGAGTGCCGATACCGAGCGCGATGCCCAAAACACTGACCATCGCATATCGCTATCACTAATTGCATTAAATTGTCCAACACGAACCGATCAGCCAGATGACGCTCCACTCCGTATCATCCCACACTTTTCCGCCGAGCCGATGTCCTTTTTATTGGTATTTGCTTATCGCTTCATGCAAGTTGTACCCACTGTTTTGATAGGCCTAAAACGAATGCACATTTTAATTGGCCATGCGACGTTTTGTCGCACCGCATTGTAATTTCTTAATTTCGAGCTCACAAACAGGGGGTGGCGTTGCGTTTTGGGTGGGTTTCGCATCGATGTTTACCTAGTTTTCCTATTTTCATACAGCCATCGAGGCCACTCGTCAATCGATGGGTATCTGCATCCAGGGTGTTTACTGTAAGGATAAGAACAAGGGGATCATACACGTACACGTATATCAATATTAAACAGTACAACTAAGGCTACACAAGTCTCGTTGTACAGAGATATTCATTTTTAAAAAAGTTCTCCAGCATTGACAGATGATCTAATAACTGATAGCCCTCGGAGATTGCCAGGCCCACAGGATCTATGCCATGTACAACTTTTTTAGGTTAAAAATATTCAGTGTTTTGTCGATGCATTAAAAATAATTGTCCAAAACTGGAATGTCATACCTCGTTGAATTTGTTACAAAATTCCCTATCGATCTGTATTTAAACAAAAAAATTCGAATTTTTTGCCATTTTCCGCAAATTTTGATGATGGAAAATGGAAAAATGGAAATTTTGTATTTTGTGCTTTTCTTGGTACAAAATAATGAGTATTTTGTCGATAGCAATAAAAATAATTGTCCAAAACTGGAATGTCATACCTCGTTGAATTCGTAACAAAATTCCCTATCAATCTGTATTTAAACAAAAACATTCTAATTTTTTGCCATTTTTCGCAAATTTTGATGATGGAAAATGGAAATATGGAAATTTTGTATTTTGTGTTTTTCTTGGTACGAAATAATCAGAATTTTGTCGATAGCAATAAAAATAATTGTCCAAAACTAGAATGTCATACCTCGTTGAATTCGTTACAAAATTCTTTATCGATCTGTATTTAAACAAAAAAAATTTTAATTTTTTGCCATTTTTCGAAAATTTTGATGATGGAAATATGGAAATTTTTTATTTTGTGTTTTTCTTGGTACGAAATAATCAGAATTTTGTCGATAGCAATAAAAATAATTGTCCAAAACTAGAATGTCATACCTCGTTGAATTCGTAACAAAATTCTTTATCGATCTGTATTTAAACAAAAAAAATTTTAATTTTTTGCCATTTTTCGAAAATTTTGATGATGGAAATATGGAAATTTTGTATTTTGTGTTTTTCTTGGTACGAAATAATCAGTATTTTGTCGATAGCATTAAAAATAATTGTCCAAAACTAGAATGTCATACCTCGTTGAATTCGTTACAAAATTCCCTATCGATCTGTATTCAAATAAAAAAATTAACATTTTTTGCAATTTTTTTGAAATTTTGATGATGGAAAATGGAAATATGGAAATTTTTATTTTGTGTTTTTCTTGGTACGAAATAATCAGTATTTTGTCGATAGCAATAAAAATAATTGTCCAAAACTAGAATGTCATACCTCGTTGAATTCGTTACAAAATTCCCTATCGCCCTGTGTTCAAATAAAAAATTAAAATTTTTTGCAATTTTTTTGAAATTTTGATGCATCGAAAATGGAAATTTTTTATTTTGTGTTTTTCTTGGTACGAAATAATCAGAATTTTGTCGATAGCAATAAAAATAATTGTCCAAAACTAGAATGTCATACCTCGTTGAATTCGTAAGAAAATTCTTTATCGATCTGTATTTAAACAAAAAAAATTTTAATTTTTTGCCATTTTTCGAAAATTTTGATGATGGAAATATGGAAATTTTGTAATTTGTGTTTTTCTTGGTACGAAATAATCAGTATTTTGTCGATAGCAATAAAAATAATTGTCCAAAACTGGAATGTCATACCTCGTTGAATTCGTTACAAAATTCCCTATCGATCTGTATTTAAACAAAAACATTCTAATTTTTTGCCATTTTTCGAAAATTTTGATGATGGAAATATGGAAATTTTGTATTTTGTGTTTTTCTTGGTACGAAATAATCAGTATTTTGTCGATAGCATTAAAAATAATTGTCCAAAACTAGAATGTCATACCTCGTTGAATTCGTTACAAAATTCCCTATCGCCCTGTGTTCAAATAAAAAAATTAAAATTTTTTGCAATTTTTTTGAAATTTTGATGCATCGAAAATGGAAATTTTTTATTTTGTGTTTTTCTTGGTACGAAATAATGAGTATTTTGTCGATAGCAATAAAAATAATTGTCCAAAACTAGAATGTCATACCTCGTTGAATTCGTTACAAAATTCCCTATCGTCCTGTGTTCAAATAAAAAAATTAAAATTTTTTGCAATTTTTTTGAAATTTTGATGATGGAAAATGGAAATATGGAAATTTTTATTTTGTGTTTTTCTTGGTACGAAATAATCAGTATTTTGTCGATAGCAATAAAAATAATTGTCCAAGACTAGAATGTCATACCTCGTTGAATTCGTTACAAAATTCCCTATCGATCTGTATTTAAACAAAAAATTCTAATTTTTTGCCAGTTTTCCTCCGGAAAGTATCTCATAAAAAGAATGAAAACCAAGAAGTCGCACTAGAGGGTTGGAGTAGAGGAAGAGTAGCGCGCATGCTTAGCGAGCTATGACCCTGAGAAACGCGATCCCGAGCTGACCGCAATCATTTCAACTACGAGTACTCCCCCACAGGAGCCAAGGAGCCGCATCTCCCCGGGAGTGTCCAGTCCTCGGGGTCCTGGGTGCGCAGTAATTGTCGGAAGTGCAACTACTTAGAGGCTGACTTGGACTCCGCGCTTGAGTGAGCTCTCTTCCTTGCGAGGAGCGGTATATGTATCTTGAGGTGGCCTTTGGGTTAATTGCTGCATTTAGAGACGCCGGGCGATGTGGCGGTGGCGATAAGAAAGGGCTGTGGGGATCGGCATGCTCAGAGGGCCGACAGATGTCAGGGGATCTTAACACGTTGTGCAGTTGCCTGAGCGACTTAGTCCCGATTTGCTTTGTGTGCCCGGTTATGTAAGCCAGCTTAAGGTGGCCAAAACTCCGACTACAACTCCTCGGCAACCCCTAACCCTTTGTGCTCCTAATTGAACTGTCTTTGTGTTCCTGCACGGGACTGGGTGTCAAAATATTTCGTGCACTTCGGACCTATGCTAATGCCGGGACAGCAAGCGGAACACGGATTTTCATGTCCGTAAAATATGATTGCGCCTAATCCCTTTGTCAAGGCGATGACAAATAAATATTTCCACGATGTCATGTCAAAATATCATCGAAAGGATGCAACCTGACACCATCACGCGTCTTCATTTTTCATTTTCATTTCCATTTCCATTTTCATTCTCATTTTTTTCAATTCTTAGGCATTTCTGAATTTTTTATGCAAATTTCCACGGCCGCCCTGCGTTTTCTGGGGGGTAAGTGATGACTGCGAGCCCTGAGGCAGCGACGCAAAGTCCATTAAGGTGTTGCTCGGGCAGCAATCTCCGCCGAGTAATTACAGGCTTGTTAGCTATGGTTGCAACAACATTGCTTTCTCCTGGGGGTGCGACGTTTTTTCCATCCTGACATCTTGGGTTACGTGGGAAATGTTTCTTTTTTTATGTTTCAGGAATGCCTTCTTTGAGCGCGTCCCTCGCAGAACATCACATACGAGGATCTGGCAGATCGGGGCGGGGTCGGCGGCTCAGGGGATTGTCAATCAAGGTGGCAAGCGGATTTCCATATCGAGGAGCTGCAGGGCTAATTACATGCGAAGGATGCGCCGATAGGGTCCTGACTTCCCTGCACCCCGCTCTTGCGCACTTTGTATCTAACGAACTTCAAATGGTCAGATCAAAATGAAATTATAGCTGAATGAATGGCAACTTGAGAGGTGTGAAGACAGTTCCCGACAGTTCATCTCAAGATCAAACATCCAAGTACATCTAAAAGAACGCATCTAATTTAGTTTAGTTGTAGCTCAGCCTTTTCGAAGCAACTCCAAGCGAGGAGTACGGAACCAAGCGGCATAAACTTCGAAGTAAATTGACTCGCAAGACCAGAATGGCATGTTTGGGTCTGCTGCGAGTCTGAATCGATTTGGGTTTAGGGAAAGCCTTTCAAGAGCTCCTCCTGGCCGTCGGCCCCAGGTAAAAGGATAATAGGCGATAAGTCCGGCAGTGGTGGCCACGAAGGACGCTGGGCAATGGACGCAGCTGCAATCCGGAGCTCGAGGGCCTTCACAACCACCGAACCAATCTGCGCACCACAGTCGAGCCGCCCAAGACAGTTGCTCTAATTTAGAGACGTTTTGGGTAATTTTTGCGCAAGGAATCGGAATGTGAATTGAAATTGAAATTGAAATTGGCTCATCTCGGTCCTTGATCCTTTGTTGAGGCCCGGCTGCCGGACATTCGGCACTTTCACGCTCCTTAGTCCTTAGTCCTTAGTCCACCGTCCATCGTCCATCGCTGCGTGTGGAACGTGACAAGGACGAGTCCGAGTCCGAGTCCGAGTCCAATTCCGATGCCCAGGATGCGATCAAACAAAGCCAGAGGCCAATAAATCTGCTACGCATCGGCAGCGCATCAAAAACTGACAGGCCGGCTTTGTCTTCGTCGAGAGCTCGTGAGGCGAACAAAGGACGCGCCGATTCCCAATTCGAATTGGGCCGATCGGAAGCGGAGCAGGACACCAAAGTCCACAGGACAGAGTCGTAAGGATGCGAGCATCCTACGAGCCCCCCGCTGGATCGTAAAACCGGAGGCGCCGACTGCGGTTCCTATGCAAAACAGGCGCCGCCCGTGCGGAATCCACCAAAGGATTCCGGAACAGCGGGCGGGAGCAGCCAATAAAGTGCGCCTCCTTGTGTACTACTTTTTGTTTGTGGTCGAGCAAAATGCCTGGCGATATCCTATGACCAAGATCGAGCTCATAACTCATAACTTGGTGAATATCTGCGGCGATTGGCGCACTTTTAATGGCTTTTTTCAGGAGATTCTTTGGATAAAGTGATAGTCAAAGGCAACAAAGAATGCATAGTCCATTGTGCGACCATTAAATGCATTGTGTAGGTCAACCACTGGCCATCGGTGGTCATCGATGGTCATCGATGGTCAGCAGCTCCCTTCCACCCCGATACGCCCATTTTTTATGTGCCAGCAAACATCTTCATTTGCTGCGATGCTCGGGCGGCTTTCTTCGGCCCTATCTCTTTTTTAAGTGGACTGTTGAGGCGCAGAATGCCACTCCACTCCACTCCAGTTCGCAGGACACACCCAGCAATTAGCAGAAGGATGGGCTCGATACGCACTTTCTTTTGCTTGCTCGAGAGTGCAGCAACTGTCGCACATAAATTTTAATTAACTTTGTTTTTAATTGTTGCAAATTTATGTTCGAGGGCTGGGAGAGCGACCTATTTCTTGGGTTTGCTCCTGCGAGCAGCAATATCCTTGCTGATTTTCGCTGTGGGCAAATGACAATCGAACAAACCGAAAAGGGATCGGCAGTCGGATCCTTTATTTTTTTTTTTTTTCGCTTTTTTCAGATCCCTGCAATATGTGCTCTAAATTATTTGCAATAATTTCAGCCCCTGCCTCTGATTTTTTGCCCACTTCGCATCCTTTCCCTGGCGTTCCTTTGTTGCAATTTACTTTCTGCTCCTTGGATGCAGCAGACATCTCCCGTTGCGTATCTGTATCTGTATCTGTATCTGTATTTGTATCTGTATCTGTGTATCAGGATCTCTCTGCTGTGCTTGCTGTGTTTGCATCTGTATCTGTATCTGCTCTTCATTATGGCATCCATTGTCTTGCGCTGTCTGCCTCAGACGCATCCTTTGGGTGTCCTTTCGTGTGTTCCAGTTTGCGCTGCCGCTCCTTTATTTTTTCAGGGTCACAACTCGAGTCTCAGTCGTCGTCCTTAGCAGAGCATCCCCCCACCCCAAGTGGCCAGGATCCGCTTGCGAAACTGTCTCGTATTTGACAGTTGACAGTTGGTCGACTTTTGAGTTGGAAAGTTATGAGCATAAACACGATATTTGCCAGGGGCCCGTGTGTTGCTATTGCTATTGCTATTGCCATTGCCATTTGGCCATTTGGCCATTTATCCTTTATACGAGTACTACATATATAGTGCCAGTCATTTTTAGGGCTGTATCTGGCATACGTAAAAGTTATGAAATCAATTAATCATTTCAGCTCATTTATGATTTAATGGCTTCACTTTTTTGTGGTTTCCGCTTAGAGTCGAATACAAAATCCCCACAACCTTTTCGCAGCGCGTTAATGAAGTCGCGAACTGCCACCCTCCCACCCTCCCACCGCCCATTGCAATGCCCTATGCGAACTTTCCCCTTTCGCAAACACTTTCCCTCCATTATGCAAAACGCAAACAAAGCCGCGCGACATGCATTTGATACACTTTGGGCACTTTGAATGCCATTTCCCGGCGGCGCGCAGCAAATCAAATATCGATAAATTTCGCAAACAATGCGAGCACGGGCGCATTAATCACAAGCGGCCACAATAAAGCAGCCCTATCTGTAGGATACGCCAAAGTGGCCGATCTGCATGTACATGAGCACATATGCAAAGGTGATCCACAGGGAGGGTAATGGAGGGGTTCGCACTCTCAAGGGGTTACATCTAGCCGCACCCAACTGGAATGCAGGCACTTCTCCAAGTAAACGCGTCAAACGTGCCACTTCTAAGCTTAAACATACACGTATGTACATATGTATATGCGACTTCCAAGCTCCAGTGACGATCGTAGGAGGTGCATCCCATCCGGCTGGTAAGGGGGTGAGTGGCTCGCATCTCCAGCGGATTCGCGAGTTCGCCGTCGAGCATGCAAATCCCTTCAGGAACTCAGGAGCTCAGGAGCTCAGTAGCTCAGGACGCCGGCAGAGCGAGAGTGAAAGTCAAGTGGCTCTTGGCGACGCGCTCTCGCTCAAACACGTGTGCAGGGGAAAGGGAAAGGGGAAGGGCGGAGGGCGGAGGGGGAAGGGGAGGAGCGGTAAAAAATGCACAGGGCAATTTGCATACAGCGATCGGGACAGGATCGTGACTTCGGGCAGTCCTTGTGGCAGGGTCCTTGGGCCCGTTAATTAAGCGTAAAATCGCCGCACACGAAATGCCGAAAACTCAATTCGATTTTGAGTGGTTTTCGTGCAGTTCTTTATCCATTTGTGTTGTGTTGTGTTGCGTTGTGTTGTGTCCCTTCGAACCGCAGAAAATGCGAGGATTATGGTAATTTTCGTGTGGAAATTGTGTGGCGAAGACTGGCTACGCCGGGATACGCCTTGTATCCTTGTAGGACGCTCGTTAAATCATATTAATCAACGGAAATGCCGAAATCCTTTCTTACCGCTGCAAACTCTCTCAAAAACGCATTTAATCCTTTTGTGCGGCTATGTAAACAGCAATAACTCAACGCCACAAAAGGAATCGAAGGACTCGGCGACATAACGAGGGCAAATCGAAGGGAAAAGAGGTAAAAAGTACAAGTAAAAGGATAAGGATAAGGATAAGGAAAAGGAGGAGTAAGCGCTGAAAAAGAGTTTAAAAGTTGAGAATTTCGCCATTTCAGTGGATGGAACGGGGCAATCAATTAACTACCCCCTGCACCCTTTTTCCCGAACTGCCAATCCAGGATGAAAGCCGATCGGCAGATAGTCACAGGAAAACACACGAAACAAAACGACTTTCACCGCAAAAATGCCGAAAGGATAACGTGCGAAATATACGATCCCCGTTAGCGGAAATCTTTCAGCGCCCGAGAGATAGCAAATAAAGATATCTTCCGGGGATCGGAACGCATCCAAGGATGTCTGCGCATACGAAACTAGATCAGACCGCCAGATAGGCAGCCAAGCCACATCGGTCACGGACACTTTGAGTGATCCAAGTCCAGGAGATGACGAGCTGCGATCACTTGAACGTCACTTAGGATCGCTGGTCGATGATCACTTGAGGATCACTCAGGGATCTCGACGATCACTTCATCTGCGGCTGGTCAAGAGCCACATATGGGGGCAGTTATCTTTGATCCTGTCATCAGAAATATAATCTACTTATTGGTTCCATATTTCATATTCATATGAAAGGCTGCGGCTGTGCTTTAAAATATACGTGTAGATCACTACAAAGGTTATGGGAACCAATTCATTTTGCTACAGGACATCCCAAAGTCAAGTCCTTACACGCTTCTATTTCATTTGTGGATTTGCGCAGCATAATCTATCTTTTCCATATCTTTTGCTAAGAAATCGACTGAAAAGTTGATAATTTGATAATGCCTACTGTGCACAAACTTTCTCCCCTGTTGGGGGAACAACTGACGCTTTGCGTCTTTTCCCAGGACTTTTCCCAGAGTTTGTAACGTTTTTCTAATGCTTCCTTCCGGAAGTGGCGAACATTTTCAATTAAAGTCGCCGAGTATATAAATTGCATTTGCGGCCGCTAAAGAGCCGCAATTAATACTGATACCGGGCCACGACAAGTGGCTAAAATGACGAGGAGCTGTCGGCCAGGAAGTTGGACTTGGCATGGGCTAATTAGCCCGGCCAACTTGGCTTCCCTTCTCCTCTTTCCGTTCTCCGTTGGCCAGCCTGTTGCTGCTGTGAATGTGCATTCAAATGAGGGGGAGACCAGGGCGAAAGGAAGCAGACTTCCTTGAGGGGAATGAAAGCAAATTTAATAGCCAGGCGCTGGCCGATAGCTATCTAGATGTCATTTTCGTGTGGTGGTGCTGTGGATGAGTGGCTGGATCGGAGTGGGGGACTCCCTGCCAGTGCTGGGAACTGTGGGAAAGGACGAAGTATCCGCTCGTGTAAGTACTGAGATATACTTTAAGGTAGATCAAAGATCATGGATGCGTGTATCTATACAACATAGATAGATTACTGCACATACGAAGTTTGTGATGATGAAAAGTAATGGCTAACAATGCAAAATCAAGTGCAATCTTTTTATGATTTCCGTACTCTAAGCTAAGCTTCGGAGATCCTCGAGCTTGTTGCTTAAGCTGCTCGAGATGCGAAGATAGTTTGCTGCACATCCTTTGGCCGCAGACTTGCTCTCTAGAAAGAGAGCGCCGCACCCAGAGAGAGAGCGAGTGTCCTTCTGCCCGCCGGGGTGCCTCTTGCGCAACAACCCCTAGCCCCGTAACCCCTAGCCATTAGCCATTAACCCCGAGCGCCGAGCGGGTATAAAACGCAGCCCGCTCCCCGTACCGCTTCAGTTTGTCAGCGAGAGCGGTCGAGAGCAGCAGCCTAGCAGAGTCTAGAAGCATATCTTTTTTTTTGTGCACCAGCAACAGACGAAAGCGAACAACACACCACACAACATGCTGAAGTGGACGGCATCGGCGCAGCGCCTGAACGAGATTCCCGTGCACGACCAGGATGCCAGCCAGCCGCAGAGGAGGCGACTGCAGCGGCGGCAGCGCCGCCAGCGGAGGGCCACCATTGCCAACAAGGAGAACGTGCCCGACACAGTGGGCTACACCTCCACGCCAGTGCCCATTTCCCGGCGGCTCAACAGTCCTCTGGTGCTGGCGCCGCTCAGCGATATCCGGAATGTCACCCCGGAGCCAGTGGTCCGCGGCCAGGCGCCACAAAGGGTACAGAGTGTGCGATACGCCACCACATTGCCACGTTTCGCCGAGGACTACTCGCCCAACGGACTGCCCAGTGGCCAGCACTTGGCGCTGAGGGGTCTGGCTGCGTTGGATCCCTTTCTGGGCCAGCCGCGCTACATAGTGGGCTCGGGTGCAGGAGTTACCCAGCTCAGGCAGCGCAGGCTGGACGAGGACTTTGTGGCCACCTTGGAGCCGGAGTTGCAGCAGCCGGAAGCGCCGGAAGCGGCGGAAGTGGCGGAAGTGCCGGCGCCGCCCACCACCAAGGCGGCAGTACGTCCAAGTACACCACAGCCCGCCTCCGCCCAGATGGGGGATCAGACCCTGGATCGCCTCATCGACGCCATCTTGGACTCCGCCTGCAAGGCGAATGCCAGCAGCAAGAAGAAGCCAAGGAGGTCGACCTTCAATCTGCGCAGGCGCACCTTGGTCAAGCAGCAAATGGAGTCGAACTGCCCCCAGGAGGTGCTGTCGCCATCCTATGCACCTGGAGACGATCCGGCTGCGGACCTGAGCTTTGGCCTCGTCCCACTGCCCATGCAGAACCTGATGGCCACTCCTGAACCGGCCTCGCCGCTGGCCAAGATTCCCCACAACTTGCTCGTCCAACTGGCCACTCCGGTAGCCGCCAAGCCTGCGCCCTGCGACAACACCTTCTGCCTGGAGACTCCGGTCAAGGCCCTGAAGCGGACCCGCAAGGAGATCGTGGCCAAGGAGTCCCCCATCAAGCGCTACAAGGTCGACGAGCGCAACTACTTCGAGGTGGGCTTGGCCCTGCCCTCATCTATATACGTCTGAGCAGAGGTCCTTGCAAGCAGATCCTCTGGGAGGCCACAAAAGAAAAGAAGACGAGCAACGAATGCGAGTTGGAGACGAAAGAGACGAGAAGACGAGAAGGCGGGCAACGCTGACAAACGGGGGGAAAACGCTTAACTATGACGCTTAATTAGTTCCTAAGTCGTAAACTAATCATCTTTCAATTGCTGTACATAATTTCTTAGCCTACCTTAATCACTATTTATTCCCATTACCAACAACACCTTTTTTTTCATGCTGCTGTTATGTAGTTTTCGTGTATGCATTTTTTTTTCATTATTTAATTTTTAACAAATGTATGTAGAAATATTTATTGCTATTTTAGGTTACCCAAATAATAATTTTTTTTTCAAAATAAAAGCATTAAATCAAAAACAATGGCCTAAAGTTTTCTTTTAAAATACTGAAATATCCGCTTTAGTCATACATGTTGACTACTTCCATGTGTAATACTCAATTTGCAGATGGGAAATGGAAAAATACGCTATAGTATTGTGACAAATTTCGAATATAATGATATGGTAAGCTATCTTCAAAGTGCAGAAATGTGATGGAAATAGCTCTTAAAAAAATATTGGTTTCTGAACCATTTTCGAAAGACGAACAAGCAGCGCATCGCGTTGTCGGCATGAATGCGAAACATCTGCGGTCACCTTCGTCACCTACGTCGCCTACGCAATATCCCAGCTCGTGCCGAATGCATTTTGACCTGCGTATATTGACACAGTTGCTTGACCAAGCGATTTGCTTTGCTTTTCCAGGCGACCAAAACAAACAACGGCATTGCAGGTTGGGATCTGGGTATAATTGAATGCCTGACAGGTACAATGGCACGCCCCGGGATCTACGATCTACAGTCCGGAGGCGGAGAAGTCACAGCCAGCCAACAGCTGGCCCATTCCTAGTTTCCGAGGATGCGATAGACCCAGGACTCTGCGTCCTCTGTGCTGCTCAGTTGGCTATTTTCCCATCGCACTCGGCTGCTCATAAACGTGGCTATGTTATTTAAAAATCCTTTCAAAGCAGATACATTTTGTGGACACTCACGCATCATAATTTAAGTCCATTTCGAAATCATACTTTACGCTAAATGAGTTTTTGAAGTCATCGAAACGAAAGCAACCCCCGATTTTCGCCTTTGTCCGTGGGCTTTAGAGCTTAAAGTAATCCAACCAGGAACCGTTTTGCACGTATTAATATCCTATTAAAATAAAAAAAAACCCACAGGAACCCTTGCGCTTGTCCATGTTCCGAAGACGGATGATCAGCCGTGCAAAATCTAGCTATTTTTCCGCTTTCCAACTTTTGGCACACACATCATCTCCGATCCTCGGGCACATGACACTTGTTGGCACGTTGACGCCCTCGCACACACACTTTTTGGCACTGTAACTCGATTTGAGTGCGGCATGGCATCCGATACCCATACCCATACCCATACCTATACCCATACCTATAACCATACCTGTAGTTGCACAGGAACCCTACTGTTGCGGAAGGAACCCGCTTAATCCCCGCAACTCCTGCAACCTGTCATCGCATCGCACATTTCTGTGGGCTTGTCCCTAATTTGTAGACCATTTAGACTGCGATGCGATAGATAATTGAATTATTTTTATTGTTCACATCGGACGACCGGTTATGTGCCCCGCTGGGTGCACTTGCTCCGTTCTTGCGTTCTTGCGTTCGTGCGTTCGACCTGGCCAGCTGTGCTCACCCGCATCGTTAGACCAATTTCCTAATGCCATCGTCGTGGGTCACACCCCTGTGTTTCCCGATCCAACCCTTTTGCCCATCGAATTTACATTTCTTGGCCCGTTTCCGTCTTCGCCAACGCGTCTTCTGAACTTCCTCAGGGAAGTCGCTTGGTTGCGTGTCACTTGGTTAATCGATAAAAATTTAATTAATTGCTTGTAAATGTTATAGGAACAAGCGTCCACCGAACGGAGCGGGGCAGTGCCAGCTATCCAGTGTGCTGGGCATGGATGATCATCGGTTATGGGGGCATCCGCATCTTCGCGAAGGCGTGGAAACTCTGGTCACAGCTGACGGGGCATCGCAAAAGGGGTAAGACCGGCTAAGACAAGATGTTCGGCATGACCCGGCTCAACAAGCAGTTACGTATGACCTTAAACGAAGACTTTCCCCTCGGAAATCAAATGATTTCCATAATCATGTGTGTTTAAGAATCATAGTTCTTATGCCCCACTACTTAGCCATATCACACTTTGTATGCCCCACTACTTAGCCATTTCACACTTTGTATGCCCCACTACTTAGCCATTTGATACTTTGCTCCATTACGTAGCCCTATCATTTTTATAAGCTTTAAAGGTATACTTCTTCATATATACTGAACATGTTTGTGTGCGAGGGAATATCTCCCTCCACTTAGAACACACATACAAGTACAATAGTAGAACCCGATTTCCTTGGGTTCCAGCCTCTCCTGCGCACATTTCGCTGCACTCCTCCATTATGCAGTTGGTTAATCAACAGCTGGCCGCAGAAAGAGGAAGTTCTGCGGCTGAAAAGGACTCTGAATGGAGGATTCAGGGGGCAGGAGCTGATTTCGCCAGATGCCGATGCATTCGCGGATTTTCGTGCGCGTTGTGCTGTTGATTGACAAACAAGACGTCGTCAGCGCCGCAGGCGAATGGGATTCGCAGGAACCATTGCGAAGGAATCATTCCGAATCTTAACCCCCTAACGCCCCTGCCTCGGAGTCAGTATGCCAGCGAATCTTTTTTCGCACTGGCCCCGGGGGCAGGAAACTTTCTTTTTTTTTGCGAGGGGCAAGCTGCAAGTAGAAAGTAGAAAGTAGAAAGTAGAAGCCGCAGAGGGAAACACCAGGACGCCCGCTAGAAAGCTGGTAAGCCGGCTTAGAAATCCCTCTGCCATCCGCATCCTGGCAGGACACTCTGGCAGGACACTGCCGCTCGAGGTGCGCTGCCGCGGATGCGTGGCACTGTCAGTGAGTGTGTTCCCAATAATTGCCAAATATTATGCAAACAATGGGCATCCAAACTGAAATACCCGCTCGCCGCGTGTGGCACATATTTAATATTTAAATCCCAAGGCAAGGGTGGTTGCCGCGTAATTATAATTCATTTTCCAGCGCGAGCTGCTGCAATCTGCTAATGATAAACAAATTTTCCACTGCAATCCGAACAGCGGCGTTGACAAACAAAAAAGTGAGGAGAAAAAATCGAAACAGTAACAGTAAGAGTAACAGTAACTGAAACTGAAGCTGAAGCTGCAGCGAAAGGGTTGCAACATTTTGTTGCCGCTGGCGAATTGAAAATCCAGCGGATCGCAGCGCTAGTGAAATGGGTTTTTTTGCAAGTCTGCTAATTAGCTTTGCGATCGGAATCGCATCGCATCGGGTGAAGTGGGCCATTCGCAAGGTGTGAAAGTCAAGAGAGCGCTGCACTGGGAGAAATTCGACTGCACAGTTGATGCATGTAGCCATACTGCCAGTCAGGACTAGACTAGTTGAACGAACAAGCGAACCTTTATCACCGTACTGTACTGTATCTGAGTTCGAAATGCCATATCAGTTCGAAAGGCTGCAGTGTTTCTCGCCGTGTAGTGATGAGTGGGCAGAATGCGGAGTGCAGAGTGCCGAATGAGTGATCGGCGAATGACGGCGCAGTTCCGCCGGATCGGAGCGACAGTTGGCCGGCCGTATGCAATACGTTATTTTCTAAATGCTATGGGCTATATGCTATATGCCATATGCCATATGCCTTGTGCGAGATGCACCTACTCGGAGTGGCGAGTGCCACGTGCCCCGTCTGTTGCCGCAGGTCAAATGGCACACAAGTCATGCAAATTTAGCAGGCTACTAATGATGCAACAGCAGCTTTTTGGGCAGCAGCCAGCCACCCCATGTCCATGTAAGGCTGAGTGTAATGGCTGCAGTGCATCTGCGATGTTGCGGAGTGGCGAGGTTGCGATGTTGCAGTGTTGCACTGTTGCAAGTCGCTCGCCGCACGCTCCACGAAAAGGGGGTGACTTGCACGGGCGACAGAAACAATAAAAATGCTATATAAAAAATGGGAATGCGAACGAAACGCTTCCGGGCGATTACACGCGTGCCGCCGTCCGTCCCCCTCTTCTATTTGGGTGAAAATTTACATTTTTTCCAGTGGCTGTAGCTCATGAAAAGCAAATATGAGCGAGTATTTTCAAGTCGAGTGGTGGGAAATTCGGGAAACTGGCCCGACTGTTTGTTGTTTCATGGGCAGTGAAGTGGACAAAGAGCGCGCAGCTTAAACGTTTTGTAAATCGCTGACATTTGCCTGTCAGTTTGTCAAAAAAAAAAAAAAAACTAAAAATAAGAGTACATCAGCAATGAGGAAGAAAAGGGAAGGGGGCGTGGCCGGGCGACACATTTTTAACGGTCCTTCGTCCTGGTTTCCTGGTTTCCATCCCGCAACTGGTCCCGTCCTGATTGACATGATTCGCACTTGACTTGCTGCGCAGGCGCGCATTAAGTGAGCAAAAGCAGAAAGCAGGCAAAAAGCAGAGCACGAGCAAAGCAAAAGCAGAAGCAAAAGCAAAAGCAAAGCAGAAGCAAAAGCAAAAGCAAAAGCAACAGCAGAGCAGAAGTGGGGGTGAAAGAGCGACCGGGATCGGAATAGGAATAGGAATCGGAATCGGAATCGTAATACCAAAACCCGGTCCTGGCAACAGGATCATCATTGCTGTGAGTCGCGCTAATCGCCTAATGAAGCCAAAGCACTTTTATTTATTTATTCATTTTTTTCGCTTGTCGCTTGCCATCGCATTGAGCAAGCACAGTGGGCCCGCACAGTGGGCCGAGTAAGTGCAATTCCAGCACGAATTATAAGGCAGCTAATACGCATTCTCAGCTTATCTGTAATGCAATTAAATAACTTACTTTCAAGTGAGTTTGCGTAGTAACGAAAAAGTACAAAAAAATATGCTAGAGCCTTAATATTTTTATACGTTGATACTCTATAGCTTAGAGTCTACTACTCAGAATTTTGTGTATTATAGCTTAAGCTACGTAACGTGTGGCCCACTGTTTGGGCCACTCGAGTCCGCCGCGTTGCTGTCTCGTTCTAGCCCCTGGCTTTTCATCTCCCCTCTCGCCCGTCGGCATTCCGGGGTGGGGTGAGGTATAGGTAACGAAAGCAACTTTCGACGTTAAGCTGCGCCAGTGGAGGGGTGCTGGGTAATGCAGATTTCTATCTGATGGGCAAACAAGAACCACAGTGGGTGCAGAGTGGTGCCGAAGTACACTACCACCACCACCACCACCACCACCACCACCACCAGCACCGCCATGGAAAGTGGGATTGGTGGCATTCAAATGCGAGCGCGCCGTGCAACGTCATTGGCAAAACAAAGGCTGCCGTCGTTTATGTTAATTTATGTGCTATTAAAAGCGGCGCGGGCACTTAACTCGTCATTGCCCCGGGCCCAATTCCGTCGAATGCCATATGCGATAAGCCACATCCTTGTGATTGGACGCACGTGACCCAAGCGGACGCGAAGGGATCGTCCACCTAATAATCGCAACCTGAATGAGATTAAGCCCACAAAAGTTGCCTACGACTAGTTTCGCATTTGGCTTGCTCAGTGACGCTTGCCTGTGGCTTATCGAGTGCATTTGATTTACCAATCAGTCAGTCTACAAATATAATACATACTATTCGTCACTGAAACAGTGTTTATGAAACCGCTTTTGTGGCACCAAAAAGTTAAGATACATTCTTAGCTTACTGCAGACTCCAGCGATCAGATATTCCATTTTTGACCATAGCTGCAAACTTCAAATGCCATTTATTGGCGGGTGCTTTGCGAAATCCATTCGTTAGCCGTTAATGAGGTGCCGGAATTAATTTAGCCACCATGACAAATTAAACTGCGCTCGCCTAATGAGCTGCCAAGGGTTTTTCATCGGGGAAAGCGGCGCAAAGCGATGATGAAAACTGCTGAAAAGCCGCGCACAAAAGGGCGCAACAAAAACGATTTTTCTTACATTGGAAATTAAAAAAAAAAGAAAAAAAAAAAAAACAACAACAAAAAATGGAAACAAAGCCAAAC
Organism: Drosophila orena; assembly: GCA_005876975.1. NCBI lineage: Eukaryota > Metazoa > Arthropoda > Insecta > Diptera > Drosophilidae > Drosophila > Drosophila orena. The sequence continues at coordinate 829,789 of VCKV01000288.1, read as the reverse complement.
TGCACAAAATGTGTCGAAAAATGCGGAAAAAAACAAGAGATATTTTTGGGTGTGTGAATCGACCGCACAAACCCCTTGCTAAACTTGCTTTTGTGGAGGGTTTGTTTTTCCTTTCTTCGCTAGACAAACAAAGCATTTTCCCATTTTTGGGTGCATTTCTTGCGGATTCGCACAAAGAAAGCGAAAAGTGGCAAATGAAGCGTTGATAAAACGATCAAGTCACGTTTGTTTTTCGCAAGACGGCGCCTGATTTGAGCAGAAATTCGATCATAGATCATCCAACCAACCATCCTATGACTATAACCCATCGCAGCCGAGGAATGAGTAGTAGAAGGCAGCTGTGGACTGCGATCATTTGCTAATTGCTGTCAAAAGCGCTCAAGCCATGTAAAAAATGGGCAATGCGAATTTATTTATAGCTATTTAATGAGCATTTTTGTGGGGCGATAAAAAGGAAGAAGTTCCCATATCATCGTTACTAGCTGATTCCGTGCACAGAAAGTGAGATTTATTTCCAAGCCGCAGGATACGGTAAACTCGAAATCTGAATCCATTACCTCAGCTTAAATTGGAGCGAACAATCGATTAATTGGCTATTATTTGCTGCTTTGGTCAGCAGCCTCCAGTTCTCGCCCGGATCCATAATTCATCTCCGCCGGACAGCAGCTGCTGGTGCCGTTGATTATATAGAGCGCTCCCCGTACAGGCCTAATTGCATTGAGTGGACAGTCAACGCCCAACTTCAGGTTTTGGGTTATACCCATAGGTCCTACCCGCTATCGGCGCTAATCTAAAACGTTTCCCCTGTTTTTTGGTCGCTGCGCATTCAACAAAACAAACGCTGACCACGTGTCCTTGGCCGAATGGTGGTGGGGGTGGAGAGGGCAGAGGGGAGTGGGCAGTGGGCTGGTAGGGGGCGGGGTGGTTTAAGGACATGCTGGCGGAGTGACCGCAACAATGGTCGCGTTTAATTACAGTTATTGTTGCACCCTTCGCCTCGCATTTGCATTCGCATTTCCATTCCACATTTCCACATTTATGGTGTTTCCACCATCGGCACGTGCTGCAATTGTACACTGAACAAAACGCCAAGTTACCAATGGGCATGTGTGCAGGACTCCGCTTCACAGCAAGTGGCTGCTAACTCATTTCGCTCAGTGCACCGCGGACAATGGGCCACATGCGTAATTAGCATAGCAGTTGAACTCAAGGAGTTGCAGCCGCGACAATTGCGCATTCTTTGGAAAGTTAAGGACGTGTAACCGTTTTCCTTTTAATTTCTCGACGCTCAGCGAGGAATGAAATTTATGTAAATTAAATTAAAACCCAAGGATAAAGTTAAGGCCAACAAGCGGAACGACATATGGCCCAAAACGACCCACAATTGCTGACGAGCTGGATGCGCATAAATTCCACGCCGCGTCGCCTGTCAGCGCCCACAACCCGACCATTCTCCAGCCCCATGGAACCGAGCAGCCCGCTCTCAGATAAATAATAAGTACACCCAGTCCGAACCCTTTTTGGTAACCAACTGGGCGACACTTAAGATAAGGATCGGCCAGGCGACCAACTGACACGCCCTTCGAAAGGAAGGCGACTTGGCCGATGGTGGCAAAGTGCTTGATTTCGCTTCTACTTAAGATCCCTAGCTTCCCTAACTTGCCAAACTCCAACTATCCTGTACACAATCTCAAGACTACATAGCACTAAAGGTACTAAGGTGTCTCTGACAACATGTAGTTGTGCTACAATTGGACCAGCTTCTGTGTAATCGTCTTCGCAGGGACTCAGTCTCTGCACAGAGATCATCACTGGAAACTGGCATGCGACTGGCGTCTTTGGAAACCACAACAAATTAGAGAGATCGTAAACCCGGTCTTCATTCACAGCGATCTTATCGACGATCTAGGAGATTGCAGAGGACAAGCAGCACCTACAACCGTGTGAGGAAACCCTTTCGTCATGAATGCATAACTAAGGAATGTATAACTAACGCATCTGATCGACATTTATGGCGCATAAATTTCGCCTCACTTTCTACTTTCTACTTTCTAGTTTCTAGTTTCTCCCTGCCCTCGTCAGATTCCCAGTGATTCCTGGCCAGGCCAGGCTGGGCTGGGCCAGGCTGGGCCAATTAAGTGCATCGAATTTGGAAGCTGGATTCGTCACAGACTGACATGGATTGCGAAAATTTAAATACGGAAATGGTGAAAAACTGACAGCGAACTGGGGTGGCTGACTGGCCCCGAGTGTCATCAAAACAATGTTTGCCAGCTAGTTTATGAGCTGCGCCTCATTTCCCAGCCGATTTTGCATGTTACTGCGCTTTCCCGCTTCGCATGCATTTTCCCCCCTGCGATTTTCCTCACCCAACCTTTTTCAATTTCACATTAATTTCTCTTCAATGCCCCCCACCCCACCCCACCCCACCCCAGTTCGATCGGGGCTCATATGCAAAAAACGCTGACCGCAGCGAAATGTCCACAAAGAGTGGGAAATGTGTCGTAAAAAGTGAGACAAGAGTGTTTGCCCAACGTTTTCGGTGGGTTTTCATCGCCGTTTCGTCGGGGGTCATAAAAAAAAAAAAAAAAAAAAAAAAACTGTAGGAAAAACCAACAAACCCATTACCCATTTCGCTGGTCAAGGGCAACGACAGGGCGTCCTTCGTATATGTATCTTTTGGGGTGTCTTCGAGGAATGGGATTACGGATTACTCTGTCTGTGGCTGTGGCTGATCTCCAGCTGAATTTATTCGCCGACCAGCGGGATGTCCTTCTGCGCTGAATGGAATGTGATTAGTGTCCTTTCAGTGGCAGTATTATTGCGAATGGTGATATTGGCTGGGTTTCGGGATCAGATGCTGGAGATCGTGGGTTATGTAAACTACCTATGGGGTCTCGAAGGTCTTGGCTCTGACAAATATCGCATTGCTTATTTATTATGGGAAAAACTTAAGAGCTAAGCTAAAAGTGTTTCCTATTCGTGGATCATCTTTCGTGGAACATCTTTCCGACACCATTTGGATCAACTAAAATAGTTCCATTTAAAATAGTTCCATGTTAGGCATATTTTTCTATAAAGTATTCTTTTTTTTGTGTGGGGAGGGGGGAAATCAAGCGAATCTGATGAGCATTCATAACTCGAAGCCTGGTTATGAAAATCGCCGTGCAGACCATAATTTTGCACATTGATTTTTCACTGTCCAGCGACAGAGGACAAAGGTGCCGAAGATGCCAAAGATGCCAAGGATGCCAAAGATGCCGAAGATGCCCGGCAAGATGGAAAATTTCATGGCTAATTGGCAGCGTGTCCGTTGGTCAGCAGCAGCTGGAGGAAACTTCGTTGAGGACCACACTGCTCTGATCTGATTTAGTTTGTGACTTTGATGGAAGAGGATCGAACCCTGACTGATTTGCATTCTCACGATTTGTTTGAGCGCAGGACCAAGAAGAATGCCCCTGCAAATGAAGTAATTTCATGTAAATTATGAGACAAGCGCCCTGTTTGCCGATCGCTAAACGAGCCATAAAAAATCCACAAGAAAAAAGAAACCCCGGGAAAACACACAGAAAACGGAATGAAAATATACAAAAAAAAAAAAAAAAAAAAAAAAAAAAAAAAAAAGGAAGAAATCACCCATAAGAAATCTCATTAATCTCTGAGGTATTTACCTTTCTATTGCACTCGGGGAGTCTCGGGGTGGGGATTCGATTTTGAGGCCCAGCCTTGGATATGCAAACGCAGCGAGGGTCGCAGAAGTCCACAACAATGATCAGCCAATCGCATCTAATAAATTTCCCTTTGATTCCCTATTAAAATCTGTTTGTTCTTGTGGTCAGCTCGGTGAAAAATTCACGCAACGCTGGTTTCTCGGGAAGGAGAACGATTGCAATAAGCCGAATCCCGGCTTATGACAGTTTTCGGCCAGTTTATGAGGACTTCATTAAAATCGATTTAAGATCGCCCCGCGGCATCGCCGTGGGAATCGCGCCAATCCTACGTACAGCACTTACTGGCACAGTTCACAGTGCGTCCGATGACATTACAGTAGTAATGGCACCGGCAATGGTTACCCACACGGATGTACAGTACGCGCCGGCGAAAGATTAATGATGCAACTGCTCGGAGCTGTCACGGAAAGGTGTTAGTGGCAAGCTGCAGAAGTAAGGCAGGACTAAAGGGCCACAGGACAACCACATCCACATCCACATCCACATCCACATCCACGGTGTGCTCAATATCTAACAAACTTGTCACGCAATGCCACTCGGGCCTGGTCATTAATCATTCCAATCAATCCGTCAGGGAGTCGCTGCGATTGTGGTGTGGGCTCATCTGCGGTGTGGCTTCCACTGCGGTGTGCAGCGCTTTGGTGCTGTGTGGGTTGTCCTGCCGCCTTGACCAGGACCTCGACTGACATTCTAATTAGTGCTCGTTGACAGTTCGCCCCGGAAATGGTCAGAGATCGGTGTGGCAGCACTCCATCTGAGCGATGCGAGCTCGGATCGGGTCGGGTTCAAGTCGAGGTGCTTAAGTGAGCCATTAGGCCAGCTCGTGGGCGACAGATCGATCGATGGACCATGCTTGATCGATCGGTTCTGATGGCCATGGGCCATGGGCATGGGCATTCATTGGGCCAGTTGTCGAAGGTGTGGGTGTGTGGGTGTGTGGATGTGTGGGTTCATCTGCAATCAAAAATTGTTTGGCGATTCTGACGGATCTTTAACCTCAGTGCTATCTATGCACATCTATGAGGGATTGCACGGCATTGTCCTTTACCGAACGGCAAATCAGATTGTATTGTATATTTGGGTAAAAGAAACTTCAGATGGCTAATTAGAAGAAGGAAGCTATTGAATACTACTTAAGCACATTGGATCCCTTAACTATCTACGTACTGCGTGCCCCATTTTCACAATTTGTTTAGGCCATGCTGTTGTAAGAAACCCTTCTTCAGGCTATACTTTTTTTTTCCTATTATAAAGGCAGACATTTTCAATTAAATATCGGCTTTACGTTTTTTTCCTGACTGGACCCCACGGCGATCGTCTGAGGACTTCGGTCGGCGGTAGCTGCCGAAATGAAGATCCTGTCGCGGATCGCAGGCTGCATTCGCATCCGAAAAATGCGCTTGCCAAGGAAATCAGAGCCTGGGGCCTCGTAAATCAGGCTGCCTAATGTCATTCGGCGACTTGACATGCTGCATAACAAGTTTCTTAGTTTTTTTCCTCGGGTTTTTGGCTAAAAAGTGAGATGCATTATTTCAAATCCCCGGTATTTTTTTTTTATTTTTTGCGGCGGGTTGGTTCGTTTTTATTTTTTTATTTTATTTTATTTTTTTTTTTTTTTTGGTTGGCTGCCTGTCAAATTACTTGAGGGCGCCGCAATGTCTGAGAATTATTTGTGGGTACGAGGACGAAAAGGATGCAACTGCAGACACAAGACACGAGGGCCACGGTATCTGCAGTGCAGACAACTCTTCTCGCATTTTCGGGTGGATAAACCATTTTTTTTTTTTGGTTTTCGACGCGTAGAACCCTGAGAAATGCAAATTTGGCGGTGGAAAAAAACTGAAATTTGTTAGGGAATAAGAGTGGAAAAAAGCGCTGCACTAATTTGATGTTTTTACGAAATGCAGTCTTGGGTCTTGAGAAGGGTACATTCTGCCCACCCCCAGAGTTTTTTTTTTTTTTTTTCATTGCTCCTGACAACAGCGAGCAGGACTTTGAAGGACCTCAATGGCTCGAAGCGGTGTCTGCCATTTTTTGGTCATTTATCAAATTTCAAGCAAAAGCCGATCAGCGTGTGTATCTGTGTGAAGTGAATATCAAAACAAAACAAGGACATCGGAGTCGTTTTCTTGCTCTCTTTGCGAAAAGTCCTTTTTCGGGGCGCGTCTTGTCGGCCTGTCAATCAAAAGTCCGCTTCGATTTTACTCCAGGTTCCATTCCCATCTCATCTCATCTGTCCCTTGGTTCTGCACATAAATATGTATGTACATATTATATATACATATATATGTTACGTATATTTTCCGCATTTCCCACATTTGCATTTAACGAAAGCAACTTGCATGCAAATTTCTCACAAATCCCCGAAATCCGCAATATTTATCGCTTACATGCCGAAATCAAGTTTCGCGCAAATTAGGCAAATTTCGGGCCACCATATATGTCAAGGGGTTTAGGTTCGTGTCAACCCAAAGGGCTAAAAGGCTAATGCCTAATGCATTCGCAATTAGATGGCCAAGCCCTCGACTCTATCGAGGTTTAAATTGAATTTATAATCAATTTAGATCATTTTTTGCAAAACAGCTATGCCAATACACAAATGGCAAATCCACCCCGAAATGCCAGGACGTAACCCTTCCATCAAGCGAATTTCGGCTTGAACGGCTGTCCGTTGTTGTTGTTGCTAATTTCGATTCTAATGAAGCGCGAATTACGAAAACATGGAAATCGTATCAATTACAGAGACAAAGATCAGCCTCAAATCTGCCCTCGAATCTCATCCAGCGGCCATGAAAAGCGCAAACATGATCGAGTTAGGGGAAAGTCCCTTGAGCAGGACTCTTGCATATTAAAAGATCAAATGGATGTGGGCTGAATCAGATGGCAATGTTCTATTGAGAGCCACCCTACCCCTTGCACTTTCCAAAGATCGCGTTGAATGTAAATAGAAGCTTGGAACTCACATCTAGTGCATTGAAGATATTAATTTTAATAAAACACCGAAGCTCTTCAGTGTCAAGAGCATTGCCGAATCTATCAGAAACATGCCTGGCCATCCAGTAGTCAGCTGAAAAAGTGACTGTCGATTCAATGACATAACAGATATACAGCTGTCCAAATTTTGACTTTTGACTAAGGGACTTGAAGATCTCGAGCGGTCTCAGCGGGTTTTGGGCAACCGTATTCTTGAGTACACTCAACCCAAGTTTCGGGGAAACTCGGTTTTCCACGAAAACCCGGCCAACCAACTCCCCCGCAATCCCTAAGGGACACGCAATGGGAATCGCATTGCCATTGCGAGCAAATTGAATTCTCTTTTGGGCCGAGATGGTTGATGGGAGCTCGTAAAATGCGAAGATCGACAGCGGACGTCACATAAACATGGCCAACCGGCTGCTAATATAGGGCACGAGTCCTTCAATCCTGCATGGCTGCAAGGATGTCGGAATCCGGGCATCTGGGCAAATATTTACCGAAGCTTCGGCTCGTAAATTGCCGCCTACACACAATGCAGTTTCGGGACCAAGTACAAATCAAAGTGAAAGTAATGACCGGTATCCCTGGACAGAGACATTAGGCTACTGTTTTTGTAGTCCCGAAGATTTTTGGCTTCTGCGCCTGCCGTTTCCCCTTGGCAATTGTTCCACATTTTGGACAACACACGAGACAAATCTGGGCTAAGACACCTTGCGACGTCGCCGTGTGGGTTTCCTTTCTTTTCCCACTTTTTTTTTTTTTTTTTTACAGCTCCTCGCCAGCTGCCCGGAGACCAGACCATTGTTCGGCATATAGTCAGCTATATGTATATGTAGCTATATGGGCAGGGGCAAACGGCAAAGTCTGGCAAACACAAAGGATCCAATCTACCGGGATTTACCTGCTTAGCTGAGCGACTCTGTTCTTTCACCGGAAGAGCGGTGAGAGTGGAGAGCCAGGTGAGCGAGCAGAGCGAGGAGAGCGTGGAGAGGTTCAACAGGAGATTCGAGCACTTTTCACACAGCGCCCCTGTCGGACGGTGGCTGAAACTCAGTTAAGCTGAGGTCCTGAGAACCTCAAATATGGAAACAATGTCTCTGGGATCTTGCTCGGTTACTTGCTAGCTTATGTGCGATGTTATTTGTTTTACATTATTATTATAAGATGGCTTATCTTTTTCTTCATCAAATTCATGGTTATAAATCCCCATATTCCTGTCGAAAACATTATCTTTCAGCCCCCCTTTTCCTTGTCCTTGTCCTCCAATTTTCTATCCCCACTTGCTGGGTTATCTCGCCCACAAATAACATACACGTACATATATAATGACAGATAGCTGTTGATACAAGCGGTCCTAGCTTATCTAATCTGTGGTATTAGTCCCGTTTTTCCCACAGCCAAGATTCCGTTAGTCTGCCCACAAAATCAGAGCCCAAGAGAGCCCGCTCTCATTAAGCTGCTCTCCGGTGGTTGGTTGGTCTTCCACTTCGTTTGGCTTCGTGAGGGCTTCGTTGCGCCTCGGCTCTCGGCCGAGCCTTCGCTGAAACGTGCGCCTGCGCCGACCATCATTTCCGTTTCTGAGCTCGTGCTAAGCAGACACGTGAACGTCGTAGCAGAAGAGAAAGAGACTACCTTTTGCTTGAGGAAATCATTTGGCTTATTTTTTTTTCGTGCAAAAGATCTATCAACAATTTTGTGTGCCGCCGACGCGCAAGGAACACCATCCTAAACCGAATCAGTGCTGTTAATCAAGTTGAGCCTCAGCTAAATCGAGTTGCAGCTCGCCAGGCGACGTAGTCGCAAGAAGATCAAGTTACCAGGTAAGTCCACACCCCACAAGACATACAATCTGGGCCGAGGAACCGATCGATACGATACGTCCATTTAGATCGATCGATCTGTAGATCGCCCGATAAGCTCGGTTTCCGAGGCGGCGGCACACCTGGAAGAAAAAAAACAATTACGCTCGCACACCCATGAGGTAGTCGTGTTTGTCTTTGCTCTAGCTCTAATTTTAATTTAGCCAAGGAAAGGGACGAATTGCCGTAAGTCCCTAACCCCTAGAGACTGAGATCCCGATCCAGATCGCGGGGCCCACAGTAAGAAAGGGGTGGTGTGTTCTCTAATACATTTAATTTGTTGCTGTGTTTTTTTTTCCCCTCAACTTCTTCGTTTTTTTCCTACCACCCCGAGCTAATCCTCCGGGCACAAGTCACACACACACACACACGCACACGCACACCATTCAAAGGATCTTGGGCTGGAAAGAAAATATTTTTTGCTCGCCTTTACCGGCTGCGTTTCCTTGTGCAGTTTCGCCCGGCTTTTCATCTTATTCTGGGGCTGGGGTGACGTTTATGGATTACACGAAAACCCATTTTCTATCTCACTCGCCGTGAGAGACAATGGCTAGGATCTTTGGGACGATCTTTAAAGGCCCCTTTTGGCTTTGCCGATCGCCGCATTTTTGCAAAATGGCATCATTATGCTGGGGCGTAATTGTTGCACACACACACACAGAAAAGAAAACGCACATCGCGGATCGCCGATCGCAGACCATAGAGCATCCTTTAAGACTCCTTGTCCAAAGGACCCGCTCAATTTTATGGTTGGCAACCGCAGCGCAGAAATCTGTTAGGGAAATTAGCATATGTTTAATTTCAATTTAAATGCAAACCTGAAATTCGCAAGGACAGCGCCGTACGAAGGACCTGGCGAGGAACTCGTTTGCCGCAAGAACAATTTGCAAAATTTCCTGCTTTGTCCTGCACTTTGTTTGCCAGCTCGCCCCTTCATTTGTTGCCGTTGTTTTTCTGCCTCGAAATTGTCTGGAAGAGTTCCCAAAAACCGAAGGACACCAGAAGAATGGAAAAAGAAAAAACGAAACCAGATCGGAAGCCGTCGCGCTGATCCCCTTGTTTGGCAACCAGCTGCCAAGGACCAAGGACCTAACCAAGAATACCCGATTTGCCAACCAGATCCGGAAAATCATCCAGACTAATTCCACATCTAAACTGGCACCAAGCTGTTAACTGTTGGAAATCGCCCTAAAAAATATCGCTATGTAAAATTAAGCATATTTTGGCTAAAATTATAACTCAGCCTGCCATATCTCACCCAAATCTTGCCCAAATTTTGATCCGAATACTTCTTTTTGCTCGCATTTGTTAGCCCAAAAAAACTGTATTTAAATTTTAGTGATACCCAAAAGAAATTTTTTTTCGAAAATTTACAGCCCTGTGTGTCCAAAAATTCAAATTTTGAAAAAAAAAAAATTTTTTTTTTAGTGTAAAAATTTGGAATAGCAATCGATTAAATGTGAAATAAGCAGTCTAAAAATGTATGGCACCTAAAAATATTTCAATTTTAGGTCAAGTTATGAGCAATTAGTTGCAAGAAAATTCACTTTTTTTTTGATTATGCGACTTTAGCTGTTATCTTAGGAATAGCAAACAATCAAAGAACCGAAGATTACTTAGGCACTTCTCTTTTCCAGTAGGGACATGCCAACCATGACACGGATGCATCGCCACTCCAGTTCCAGTGCCGTGGTGGAGGAGTCGCGTGGGCGGCGACGCGGAGTGGGCGTGCCAGGAGTCGGAGACGCGAACAAGGAGAATTTCGGGGTGCACTTCATGAGCAGTCCCTTCGGCAACGCCAGCTTGATAGCCCTGCAGGATTTGAGCAACGTGCACGGAAAGAGTCCGCAGCGCAGGAGTTTCAGTGAGGGAAGTGGTCCACGGCAGGCCACGCCACAATTGGCGGCACTGCGCTGCCTGCCACGCACTGCCGCCGGTGGTGGTGCAGTTGCTCTGGAGGATTCGCAGCTCTCCTCATCGCGAATGGGCGATACCACACTGGACCGCATGCTGGATGCCATAATCGAGTCGGCCCGGAAAGAGGTGAGGTGTACGAAGCCACTGGGCGGCGCCAGCACCACCACTTCAGCCACCATTCTGGCGGATAATGCCGAGTGGAGCGAGACTAGTGTCCACGAAATGGAGGTGCGCACACCCACCCACTTGAAGCGGCAGCGGGTGGTGCGGCGCAAGAACACACACAAGACCAACACCACCACCACCACCATCACCCAAACACAAAGCCAACAAGCCAAGAAGTTGGAGCCACTGCAGCTGGTTCCCAGCACCAAACGCTGCCTGAGCTTCTCATCCAGTTCCGCCTCGAGTGATTTGGACGAGGATGAGCAGCAGGTGGCCAAGAGGAGTTCGCTGGCCTCCCCCACGGCCACGCCCCCCTCTCACAGCACCAACACCACCACCACCACCAACGCCGCCACCAGAAGCAACAGCAGCAGCAGTAACAGTGGGGCGGACGTGGAGGCCAGTCAGCGGGGCAGCATCGATGTGAGCATCGCATTTGATGCCAAGGAAAGGCAACTGAATGTACATGGTGAGTTCCAACGACCCCAGCCCAAACACGCCCCCAATATTTTGAAATCCTTTAAAATACTAGTTGTCTTGCTGAATTTGAATAAGCTTGGTTCAGCAAACAATACTCATAAGTTCGTAGCCGAATCCTAGCATGTGATAAAAACATTCTTATAATCCCGCTATCAATGCGTACGTGTATCATTTGCCACTTACTTTTTTGAAACACTCTGCAGCTCAATTCAATTTAGAAACAGTAGAAACCAGACAGACGTTAATTTCGGTAAATTGAATTATCGGTGGAGCCGTCTGCCTGGGTCTGGAGGTCCCAATCCCCACGAGAAACATTGCCCAGCTCACCTGTTAATTGCACCTGCTCTCCCCTTTGCTTCCCATTGCAGTGATTCGCTGTCGGGACTTGCAGCGCTCCCATGGCAGTGGAAACGGCAGCATCAACGCCTACGTCAAGGTGGCGCTGTCCGGAGGCGCACAGCCACCCGGATACGGTGGGCAGTCGTCCGGGGGAAGCATGAGTTCCGGATACCAACGCACCGCCGTGCATCGGCACTCGGGCCGCCCGTACTTCGATCAGCGATTCAGCTTCCAGATTTCCAGTGGCGACGAGACCGCCGGACAGTATCTTCAGTTGGCCGTGTGGCACCGGGATCGCCATTTAAAGTGAGTACGAGTACGGTCGAAAGCCAAGATGCGCACAGAAAGTATTCCCTGAAATTGTAGAGTACATGTTGAAAATCATATGATGTACATTGTATGTATGAGTCGGTTGTTAAATCTGAATGGCATATGCCAAGTTTCCAGTAGTATAATCATATGCCAAAAGAGAATACAAGCGTATGCAATCAAGGTATCAATTGCCATATATTGCCATAAAATATGCCCATGTTGACCCCATCCAAGCTGCCTACTTGCGCGTGCCGTCGTCGTCCTGTTGTAAGTCATTCACCCCTAAACGTTTAACGGGGGAAGTTCTGGAAGAGAGTGGAGAATGGAGAGTGGAGTGTGGAGAATGGGGGCCCTTCTCCACAGACAGGCAAAAGACCAAGTCTGGTTAATTGTGGCGCTCTTCCTGGCCTCGTGGCACCTCCAGCGCCTTTCGCCTCGCGTCTTTCGCATTCCTAGTGCATTTCCTGCACATAAACAAGCGCTCGTCGCTTTCCCCCGGAAGTTCCAGCCTTCTAGCGCAGGCGCAGTGGCTTCCAGTCACTTCCAGCGACTTTCCCGGGCTGACCTGCGCCGCTACGTGCTTTCCCGAGTTTTCCCAGCTCAGTTCCCGTTACTCAGTCCGAGTGGCAAGCTCGCGTGAAAAGCGGCACAGAACGGCGAACGGCAGAACGGCTGGCGAAGCTCGAAAACGCAGGAAGCGAGGCAAAGTAAGCCAAGAAAGAACAAAAAAAAAAAAAAAAAAAAAAAAAATGTATATCCTTGCGTGCCCCAACGAAGGCTTAAATATCACATTTTGTTTACCTTTTTTTTTCGAGTGCCCTGAATGGCAGTGCGCTGCAGTGTTGAATGCCGTTGCCCGAAAAAGAGTGCAACGAAAACTTATGTAACTGTGTACGTGTACGTGTACGCGTGTGTGCGCGTGGCATGTGGCATGTGTAGCATAATTTCGGGCATGCTGCTAAACAAATTGCCAACAGGAAGTGGAAGGCCTGCGTCAGTGTGTGCGTGCCTCGGAGTATCTATGTGTGGGCCTTTCGCAGCGTGCTCGCAAGTTAATTAAAATTCAAGGACATTCAGGAGTACTTGAGTACTTGAAAATGAGCAATAAAAGTGTTCAAATGCTGGGTTTAATGCCAAATCGATGCTGGTGGTTGGGGCGATTATGCAATAATCACCAGCTCACGCACATACACACCCCTATCTTGTGTATTTCCCTATGTTTTTTGTGTTTTTTTTTTTGTTTTCTTCGCTGTCAGCAGCTAATTGAAGTGGCCAACTAACTAAATGTACACCCGGGAACCATATCACCTATTCCATTTTGCTGCCTCACACGCACCTGCTCTTATTTGTTGGCCATGCATAATTTACCTTCAGCTGGGCTGTGAAAACAGTCTAGGCCAAAAAGGAACGTTTTAAGTCAATTTACAAAACGACTGGCGGCTGAATTATTTATGGCCAGCTTTTCGGCACACAGTTGGGGTGGCACCACCTTCGGGGTGGCCCCCAACATTTTTAATGCACCTACCGAACTGACAGCTGCGATTGCAATCGCCCCAAAAAAAAAAGAAAAAAAATAAAGGAACAAACATATAGAAGCGCCCGGACTCCGCAAGGAAAATCAATAAAAGTGACCCAAATACGCGCGCCAACTTCAGCTAAAGTGGCCAGTGGAAGAAGCAGCAGACAGAGCCTTAAGCCACTGTCATACCACCCACTGGCTCACCCACTGGTCCACCCACTGGACCACCCACCGACCCCCCGAGCACCCTGCAAATTGGCCGGGCCAAGCGCATTTCCGGGCCACATGTACGTACTTGGTGGCATGTGGAAATGTGGAATGTGGCAGCAGCTTAGGGCCGCTAATTGATTTATGTCACGTACGAACGGCCAGGAGAACCACGGTGGTGGTGGTGGTGGTGGTGGTGTTGGTGGTGGTGTTAGTGGTGGTGCCATGGTGCGGTACGGGTTTTCTGGGGCCTTCCACGGATTGGATTGGATCAGCTGTGGGCGAGCCACCTTCACTCACTTATAAATAGACAATTGCCGTCAGACGTTGTAACGTGACGCAAACTGGCAAAAATGGCCACTGGCATGGGCATTGGCATTATCCAAAAGCGATTGCGAGGGGCCAAGGATTTTGGCGGACAAGCGCTCATTTATATTTAATGGCCATATTTGATTTCTCAGTTTGTCCAAGTCCGTCCACATACCCATTGATCCCATCGTTCGCTGCCATATATTCGTGGGACTTCTGGAAGCACCGAAGGCTGTAGGTTTTCGGTTGACAGGGTAATAATTTTGTTATGGTTCTTAAGTACTAGGGAGGCTCATACAAATGCTGCAAATCAAATATACTCGTATTAGTGATATTTATAACTTGAAACATCCACACTGACTGTTTTCTTTTGCATTCCCTTGCAGACGCAGCGAGTTCCTGGGCTGCAGCACTTTTCCACTGAATGAGCTAGTGCATCCGGATTCGGGCATCTCGGCAGGATCCTACAAGCTGCATGCACAGGCATGTCCTCCGCCTGCTAGCCGCCATAGTCAACCGAAAGCCAACGCAGGCCAGGATCAAAAGCAGGAAACGGAAGTGCTGAAGGATCAGCCTCATCAGCAGGACGACTCAGCCGCAGAAATGGCAGCCGCCGCCACAGTCACGCCCCAAAAACCGGTAGCCACCGGTTCCGGATCGGGATCGAATTCAGCTGCGATGGCACTAAACGACGAGGTGATCAGCATTAGCATCGATAGCATGGGCAAAGAGGATCCCCTGCTGCCCCAGCAGCCCCAACAGCCCATGAAGCTCAGCAAGAAGGCACTCCACCAGCGGGATGCCGACGAGAATCTCTTTCTGAGATTCCTAGAGCTGGATCCGCCAGCGGATGGCAATGCGAATAGCACCACCCAGCCACAAGCGACGGGCACCCAGTCCTCGGCATCGAAGGCCAACGAGAGCAATGCCAACCACCTGAACAATGGGACATCCGGTGGCCGGAGACAGTCCACCATGCCAAATAGCGGTGGAACCAGCGGAGGAGCCGCTGTCCGCCAGCAGCAGGGACGTACTCCGTTCACCATGACAAAAAGACTTACGCGAACCGAGGAACGGGGCTTTGGATTCTCCATTGTCTGGACGCATCCGCCGCGTGTGGAGAAGATCGAGGCGGGACTCTCGGCCGATCGGTGTGGCATTTTGCCCGGCGACTATGTGATCTTTGTGGACAAGCACAACGTCGTCACGATGCCCGAGGCTGATGTTCTGAATTTGATACGATCGCAGGGCTCGTCCTTGACGTTGGAGATATTCAGAAGGTCAGGCGCGGGCGCCACCACAATCACGTCGACGGACTTGGGCCAGAACAATGTACACATTAGCACCAGACTGGGCGCGGCAGTGGGCCTGGGCAGCGAGGAGCACACCCTGGCCACCACCGCCACAGGAACGACCACCGTTATGAGTCTGCAAAGGACAGCCAGTACGAGGATCCAGCCGGTGGGCAATAGCATGAGCCGGCCGGCCACCGCCTGCTCGGGCACCACCTCCTCCATCGAGGCGGCCAAAAGGAGGCTTCACCTGCCGCAGGTCACCTTCAGCAAGGAGGTAGGCAAAGGTGTCTTCGTCTAAGGACTATTATTTTTTTCTTTGCATCATTTCGTGTCTTTGTGTACATACTAATTTGTTAAGTTTAAGAGATTAAGTTATCGCCATGCTGGTTTTCATTACGATTACCTAATTATTTATCCTTTTTTTTTGCCTAGCCTAGGCCTCTATTTTGTTTGAGAGTCCTTAAGCTTCGTGCGACTTCGCTACGCTTGACAATAAACTTTTTTTTTCGATCCCAAATGCTTGAGTTTTTGATATTTTTTGATTGGCACTTTGCTACCGCCCAATGTCATAAGCTTGTTTCCATCTGCTGTTCCCATTGGGGAATATGCCGACAGGAACGTCTCACTAAGCACTCACTCTCACTCTAATCCTTGACCCGTTTGAATGCCCATAGTCGATTGTGCCCATCACGGACAACCGTAGGCGCTTCCTGCTCCAGCTGATTAGTCGGGAGCAGAACTTCACGGCCGCCCTGCACTTCGGAGTGGACCGCTTTGTGCAGCCGCTTGGGGATCGGAAGGATCTGATCTCGCCAAACGATCATCGTACTCTGTTCCAGAACATCGACGAGCTGCTCAGGATTGCGGAGGACATCCTGGAGCAGTTGTGCAGCAGCGATCAGCAGGACCAGGAGCCGCAGATGAACTTTGCTTCGCGGGTTTACCTATCGAAAACCACAGCGATTTGTGCGGCGTACAAGAAGTACTGCAATGGAATCAAGCGGGCGGACTGCGTTTTGGTCAATAAGTCGCGACAGACGGGCTCCGAGTTTATAGCCTTCATTACGGAACCGGCCGTTCCGCGTAAAAGACCCGATCTCACCATGTTCATCCATCGACCACTGCAGCATTTTCGCGAAATCCTCAAGCTGATGCAGTTGCTCGCTGGAAATTGCCATGTGGATACGGAGGAGCACAAGAACTTTAGCACGGTCATCAACGAACTGCAGGCAGCCTATCGGGAGATCACTGTGAGCAGTGGTCTGATGGAGCCACTGGGAGAAGGTCGTCCCCTGCTGACCCTCCAGGATCTGGAGTCCCGGATGGTCTTCACCAAATGCAAGCCGTTTACGTTGGCCGTTCAGGGGCGCCAGTGGATCTTCGGAGGCGATTTGTCCCGGGTCGAAGGTCGCTCCGTCAAACCCTATTGGACACTGCTCTTCAGCGATATCATCGTCTTTGCCAAGGTCAGCCGTGATCGAGTCCTGTTCATCACAGAGGAACCCATTCCCATCGCCAATGTGGTTGACTCCTGTTTCCACATGCGCAAGAAAAGTGAGAGCAAGTCCGCACATTCCGCACCCAGACTTCACATTCAACTTTCAACGTTTCGCTTTCAGCCACCGAGTTCCGTCTCACAGTGGATCCCAATGGACGCCTGGCGGAGAGTCCAACTGGTTACTGTGCCCCCGATCTCACCCGCACTCCCAAGCGAGGAGCCCGCCGCAAGAGCCTTATATTGAGGGCACCCTCGCTGGAACTGAAGGCCGTGTGGCAGAATCTCCTCCAGCGGCAGATGTAAGTCATTCCCAGTGAGAAAACCACACCACTCTCAACTACCGTCTGTATCCCACAGCTTTCTAGTTAATGCCGCCCTTGGCTCTACGCCCTTGTCCAGCCCCTTGGACTCGCCGGATGTCCTAAACACCCTGGTGCCACTGAGCGACATAGGTCTGACCACCGCCTCCATGGGTTCGATGAAGCTACCCTCGCTGGACAGCATCCATCTGAAGCAGCAGCAGAAACAGCAGGTGCGTCTCTTTCGCAGCAAGCGCTTGGACAGCGGTGATTCCTACGAGAATCTTCAGCGGCTGGCCAGTGCGGTTAGGCACCACTGTGCCAGCACCACCATGAGCAGCGCCACCCAGACGCAGACCCATCCGCAGCCACCACTCTGCACCACCTCGCTGCCCTCGCGCACCAACTCGCCCGCCCGCAACCAACGCCATCCGAATGGCCAGGGTCATGTGGGTGGGTCGGTGCCCAATGGAGTGGGTGGTGTGGGATTGGGTGGCTGCAACACAATCAGCTCTTGCCTCAGCAGCAGCGCTAGCTTGACTCAAACCCAGACGCAGGTCCACACCCAGACCCTAAACCATTCGCAGACCCACTCGCAGACCCAAACCTCTGTGCTGTCCCTCTCCAGTTGCAAGTGCTTGACCGTCATTCCGGAGGTTACCAGTGAACCGCCCATCGGTCCACATGCCACCCAGAAACTGCTGGAGTTTAGCTTGAGTTCAGTGGGTCGATCGTTCATCGATGAGTCCGGCGGTGTGGCTGGTGGTCAGGTCTCCCTGACGACGCCAGAGACGCCCACACCCAACATCTCACCCACCACGTCGCAGCCGTGCAACTCGGACGCCTTCTCCAATGACTTCGTGGCAACCTCCACGAGCGGGAAGGGCCCGAATATACCACTAGCTGAATTCGGTGGCTCCTGGGATCTGCTGGAGCTCGATCTGCAGCTGCACGAGGTCAATCTAGATCCCAGCTATGACACGGATGTGGAGGAGTGCATCTTTTTGGGCGACGAGGAGGACAGGGAGGGCACCGAGGGTCACGGGCACGACGAGGACAGTGACGAGGACGACAGCGTGGTGGTGGATGATCCCTTTGGCATGCTACCAACCAGACCAACGCCACCGGACTCGCTGGACCTGTGATTTGACTTTTGGCTACAGTCAGACCCCGCTAACAGCCCCTTGCCGCACAATCTTTGAATCTTGACGAGCTTACTCAACTATGTATGTTACCACTGAACTACCCAGAAACCTCTGCTCTATATCTCTAAATACTTAGCTCAATCGCCGTTTTTGCTCTGCTTTTGTGTCAGCTTTTGGCCAAGTTTTCCATTACTCACAATCAAAACTTTGCAGTATAGTGGCAGCCTGTCTTTGGAGGATTGGGGATTGACTTTGCCAGGATATCAGAATCAGAATCAGGAACCGAACAGTGAGATAAAACGAGTGACACCCGAGTAAGATACTAAGAACCACATTTAAGAACCCATCACCTGGATAAAAGCCATTTTGATCATTCCGGGATGCCCCACAGATCTCTTTTCGAATTCGCATTGCAAGCAAGATTGCTAACAGATTTCACATGTTTTTTTTAGCAGAAGCACTTATAGGGTCTAATATTTGACTTTCCTTTCAAATGCCAAAGCTTTGAAAATCCAGGTGAAAAGCACATGTACGTGTGTGTGTTTAGCTGACTCTAATTGCGAGTGAGAAGTGACAATTATCCGTGGAAAATTGTACATAGCCATATAATCATCGCTCTCTAAGTGTATGTATCTCTGTTGTGTATTGTATATACTCGTGTATTGACATCCATACCATATATCCCATTGAGCAACCCAACCCTCCCTTTATATGGTATTCGTTCCATCCAAGTCGATTTTGAATCGGGTGTAAATAGCAATAAACAGTTGAACGAGGGCAGAGATTAAGATTCGATGATGATTGTATGTGTTTAACGCTAGTATTTAGCTCTTTTTAGTAATGTATGTGCGTATACATAGTATACACACCTTAGATATAGCCCTATATATACATATATATGTATGTATATGTATATATATATATATATATATATATATATATATATATAAATATATATGTGTTTATATATATATGTATATTAGCTAGTCAAATATACACCAAACAGATGCACAATCTGCTACACGGAACCCCAACGGGGTTTGCGTGTTACAAGAGTTTTTAGCTTATAGATATATACCTATATCTACATACAATATGCATATATATATCACTCTATTCGTACTAACCATTCGATTGAAACTTTTTTGCCAATCCAACGAAAACAAAAAGAAAGACAAAGACAAAGACAAAGACAAAGAAACAAGATAACCTACTTGAAATTATACTAATGTTAATAATGCTTCCATTTTGTAGCCAAATTGAAAACCTATTGATTACTGTTATTGCTGTTGTTATCCTACATTAGCCTAGACCTAGTTTCTCCTAACTTCCCCGAAATTCTCGCCTCGCCTCGGATCGGATCCTCCTCGTATGATAAGTTGACCCATTAGCCAAATTTCTTGTAGAATCGCTCGATTACACGACTAACTTAGTTAACTTAGTTAAGTTCAACTCGATTGGCCGCATCAAATTTGAATCAAAATCGAAATCAAAATTTTAGTTGTATATACCGACATACATACACGTATATACCACGTATTACATTCCCATGAACATAGTATCCGTATGCGTTCTTTCATCTGTAATAACATGTTGCTCAGTCGAAGGACTTTTGGCTGGATGGCGAACTACATTTGCCACATTTATGTATCTGATCAAGCCATTGGTGTCAATTATCTATGACAAGCAATTTGTTGCCTTACAAAAAATATATCTTCACGCTAATCACTTACATACATACATATGTATATTGCCTAGCACTAGATTGCCTTTGCACAGTGGGACAAAATTGTATTTTTAGATATTCCCCTACATTTCCTAGGCTGCAATTATTTGGTAATTTCTTAGTAATCTTACTTTATCGGCATTTTCAAAATACTCGTACATATAATTCGACAAATTATTGAAATATAAAGCTAGTTTGCTAACCTTCTAAGATTTGGTCCCGCAGTGCGGATTCAGTTTGGTCAAATTTCCATCCAGCCCGAAGTTTTTAACGAACAGCTTAGCATAGAAACAGACACACTCACACACACACACACACACACAAAGCACACACACACACACACACACAAAGCACACCCACACAGGGACATCAGTACACTGTGCGCACACAGACATCCAGTGCAAATTGAAACTGATTGTCAAATATCAAGCATACGCCGCCTTGTCTTTTGCGGTTCGGTTTTGAGTGTGCCTTGAGCAGTAAACAAGAAATTTCTATACACATTATATATATATACATACCAACTATTTAGATTCATATTCATATTCTGTAAACTTGATGTACGTCTAGTGATTTTCGATTTATTGTTTTTCGACATTTTACATAACACGAGAGGATCGAGAATCGACCGTCGATATATCGAGTCGATTGAGATTGAGATTGAGATTAAGAATGCGAAGAGAAACGATGAATTCAAATAATAATAAAAACCAAATGATTCTTTGACTAAAAACGCTTGTGCTGATCTTTTCATTTCATTTCAAAAACCAAAAAAAAAACAAGAAACAAGAAACAAAATATGTGAAAATTAAAGCAAGTAGAAACCCACCGAGCACTCACTGGATTACCATATAGCTCCGCAAAACCAGATCCTGTGATCCGAACAAAAAAATATACACAAATCTTTTTTAAGCCATGAAAAAAAAAAAAACAAAAAAGATGAAACCAATCAAAAACCAAAATTGATAAATTAAAAATTGTGATGGACTCAATTTTAGTTTTAAGTTCGAATTGCTTCTTTCTAATCTCCAAACCTACTTCAACTTCCATTGCTTATTAGTTGTTTGTTGTGTGACTGTACTCGCTATCGTATACCGTTGTCTTGTGTCATATAGTATTTACAAGTATTTATAAATCCGTAAAGTCCTAATGTCCCATTTGAGCCAATTTCCGTTGTTAGCCAAAAGCAAGCGTTTTTAATCAAAGATGGACTGAGATTATTGTTTCCGTTCCGTTTCACCGCTTCGCAAAAAAAGAGTTCTCTGACCCAAAGACAAAGCCAAAAAGCAAAGCAAAGCAAAAGCAAAAGCAAACACAGGGCAACCCCAGAGCTAAGCTAATGCAAAAAAAAAAAAAAAAACAAGCAAATGAGCCCATCACAAATTTTTAATTTGCCAAACGACAGGCGGCAGTGGGTGGTGCTGGTGGTGCTGATGGTGTGGTGGTGTGGTGGTGTGGTGGTTGAGGCTCAAGGTCATGGTCCCCGGGTCCAGGTAACGTATTACTTACATAACCCAGCTCTTCCAGCAGCGCACCAGCAATTCCCATGGACACGCCCACTCCGCCGCTGGAACTGCCACCGAACGATCTGTGGACCGCTCCCACGGCCACAGCCATGGCATCCACGGTGGTCATGTGGAGCAGATCGAGCTGCTGATCGACGAGAAGTGTCGCATCCTGAACAAGACGGGCACGCCCAAGTCGAGTGCCCTGCATCTGGCCAACTGGATGAAGGGCCAGCTGGACAAGCAGCAGCAGCAGGCTCGACTGGCGGCCATCGCGCGTTCGCAGGAGAATGTGAGCGCCGAGGACGAGCAGCTGATCTTCAACAGCGACAGCGAGCAGGACGAACGGATCACGTACTGGACGCGTCAGCAGCTGGAGAAGCGTACCAAGGAGCTCAATTTGGCCAAGGAAAATGGCGGCCTATCGGCTCGGCCCAATTTTGGGGGCAAGCGACTAAGTGGCGTCGAGGAACTGAGCATGAGCGCCACCTCCGATATATACTCCACGTCGGAGGCGGAGGGCGTGACCAGCGTGATCAGCCAGTCGCATAGCACCACATCCGACAGCCAGGTGAGTTCCCGTTTATTTCTGCTCAGAAATGTGCTCCAAAGAGAATTGTTGTACTACTGCACACTTTCGTAGTAAGTCCTGGTAATCAAAACAGCTTAAACCCCTCGCCGCTCACCTGTAGACTTTCTTTGCTAACCCCCTGCCTCTTTCTTGCCAACTTTTCCCTACCGCTATGCTGCTAACCTGCTACCAGATCACCGTTCGCTCGAGTCCCATTGTGCTGGACAAGCTGGCCGTTTGCCGTCATTGCCACAAGAATTGCCAGCAGAGCGGACCGGGCGGAGCGCGTCCTGGCAGCGGAGGCGGAGTCAACAACTCCAGTTCCACGCCCGTCCTGCTCTGCAACTCGCTGAAGGTGCAGCACAGCCAATCCTCGCCAAATCGCTGCTGCAAGCTCAGCAATGGCATTGCAGGGGCCTCGGAAATGGCTATGCCGAAAATGAGCAATCGAACTGGAACTGGGACCGGCAGCGTGACCAGCATGTCCAGCAGCACCATTACGGGGGAGCTGTCCTCCAAGGTGGTGGCCAGTAGCAGTCGTCGGGAAACCGGCGACACAGAGAGCGATGTCGCCCAACTGATAACCGATGAGATTTCCCAATCGCAATCAGAGGCCACCGATGACAGCGTCGGGGCGATGCCCAACAGCAGTAGCAGTGCCGGAGAGGGAATCCCAGCCATCACCGGCTCCAAACTACGTCATCTAGATCCGCCAGTCTCAGTTTCATCCTTGCCCAATGGCCACTGCTCCGCTGGCGTCGGTGGTGGTTCGCCAAAACCGCTGCCACCACCACGTCGCACCCGCGTTGTGGCCCAAATGTGCCAGGAGCCACCAAGGCCGAAGGCCAACCAGCAGGTGAAGGCCATTGTGACCATTACGGAGACGGCCAGGATAATGCGGAGCAGTCCAACGAAAGCCTCGGCGTCGGCGTCGGCGTCGGCGTCCGGTTCGGGATCGGTTCGATCGGGAACAGGCACGGGCTCGGTGGGTGGTTCCCCAGCCAAATATGCCGCCTGCCACTGCCGCTGCACTCCAGAGGACTTTACCCACGCTCAACTCTCGCCGGACAAAATGGAGCACCAGACCTGCAAGCTACTGGAATCACCCAAGCAAACGACCACCACACTGGAGCAGAAACAGGAAGACGAACAGCTGTCCCTGATGCTCATTGGCCTGGCTCAGCTTGCACCAGCTGCCACACTTTGTGGGCAGGAACGGATTCCGAAGGAGGAGAATAGCACACCCACCATAGCCGTGGTGCCGCCCACGCCGGATTCGGTGCTCACGAAAACCAGCACTCACGTTTGGGACAACAGTGGGTGCTCCTCGAATGGCGGGGGAACGTCCACCACCAGTACGGCTACCACTACAACAAAGCAGCCCAGGCAGGCCATCATTGAGAATATTCCGGAGGACTCGTGTGACGAGTCCCCATTAGATGAGGAACCACCCTATCGACCCATGAGCTGTGCTCTGCGCCGATTCGGCACCATGTCCAGCTTGGAGAAACTACCTTCCGACGATCGAATGGATGAGGCCGATGAGCTAGATGATGATTTGGAGTCCTTTAAGGCAAATGGCCATGACGGCAACAGTCCCCAGGACGCGGAAGATGACGAGGATGCGGGCTCGGAACGTGCATTGGTACAAAACGAGCTGGGGGCCACCAGTTCGTCGGGAGTGATGGTCAATGGCGAGGTTCTGGCCAGTGGCGCGTGGACAAATCGGGCGGGAGCCTATGTCTCCGACAAGATGTCCTTTTTCGAGGAGTCGCGCGCCTTCATTGATAAGTACTTGGGTCGCTGGAATGCTGGCGATGCGCAACAGCAGCACCAAGGAACCGCCTCGGAGACGGATGAGCAGATGGACGAGTGCACCTCGGGTGCCACCAGTGGTGAGGAGGTCTGGGGCACACCCACCAGTGGCGGGGATAACGACGATCAGGACCTGCATCTAATCAACTCGGAGAACACACATTCGGTGAGCATTCCCTGTTTGTAATGCACATACATTGTTCATGAATCTGATTGCATGCAGTCGCCCACTAAGTCGAGCACCTCATTGAACGACGACGACGACACGGAGTTGATGATGGACGAGCTGTTGATGGCGCCACCGATGACTGCCAGCACGATTCGGGGATTGTTGCCACGGTATGTAGGACTTGGGGAGGGATTTCAGATTAGATCGGCACTTGGAGCTCCAAGAAACACCCACCAATTATCACCACACAGCCGGTAGAGAAACCCTAGGCAGCCGATCTATAACTGTTGAACACCATACCGAGTATCTCGACATACTATATCTACCATACTTAGTATAGCTTAGTCTAGTGCCTCCATTGATCCTACTGTTAATAAGAATACGAACTTTCTTTTTTTCGTGTACTCCTTGGAAACTTTCTTTCGTAGCTTTTACAGGTGTTTATCCTTTCCTTATCATTTGTTTCACACACACACACACACACACACGTATCTCACATGATCCGAAATTCGATTTGAATCAGTGTCATACATACATTGTATCTCTATCTGTAAGCAATAACTTTATACCTAGTACTGCTCACTCATTTGCGGGCTAGTCTTAGATCTAGTCATAGTCATAGCCAGGTTGATAATGAGGCGAGGGATCATACCTTTGTAGCATATTCCTCCTTTACTTATATATATTTACCAACGTATTTACATACATACTCGTATAACCTCAACTAAGTTTTGCTTAATCGAAATTGATATATCATTTATGCCATCGACACACAATCAACACATCGATCGACTGTTGCTAAATTCCAATTGAAATTCGTTTGCATTCGCCATACACACGTATTATCGAAATCGTTATCGTATATCGTATCCGTATTGTCGACGTACTCTATAGACGTCGCCTTGAGCCCCTTTTTGAGGAGGAGACGGAGAGCGACGAAGAGAAGACGCAGCAGGATAGCGATGACGTCAAAAAGGTGGGTCGTTATTACAGCAAATCCCAGTCACACGCCCCAAACTATATGAAAACAAAACAAATGGTCCCGGGTGCAAACGCCTTTCGTTTCAAGTCCGCACTCCGCTGCATGGCAAACGACTACTACTACTGTGGGCAACTGTACCCAAAGCACAATAAAGGCGCGGGAAGGAGAGTTAAATCTGCTCCATCTGCAACGATTCTTTAGATTTAATCCACCTGCATGTAGCCCTAGTCACACTTTTAAACTAACCTCGGAATTGACCTTGAATTGTCTTTCTATTTTGTCTGTACTTTCATAAACCATCGACTGCAACTCGCTCATCTCCATCTTCATCGATCAAACATCACCACCATCAAACAATCAATCCATCAATCAATCAATCATGCTAACATCTTTTGACTTTTTATGAAAACTGTACTTTTCTTGCCTGTCTGCTTAATGTGTTATTGTAAACCGTCTTGCCAAATATAATTACATATGTACTTGTACTCGTATAGAAGGTCGTAGTAAAATTAGTGAAGCTTTAGCCCATCCTGCAATACTGCGAGCTCATCAACATCACACGTCCGGACATGATTGGCGTACAAGCGCAAAACGACCACCATCCACCTCCTCCGAACTAGACCCATCGATTCGATCTTGCTATCTACATTCCGTACTGAAAACGAACCAAGCATCCAACTCCTCATCCCCATTCACATGAAACGGCGCCAACCGCTGGCAGGAATCTCTATCCCAACCAGAATTGATTAGTTGAATTCTATTCCCAACAATTGGTAGGGGGAAGCAACGACCAATGGCCACTACCTAGAGGATTCGGCTGGAAGTACAAGCGACAGCGAGGCGGTGCCAGCAGCCCCACCACCAGTTCCTCGGCCAGTGGTGCCGGATCGGGAGGAGGATCCGTCGGCGGAGGACCGGCAGGAGAATCTGGCGACGGAGGAGCAGGAGGACTCGCACTCCAGCGTGGAGCGGCTGCATCCGAATCTGGTCACGAGTGCGATGGGGCCGCGTCCCTTGCTCACCACCCGCCTACTGCCCACCACGGCCATCGATCCACAGCCGCCGGCAGTGCTGGTGGCCTCATCCTGCGAGTATCTGCTCGATCAGCGCCCCTCGAGCGGATCAGGTCGCGAACTCACCGGCGGGAGCAGCAGCACCACCACGACGCCATCCTTTCGGCCGATGCCTCCGTCTCCGGCGAAGGCAGCAGCGACGTCGATCGGGATGAATGTGATGAAGACAACGACGACGACGACGATGATGACGACGACGACGACGACGATGACGACGATGATGCCGAGTCGAGCTCCCTCATCGACTATTTCAACAATCAGCAACGCGAGCGACACTACCAGCTCCGGCGGCAGAGCCAGCGGCAGACCGCCGAGATTTGTACCGCCGCCACCGCCTCCGCGTCGCTTACTGCTCACGCAGACCGATCTAGCCGCTGGTCAGGCCAAAACGGTGAGTGTTCAGTTGCACTTGCACCTTCCTCGCCATATGAAATGTTGAAATGAAATTTGCTGTTTAGGAGCCACCTCGAAAAAGATCTGGCGCTACTGCTGACAGTGGCTGCTCGGTGGTTGTCGGCGGCGCCGCCAGCGCTTCGGACCCAATCGCTATCGGGTCAAGGACAATGCCATCAACAGCGAGTACCAGCAGCTTGGCGTCGGCGGTGGCCCCAAAACGACCATCGTCAACGATAATAGAGACCTGCCTGCTGGGGGCACCCAGGCCCGCCTCAGCCACTTCATCAGCAACAGCCTCGAGGATGGCAAAGCCGATCCGCCAGAGTCCGCCCACCCAGAAGCAGTCGCAGCCGCGGGATCAGAGCTGCCCGGCTGCAGCGGCACCACCATCGGTGGCTGCAGCCGACGCACCCACTGCCCCAATGCCCCACGCTGGATGCGGCCTAAGCCCAAGGCTGGAAATGCGGCTGGCCCTCAATCACGACATACTCGGGGACGAGGACTTGATCTGCTACGAGCCTGGTCCCGATCTAACAACTATTCTGGGGTGAGTGTCAACCAAACCCACGCAAAATTCTAAAATCAGTAGTTAACGATGCGATGGTGCACCTATTCCAGGCACGACCTCTCCACATTTCATCGTCTGACGGGTCGCGATTTATTGAGTCGTTCAGCCACGAACAGGGTGCAGCCAAAAGAGGCTGTCATATCGTACTCTCAACAACGCAACTCAAAGATGGACACGCCGACGGTGAACCGCCGGGGGCCCCGCCCCCTCTCAGCGGGCGCCTTGGGCGGCTCCACCAGCAACAGCAATGCGAACAACAGTCGCAGCAGCAGCAGCCACGGCAACAGTCCGCTCGCCGGTGGTTTAACCCGTGCCGGCGTCGAGCCAATAGTGGGCCACCAGCAGCAGCAGCAGGTGGGTCAAGCAGGTGGTGGATCTGCTGGTCGAGTAGGCGGCGGGAGCGGAAGCGGCGGCGGCAACAGCACCGCCTGCAGCTCCAGCAGAGGCGGGAGCAAATTAGGCGATCTGGAAATCTTAGCGAGACGCGAGAAGATATACTCCATGTCTCAATCGAGGAGTGGCTGTCGAGTCAGGGAGACGACGTCCACGACCACTCTGATGGCCATGGCTACGGAGATGCGTTCGGGGATGGATTCGGAGAGACGCGACTCTTCCTGGCCCAAACGAGCAGCTGCAGCAGCCTCTCTGACGAGGACGAGGAGTTCTACTTCGATGGACGGAGCGGGAGCCATCAGTACCACAACCACAACCACAACAACAATGACTGAGGAGGCCTTCCTCGAGACCGAAGTGGGCAGATCGAAACGATTGTGAGTATTAATCCATCAGACATGGCTCCATCTCATGTGAAATGTGTGTACATATGTGTATGTGGTCTAATCCCTTCGCAGAATAAACTTTATTAAGCGTCGCAACTCCGAGATTACCGCCAGTAGCACCAGCAGCACCCCCAACTTCTCTGACGGCGCCTTTGGCGAACAGCCCCATCCGAGCCACAGCCAGAGCAGCCTTCTTCTCCAGAAGCTGCCGCCGGGTCAGTCGCAGGCCCAGGACTCAGTGGAGATGGCCCAAATGTCGCCGCGCAAGGATAACGTAAGTACCTCAATCAATTTTCGAACTTCCTTTCCAGCAATTGCGTTACGTCTCGAACGTTTCCAGGACAAGCCATCGCTGAACCGCCGCCTGTGGAAGCAAATCACCAAACGCAGACGCACCAACTCCGTATCCCAAATAGTCGCAGGCTAGGGGAATCACCACCAGTCATCCCGTCCCACGTGTCCCACTTGTCCCACTTGCCCCTCTGTTACTATCACTTAACGTGTTGTGTGGCTGGATTTTAGCCTGGATTCGCGATCGACGAGCGATGGCAGACAACAATTTGCACGGGACAGCCCGTCGATAGGCAGTAATCAACTGTAACCATATCACGGTGATCTTCACGGGCTGTCCCACCGAAAGAACTGGCAAAAGCTAAACCAAAAAACTTCGTAGTATGTTAAGAATTTTGATACGACTTTGTAGCTAGCGAATCCCCCGGATCGCAACGATACCGGGCAGCTCTAGGCGTCCAATTGCGTCCAAAAAACAAAAACAAAAACAAAAAACCGATAAGCGATAAGCGATAAGCGACTAAAACGATAACAAATGATACAAATAATGAAAAATGAAAATGAAAATGAAAAATCGATTCTCCTGCCAGCAGAGCCAAGGAACCGAGTCCCAGCCAAATATGATATAGACAACGAACGGCAGTCAGTTGGTAGTACTGGGCACACTCACTCACTAACTCACTCCAAAATAGACATTGTAGACATTAAAAACTTAACACATAACACTTCAGTCCAGCCAAATGAATTAGGATCTAGAGGAGTTCGTAAACTGACTATTTTTTAGAGATCATGATTATGTCTTAGCTTAGCAGTTTCGGGTTTATGTTGCGGGATTGAGGTTTGACGATTGAGGATTGAGGATTGACGATTGAGACAGTGAATTTGCCTTACGTATCCAATGAACTATTGTATGGGTAGCTTAACGTAGTAGTCTTTATACACATAACATTTACAGCCTCAGCAGTTCGTAGTAGTCAGTCGTTAGTAGTTGGTCGTAATAAAAGTTTAAGTACTTACATAAATTCCACGTTTTTCTCAACTATTTACAAACGAAACTTTTGCATCAGTTGATCTTACGTATATGTATATGATCTATATATATATAGGGAGTCTTGGTAGTGCATTTCACATTGAAATTGATATTAAAATTGCAATTGGAATTTGAATTTGAATCGGAATTTGAATCGGGCACGAATACTGAAAACTGTTGAACACAGCGGCGAGGTGGAAAGTGCTAACAAATTATACGAATTAATAACAAACGATCAAGTACATTTATCAGCTTTAATAGAAAATCTAATATATATATATATATATACACACATGGATCTAAATAGTTCTAGTTATAGTTAAATAATTGACATATGCGAATTACTTTTGAATAGTGAGTACGCGATCGAGTTATTAGGCATTTATCACTCACATTCACTCGAATGTTCATTCATTCATTGATCCAGCACCGTTTACACCACGTGAGATATTCAGTAAATTAGTTCGTAAACTCAGAAACACACAATGTATTTTACGTATGTATGTATATGGGGCTACTGAAGTACGCGTATATTTAACATCTGCGGTATACATAGATTTTTTTGGTCAATATTTGAATTTTACGAGTGTACTAGAGTACTAGAGTGCAGACACGAGTTTCTCTTGAAATTCGCTAAGAAATTCAATTATTTAAAGCAAAAATAAAACAAATTCCAAGGACAAGCATCTAAATAAATTCAATATACAATAAATCAAAATCGAATGCAATGCCACAGTGTTTTTCTTTTTCTTTTCCATTTCCATATTTTTCCCGGGAAACTTGGGTTTCAGTAGCAACTGCTTTTACAATTGAATACTTCCAATAATACAATAATGCGTGCATCCATCGAGTGGATGATGTGATCTTATTGCGTACAGGTAGAGGTACCTCTACATCTGTTTTCCCCAGAACCAGCACTCTGGTCGCAATGGGATACCCTTTGTGGGGGGGTGAAGCAGGGGGGTATTCATTCTCCCCACTGAAAATGTTGGTCAAATTAATTGTAATTCCGTTCGTGCGTGCGTGTGCCCGGCTGGTTAATGCGCATTCCCCAAGTCTTGGAGGGATCGGGTCACGGGGTTCGGGCTTCGGGCTTCCAGGGCGGAGGGTGGATCGGTTGGGTGGATGGGTGGTTGGGTGGATGGGTGGCTGCTCCGGCTGCTCTGGCTGCTCTGGCGACTGAGCTCTCCCGCTCGCTCTTGCTCGTCAGCTGGCGCCCGCTGGCACTGAGCAGCTGCAGCTGCGGCTCAGTCAGCTTTCAGCTGAGCGGTCTGCTTCAGTTGAGAAACGAGTTCCATGCCGAACGGACGCTTTCGCTGCGCCGATTGCTCGCGGTAGAAAACCTGGGGGCTAAGAATTCGCCGAGCTTTGTTTATTTACATACGTTACATGGCTGTTCAATTGGCTGCGCGAGTGTAGTGCGATTTTTTTGAGTGTGTGCAAAATAATTTGCCTTATTTTGTTCCCTTCCTTCTTTTTTTTCCACTTCTTCTTTTTTTTTTT
Organism: Drosophila orena; assembly: GCA_005876975.1. Lineage (NCBI taxonomy): Eukaryota > Metazoa > Arthropoda > Insecta > Diptera > Drosophilidae > Drosophila > Drosophila orena. The sequence continues at coordinate 799,330 of VCKV01000288.1, read as the reverse complement.
TACTTGAAAGTGCCTACCCAAAAAAAAATTAACCAAAAAAAAAAGAAAGATAGAAAAGAGAGTGTGTGAGAGAGTGCTAACCTGTGGGTACGGGCACACAGGCACAGGCATTATAGACCGATGCATGCGAACTGGCAGGAAATAGAGCGCCATTAAGCCAACAACAGTACATCACATCACATCACAACACATCACATCACATCCCATCACAACACAACACAACACAACACATCACATAGCATCGGAACTTTGCTCCACTCCACTTTACTCCACATCAAGAGGCAGTTTAGAACCATGGAAAGACGCGGCCCAAACAGATTTGCTAATTGAGGTCGTTGTCTAGGTAAGTTGTCAGTTTCTTCTGGTTTCCGTTTTGCAGCAGCTCTGAAAAATTCACTTACCAGCAGTGCAACACCAACAGCAATAATACTGCTAACTAACAAACTAGCAACAACGATCTGCGATCGGCAGATAAAGCTCCAAAACGGTAAATTATGCCGGTGCGCTGGGGGCAAAAAACTCTCCTGGGCTGCAAAATTCACACGTTGCACAGTGGGGCAAAGGATGTGGCAAGTCATCATATCATGATATATGTATAAAGGGCTGCGGCCTTATCCACCCAATAAAGTTTATACTGTGAGCAGTGCTGAGGTTTCGAACCTGTTTTTCACTATAGAATTCAGAATTTAGCACTACCGTGTCTGTTTATAAAACTAGGGAAATGTATATTTTTTAAAGTCAGCTCAGTGAAAACCGCATCACCTGGTTTCCCCCGAATTCGTTTTTCCCCGCAGTCTAGGAAATGGCAGCATCTTCAAGTGCGGTTGCCCCAGGGTGGCCTGCAAAAAGCGGAAAATCAAAATGACAGATAGTCGGAGTTCGTCAGAAGAAAAAGCCACTGAGTCAGCAGTGAAAGCAGCGAATCGGATTGGATTGGAATCGAAAGCTAACACGACTCCACTTCCTCGTCGCCGATGCTTGGAAATCTGAAGATCTTAAGGTCTGCGGAGTGAGAACCAGAATTCTGAGCCATCGGAGACGGGCTCTGATAATATAATTATCCAAACTGGCAGGCGGCCACATAACTGAGCGGCAATCAATGGCTTATGGCCATAATGATGCTGGCCCGATCGGCGATGAAAACCGCAGCGGAAACGGCATTATCGCGGCTTTCAACTATCGATCAAAAAAGCAGGCAGCTATGTAAGGTCGAAGCACGGCGACTAAATGCATATTAAGTAATTTCCAGCAAGTGAGAAACTCGAAAAAAAAAGCCAGATAAGACGTAAATAGATACTTGTATGGCTCTATTTAGCGCATGTTTCCTTTTGGAAAACATTCGCAGCTTGTTTTAAAGCCTTTTTTTTTTGGTTTTTTTTTTTTGTTTTTGGTTCCGCTAAGGCAAATGGCAAGTGCAAAAATTTGTTGCGAAAATTGATTAACATCAAACTGGTTAGATGGAGATGGATACGATGGGAGCACCCTCCTCTATTTTCCCCCGCTCGTAAACCCGCAAATTTATGAAATTGCTGGTCAAAAGTTTTTAATTGAATCTCACATAAAAAGTAAAGAAAAAAAGCAGAAAAGAGCAAAAATGGGGGAAAAAAATTGAATAAAAGCAAGACAAACAAAAACGTGGCGACAAAGACAACAAACGGTGATCATGATGATTGGGACATGAAGCTCGAATCTGCCGGCGATTGTTTTTTTTTTTTTTTATTGTATTTATACATTTTTTGTTTTTTAATTTTAATGTACACATACATATGGCGTTCATTATTTGGCAACTTTTGCCCAAGACTTTTCTCTGAGAAACCAAGCTCGGCGATCAACTGATAAACTGGTTTTGCAGTTTATTGAATTTTATACAACATTTGCATCGCTCCAGCCGCCGAACAATAAACAATTTCAGTGAGAAAACAAAAGATGGTTGCTCGTTGAGTTTGTCCACAGTATTTGACTCACCGTAGAACCGTAGAATTGTTCTCATTCTGATTCTGAATGTGAATCTGAATCTGAATCTGATTCTCACCGACGCGCAATAAGCTCGAGCAGTTCGAGCAGTTCGAGATTGAAAACTGACAAACCCTCCCGAAAAAAGTGTCGGCCCAACCAGCTGCCTCGCAAGCAGCTTAAGTCCCCGAATCAGAATTCAAAATGCAAACAAAAGACGAGCAAACAAAGTCTTGGGTTACAATTCGCTGAAGGAATCTGCGCCTTAGTTCCCTTCCGATTCGGATCACTCTCTTTTCTTTTCCCACATGGGCCTGCTGCTCCTCACCCCAAAAGCCCCCCGTTGGGCGCCACTTCTTTATCTCGCTTTTTGTACCTGTCACTCTGCCGCGCGCTCCTCTCACTTTCGTTCGATTTTGGACAACCCGCAACTGCGTGATGAAGGGCCTTTCTAAATCTTTAATGGCCAGTCGCCGTCGATGATCCCCTTTTACCTTTGATACTGGGAATTCTGTGTAATGCGCTGTGTGCACAAAACTGCTACAACCTGTGGAACAAATGCGGGAAAGATAATAGTACCGAACGTTCATTGCATTGCCTCCTCTTCGGTAATTTGATTTTGGCTAACAATATGTTTTAAATATTTAATGCATTGGTAAAAACATACGAAAATAAGATCAATTTTATGGTAATTTTCCTTAAGCTTTCAAAGAGTTTCTAAGATTCCCCCAACCCCACCAGAAGCCCACCTCATCTTTTCCCTTGGGATACGACGTTTGCTTAAAGACTTCCTCTATGATCTATAGCTATCATGTAATGCCTCTGCCAGGGGGTACTTGAACTTCCATTCTCCATTCTCCGTTCTCCATTCTCCGTTCTCGATTCTCCATTCTCCAACTGACGCTCCGCTGGCGACGCTCGTCGAACAATGGAGTTCTTGTTGCTGCTGGATTCTACTATTTTTGTTCTGTGCCCTCTTCAGCCCGCTCCCTATGCATTGTCTATATAATCCATGGGGCACAAAGCCCATACATAGTAATTAGAATCATGCACGAGCATACCTTTGGCTTTCTGTATCTGTAACTTTGTAGCTGTGTGTTTATCCGGCTGTATGTGTTCCAGAGTTCGCTGACTGTGACTTTAACCGTTGGCGTTTGCGCCGCCGCAGTCGTTAATTTAGACTCCGGTAATTATGAGCGACAGAAGCGGACCATTTCCCATTTGCCTCCAAAGCAATGCGACTCAAAGAATTTGATTCGGGCTTGGAGATAGCTAAGTCAGCTGGCCGTCAGTGCTATTAATCACTGAAGTTGGTCAGTTGAAAATTCAATTTCGTGGCCACAAAAGTCGACAAATTAACGTCTTTTTAATTGCTCGTGCTGTTGGTTTGTTTGTGCTTGTGCTTTTGCTTTTGCTTTTGCCACGACAAAACATTCAACAAACAACACCAACAATGGCCAATTGTCATGAGGAGTCGTTGAACTCAAGAGCCCCCAACAACCACAGTTTATTTTCCCCCCTTCTGACCAAACATTGTATTTATTTTTTTTCTTTTTTTTTTTTTTATCCGTGTTTGTGTTTAAAGTCGGGGACATCACAGTTATACAATAGATCAGCTGCTGATCCATCATTTTACTTCTCCATTAAATTGTGAAACGAAAGCTGCAGTTTGCCTTTGGTAAAAAAAAAACAGAAACCAAAATAATGTACAAAAAGAGCAGCATTTGACTGGGCATGACCTTGACAAGGGCAGCCGCTCAGCAAACGTGTTTGCTCTCTAAGCAAACCGGTATGCTCCCATCATCCCCTCCACTTGCCTCCTGCTGATATTTTACCACTGATATTTTAGACTTTGGTGACGCTTCAAAGATTTCCCAACGCAAAAATTGTCACACGAAAAATGGGCGAGCAAGCAGAGCTGATAGTTTACCACGTGCCAAAGGGGAGAACCGAAGCATGAGCCAAAAGCAAAAGCATGCTGGCGCAGCAGACTTGCAACAGAGCATCCAAGCAAAGCCGAACGGATGGAATGGAATTAAACACCCCCTTATGGGCGGGCATGCATGAATAAACAAATAAAGCTCAGTTAATAGCAATGAGCAAAGAGTAAGCCGAATGGGCAACATTTGCTATTTTGCTTTAACGCTTTCAAATAATTATTGGGCTTTTTTTTCTTTTTGCTTTTCCTACTTAGTGGTGCTTAACTTCAGCATGCTATAAAATCTTTATGCGTTTTTGGTGACTGCGGGAGTCAGCTTAATAAATTGAATTTACTTGGTTAAATGGCAATTTTAGAACCAATATAGAAAAAGAAAAATCAGATTACATTGAGTAGTAAGTAGAGATAAAACGCTTCTAAGCACTACTTGATATAGTTCACAGATCATTGACCAAACAAATGAAACCGATTGCTGGTTGCAGCATTGCAAACTCTAAAGCTGCTTAGCTTTTCTCAATTCGGTGCTATTTCAGTGGCCACAACTGTGCACATAGTACGCACTTACATACATATTATATGTGCTTGTCTAACAATTGCAATTCGTTTCTTGTCGCTTCTCGTTTTTCCTTTTCAATTGCAATTCGACTCAATTGTGCCGAGTAGGAAAGCGTGAAAAACTCGACATATTCCAGCATTATTAATGCAGTTGACCGGCCACTGACCACCGGAGTGTATTGGTTTTTATTGGATTCATTGGATTCATGGGACGGGACGTAGTGTTTGAAAAGCAGTTTTGAAATTAGCTCAAAACGGGCCTTTTTTTTATTTGAACTTGAAATGCGTGGTAATAATGCGTCTTGCTGGTCGGGGAGCCTCCAGATCACCGAACCGTGGTTTCTTTCGCTAGGCGAGACTTGCATAATTTAAAGTTTACGTTTAGCCTTTGTTAGCTTTGATTTGTGTTATTACTTAATTGCTTTGAACCTGAAAGCTGCTGACGAAAATAAAATATAAAAACTGTTATTTATGGCGCGTCTTTATGCAAATCTTCAATGGCATTTACATACATACATATGATGTCGTGTAAATTCTGGTTTTCGCAAACCTTTTTTTATTAATTTTGTTTCGCTGAAAATGCAAAACACACGCGCTGTCCAAAGAAATTAGGCAAAAAAGAATCCAGCTCCAGTTGATTGTTCATTGTCACCCAAAAAAGCGTGTTGACATTGAAAATGGCCAAAAGAAAGAGGGGCAACAAAAAACGAGAAGACCAAAAAAGAGAAGAAAGAGGAGAAGCCCAGAAAGCCGAAGAGTTGAAATGGGATCGCATTGGGGCAAGTGGGTCAGCATGAAATCCACGAATGTTGGGCAAGGGCTGCAGATACCCGAGAAGACTGGGAAGAAGACTGTGAAGAAGACTGCGGAGAAGACTGCGAAGAAGACTGTGGCGAAGACTGCGGAGAAGAGTGCCCAGAAGACGGAGGAGCAGACGAGGGCAGCGGGTGGGAAGACGTGCGTGAAATACGCCCCAAATGCACAAAACAGATTTAGCCATGTATTGCATAATCATAGCAAATATCGATACGTGATTTGGCTTTACTATTTGAAATTTGTACATACCAGGTGGGGGGAATTTAAAAAACCAACATAATGAGAAAAAAAGTTATGTTTTCTCCGTCAAGAACTTGCACCTAGAATACTAATAGAGCGATTGAATGCCACAAGTCTGTACAAATGGTGTAGCTTTTGTTAAGCTCCCACAACAGCGAGGATTATAAGAACTATTTGATCAGTTCAGCTACATATATACATATAATATATTCAGCTACTCCTCTGTCAAAATCGCCCCACAATCGATAGCCCATTTCGCCATCGGAGCACTCGCAGCTACTACTGATGTCGGACAACGCCGATCGATCGATCGAAGTCCCATTGGGTTTAGCTAATGTCCAAGGCATGATGCCTGAGGACGTGCCTCACATGAGCGAGAGACGCTCCCAAAACACACATTTCGATCATTGTATAATCTCGGGGTCCGAGGCTCCAAGACTTGGACGCTCGGCAGTCGATATCTTCAGCCGGGAGCTACGTGACATGACTGTGGCATCGGCGGGTCTAATCTTTTATATAAGTGCAGGCTGGAATTCCATTAGCCGAACTCCGAAAAGTGGCATAGAGAAAAACGAAGCAGAGCTTAAATCAAGCGGCGCTTGCGTGCTGCAAGTGTTGCAAGTTGCAAGTGCTTCCTGCTCGGAGAAGGCATGCAACACGCATCCAGTTGGGAGCGGAGTGCTCAGTGATCGGGGGGCCTTGGCCAACTTGTTTGGCCAGTATGCGAATCTAGAGAGAGAGACTTGTTGTCGATACCGTACACTGAGCGTAACCGAGATATTGGGGCGATATTGTTTCGAATCGCGATCAATTTGGGTTGCACTCAGTTTTTTTACTTCGAATACCTTAAAGCTTGGTATGCGAAATATGATGATTGTGGTATTTTTTCTCTGTGCACTGCTTTTTTGGCGGGGCAGGGTGGGGTGCAGAAAGTAAAACCCGCCACTTGCCACAGCTGTTTTTGGCCAGGTCTTTGCTTTTTTCGGCCAGGTCCGAAAGTCTAAGTGCCTTGGGTGCAGGTGACATACTTTTCTCGGCGGCCTGTCCTAAAATAATTTTACTTTTTCTTAGCCGCCAACTGGTTGGCGCTGGCTAACTACTTTCTCTGCCCTGATGGTGAATTTCTTGGCTGGTTTCTTGCCATGGATTTCTTGCCGGATTTCTCAGCGGATTTCTTGGCTGGTTTTCTATGGGGTCCATTTCAAGGTCAGCGACAGTCGTCTCCGTAGTTTCCCACCAAACCAAAAGCTGTGACTTGCATTCGCAATGAATCTTAATGCCAGCCAGCCAGCCAGCCAGCCAGCCAGCCAGATGATGGCCATTATCTACCATGCAAATATATGGCTGACAGTTTTCGAGTATCGAATCGAATCCGTTTCCAAGTCCGGGCAATGACATACGCCTGGGTTTGTTCCCCCCTGACTTTTTATACTTTTTATACACTTTGTACAGCTTTATGCGTACTTTGGCTTTCTGTTTGCGGAATCAGACCCCGAATCGCTACTGCATTCCAGGCGGTGTGAGCTCATCCATTTCGCGACTGGTCATCCGGCTTCTGGAGCGGATCACCAGGGTAATCGGATCCGATTTCCGCCTACCGGCACATGTATGTATCTCTGAAAGCGATCCGAACTGCACATGGATTTTCACAAAAAGCAGATATCCAAGATCATATAGTCACCATTCCTCCTATTTCAACACAACCATCTAAAGATTTGTCAAAGCAGATCAGTAAAATGGGTACGTAACACTATGAGCAATTATAGTTTGGAATATATAATGGAAATGTTGAAGCCCTTAACTGTAGCTGCAATATACATATGCATATGTATATATTTTGAATTTGCCTGGTTCTTTTCGCGACACGTTCCATTAGCTTAGCATTTTTCTCATATTTGGCCAGGCCATGTTCACCCACTAATTGGTGGTTCGCGGTGGCACCTGGCCACCTAGTTACCCATTCAGCTGTCCAATTTCATTGATAAACATTTGCCCATTTGCCCCACCCTCCCAAACACACACCTCCACACACACACATAGCCCATAGAAAAAGAGAGCAATGGAGAAATATCTTGCGCCAAGGTGAGCCACATTTGTTCGATTCAATTTCGATTGGTTCAATGCACCCCGCCTAGTGGTGCAGTGGTGCACTTTGTGGTGCAGACACTCCACTTCCAAATGGCCAGCAGCCTTTCGGCGTCTGTCCACCGGTCCGTGATCAATCGGTTCAAATGGCCAAAACGAAGTTAGCCGCATTTTTGTTGCTCCGCCTGTCAAACAGATGCAGATACTTGCACTTACGGATATACAGATTCAAGATACAGATACGTGGATGGCATGGGCGGCGATTGTTCAATTCGAGTGGCAACCGGTTGGATGCGACGTGCAATTAAAAAGCGCGACCAACCAATGCAATCCAACCACAGTTGAACATCTTTAAGCCGAACTAAGCACTATATACGATACCAAGTTATGCGGAAATCGAAAGACTTTTTGTGGACAGAACTTGTATATGTTGGTAGAATGAATGACTGAATGATTTGTCGTTTACAAAATAAAGCGTATAAAAGGATAAAAACATAAAAACAAGTCAGGCAAAGGGTCCCATCAGTCTGCAGAGGCTTTACTGTGACACTAACTACTATATAATAAGGTGAGGCGAGCTCATCTCTGTGTGGGACTAGATTGGAATGGATCGCATTGGTTTGCGGATGGGTTTGGAGACCGTAGAATGGAGATGGCAGATGGAGAATCAAGCTGCAGATGGGATTGGGCCGCGCACTTGTCGACGATTTCCTGTCATTAGTTTGGCTGCATGTCAAGGTTGTTTGGCGAGGCAATGCAAGGCAAGGCAAGGCGAGGCAAGCCCAGCAGCAACCCACCGTGACTATATGTGGCAGCAACATCATGGGTGCCAGCAGCAACACGCTGCATCTTGCGTCCGATGGCTGCAATTGTATCTGGCTGCCACAATGCAATTAAGGCAGTGCGTTAAACGTCTTTCAAATGAAATGCAAGCCAGTTATTACCCAAGTAAGAAAGCTGCTTAGGCCAGAGAGATAGAGATAGAGGTAGAGAGATAGAGAGAGAGAGGGAGAGTGACAGAGGGAGAGAGGGAGAGAGAAGAAAAAGTTGCGAGTAGCAAGTTGCAAGTGGCATGTTGCTGGTGCAGCTGCATTTCATTTCGCTTCACTTTCTTCCAGGCAGCCGTTTTCCAGCTCGTTTGGCCAGTGGGCGGGGTTGGGGATTTGAAAAACCGGCATCCCCGCTTGCAATGTGGAAAATGCACTCCAACAAATTGTTGTTAGCAGCACTTGGTCTGCAATTGATTGTGGATGTGTGGGGAGCTGGTGAGCTTGAGAGCATGTTGCTGCCTCTGTGGTTGCCCGTTGCCAGTTGCCAGTTGCCAGTTGCAACACTCAAACACCCAAAAAATAGTCATAAGAAAACCCGATCTTGACAGGTTGGTTGACTATGCACCGTTGCCGTTCATTGAGGGGCATTTTCAGTGCTCCGAAGTTCCAAACAAAAAAAAAAAAAACACTAGCAGGTGGTCAGAGCCACGAAAGGGTATCCATGGAATGGGCTATCTAAATGGGTCAGCCACCGCAACTACCGAATGTTAATTGCCAAAAAGCAAACACACTACGTAAAATAGGAAAACTCCACATACTAAAATTCTTGACCTCCAGCATTGCAAGTATTACTTACTACCCTGGTTCACAGATAAGTATTATATCACGTTCCTATTACTACTGACCCCAGTCAAAGTCCACAAAGTGGAGGTAATCGTGGCAAAGAGCTGTAGAGGCGAGAGTTTATAGCAATAAATACTTCATAGATTAAACCATATACATATGTACATATGTACAAGTAGACGAGGTACACACGTACATATGTATGTACAAGTAGGCGGGTAGCAGTGATAATGGTGGTTATGCACATGTGTAATACAAGATGGATCAACATGTGTAAGTGGATATCTCCTGTCGCACTCCACTCTGCGAATTCGAGCACATGTGTACGCAAATGCCTGGCGCAGATTGAGCCACATTGAATTGTCCGGACGGCTGACTGCACTGCAAACGCAAACGCAAACGCAAACGCAATGGCGACCGTAATTGAATCAGCTGCTTGGATCTCGGCGAATCGAAATCATCGCAAACGCATGCAACTGTCAGTTGGGCTAAGACTCTGTGGAGATCGAGTGGCTCGGGGGGACCCAGTCTGTACTGCAGTACTGCAGTACTGCATTATTGCAGTTGACCCCATTCTGCGAACTAATGACTGACGTCAGAGTTGGAGTGCGAGTTGCTGCACAGAAAAAACTGCAGTATACTCCATGGCCAGGTCTTAAGGCTTACAAAAGGGTTACTATATCTCCATCTTACTATAAACGAAGTACATTTGTTTTGCCAATCTGAAGTACTAGGTGTTTTCCCCGGTGTATGGCCATAAAGCCAACAGGGCGCTGACAATTGCCTCTGGCATTGATTGAAGTCTAATTAAAGCGAGACATGCAAAAACAAAAAAAACAAAAAAACAAAAAGAGGAAAAACTGAATAAAAGGGCCACGGCTAACGGAGATTGTTGTGGCCCGGTATGTAGATCAACTCTTTTCTTAGCTATGCCGAGCATTTTCCATCCGCCTGCCATGGAAAACAAAAACAGCGAAAAGGAGGGTTACTTTTCCGAGGCGTGCCACAAAATATTTATAGGCGATTTGCCACGAAGAGATCTTGCGAGCCGACCTGAAGCTTACCTCTGGCAGCCAATGATCATAACTATTATTACGCTGATCATATGGCTTTCATTGTCGAATTTGCCATCGCGAAACTTGTTTACGACTCGTTCGTTCTCTGTGTTCTTCTTGCCGCTTTTCGGAATGAGCTTGTGCCACTTTTCGCAACAGCTACGAAAAAATGAGGCAAAGCTAAGAGGGAGAGAGAGGGAAACAGCAGAAGAATTCCCCAAATCGGGGTCACCAAGTACCAGACAGGAGGTCTTTGTCTGTTGGCTGTTGGAGAAATGCCCCAATGATACGATGTGTTATTGCGCTATTGCTACACATATCGACATCTAAATAGTACACACGACTGACAGCAACGCCCCCGTCTTCGAAGAAACCTTCACGACGACCGAAGACACGACTGTGTTAAGGTTGAGGTTATCACAGACCCCAAAACGTGCCCGTACAACTACAAATAGATGGAGATATAGCAGCTACATGTACAAGCACAAGTACGACTCTACATGGTATGGTGTTCGCGGCTGGTTAGTTTTGGTGTTCCAATGTTTTGGTGGCGCCCTCGAGAATACTTCACTCATATCAGGCGTCCAAAAAAAAACACCAAATTTATTGGAATTCTTTGCGTACATTATCGGGTCTTTCGATAATGCAGAACCGCTATTATGCGAGTCAAACAGGCCTTAAGCGATCAAGATAGGGTCTTGATAGGTCTAGAGGGGAAGCCATGCGAGATGGATGCGATAGCAAGTGGGGCCTTACGGGGATCGTACTCCTACTACCCAAATAAGTCGATATTAAATTCGTACGTGTATAACTGATTTTAATATTGCTGAGAACTTTGAAGTAGAAATTTGCCATTGAACTATTGTTTTCTAACACCAAGTATTCGCTGATGATGTTCTACGAAGTTCTCAGGCTCAACAGTGCATTCTATGCAGTTTCGATTTTGAAGCAAACTGAAATCAATTAATTTTCATTTCTGAGATGATGCACTTAATTTAATCGCACAGCTAAGAAGGTGGAACACACCCTATAGCCAGTCTTTCGGAATGTCCATTTACGGTGGTTCACCTATGTATGATGTCATCAGAAAGGTAGTGTGCGTGTGCGTTTAGGTGAGGCTTCCTTCCTTTTTTTTTTGTTTTTTCTTCTAATTTCTTGGCTATGGGCCGAAAATGGTCACGCATGTCGACGTCGCCACTCCTGGCAGTGAAAAGCGTTGGTGGTTTTCTTGTTTTTATTTTTACATTTTTAGCACAAGGAGCGCCAACTCTGAAGAAACTAAGAGAAGGTGGTCTGGCTCCCACGCGTAATAGTAATATGTAGTTAACTGCGATTGAAGGTCGTCAATCAGAACGCGAGACTTGCGCAACTCTGTCGGCGCTGCAGTCGGCGCAGCTCATCATCATTGACTTATGCAACGCATATAGCTAAAAGCTTTAGTTCAGTTGGCCCAAGAGCGGCGACAAGTAAAGATACAGATACGCAGAGCTACAGATTCCAGATACCACAGTAAATACAAGTCCAGTCAAAGCGCACTCCAAGAACCCACGAGTTCATTGAAAAGCCACTTTTCGATCATTTGTTGAGTAATCATAGGTATTAACACGTTAAAAACTATCTGAATTCTATCCCAATTCTAACCAAAAGTCTTTAGCGACTGTAAATTAGAGAGTTTCTTCGAAGTAGAATTGGAAAATACTGCTCAATATAAATGAAAGCGATGTTGCAAGAATGAACTACCAGAAATGAATCAATCAATTTGCAAATGCTACGCACAGCAGAAATCCAATTCCAATTATAAACTTCCAAAAATGTACTTCCAATCAGAATACTTTAAAAATATTTCGCATGCATTTTTCGTGTTTTCTTTCGCGTTTGTTGTTGTGCTCTATCGTTTGGCATGGTCTGATAAGATATCATCAGTGAGAGAGAGAGAGAGAGCCGCTCTCTTTGATTGCTGTTGGCTCCACTATTAGAGAGTTACCGTTGGTTTATTATTGCCACTATTATTGTGGTCTCTTGTTTCCGCGTATCGGTGTGTGGTGTTCTTCACGTGTGTGCGTGCGTGCTTTTGTGTTCTATGCATAATTTGCGCGTTTTTGTTTTCAGTTTTGTTAACGTCGTCGTCGGCGCCGCCTCGCAAAAGTCGCTCCTCTCCTCGTCTAGAAAGAGAGAGAGAAAGCCAAGCCAAAAAAAAACACCGCTAGCCGCAGTTAGTACGCAATTTTTTGTTGTTTTTCAAGTTCATCTTAATACGTAGCTGAATTCCATTGTGCGTGCATTAATTTATGTATGCGTGCATGTCTGTTTATGACAACGTGCAATTTGTCGAACAACAAACGCTGCACTTATGTATGTACATGTACGTATGTATGTACATACATACATATGTATGTGCGGCTAGTGACGAGCAAAAGAAAGCCACGAATGGAATTGAAAGTGCAAAGTGCGAGCAGTGATTCGTCACGTACATACATACATACATATGTATGTATGTACATTGGGGTCCTGACTAACCTAACCTATCCTGCGAAACAACTACATACATATGCATGTACCCTTATACCGCTAATATACAGCTGCGCTTCAAATAATATTAGCAGTCGCCACTAGACATTAGAGTTCTAGAACCGCTAAAATGAACTTCCAAACAGAAATTTCATCCAGACCATGCTTCATCACGGATTTAACAGTTGAGTCGCTGCTACTATTTTGAACACAGCTGTACGCGTTTGCCACTTACAAAACAGTTGCTACATTGTTATCTTTGTAAAACTAACGGCAAACTTGCCATAAGCCAAGCGTCGGGCGATTTGTTTTCAATTAGCCACGAAAGTTGGGGTTTCAGTCGGCGGCAGAACCGCAAGAACCTGGCTTAAAGTGCGGAAAATAGTCGGCCTATTGATTTTTTCTAACTCATTTCTTCTTCTTCGCCATCCCTGCTGCCGCCTCATTCATATTTCAACTTATTCGAACGCGTTGCCTTCTTTGGAAACGCAATCCATTACCATTTCTTTCTGTGGTGTCTTTCAGCAGTATTATGCCATCGTTTCAAATTATTCGTTATCTCTATTGGGGTTTTCTTGATTGATTCTTTCGACGTGCCTTGCCTCTTCACATTTAGTATCATAATTAAAATAATAGACCTTCCTATACTCTGCATAGAGTTCGCTATCGCCAGTATATATGCAATTTGCACGCTGGTACACACGTCACACTTGAGAAGTGCAAAGTGCCACTGGATTACCCAATCGAATGTCAAAGGTACAGGTGACATCTCCTGAGCCATTCGATCCATTGCAGTGCTACGTGATTGTTGGCATTCACATACAATATGTACATATGTATGTAGCATATGGCAGAGACCGCGAGGATCGCACATTGCAGAGCGAAGCGGCCTAATCAAGTGGCTAAAATTGCCGCACAAATTGAAATAGATAATGGCCCGCAAGTGACAGTGGCGACATTACGACCACGACAACGACAACGACAACGACTGCGACTTAGCATATTCGGGATTAGTCATGCGTATCACTAGGCTGATAACTCACAACAAGCCAAACAAGCCCAACAAGCGAACAGATAAAGTTGTCGCCGAAACAGGCGAACAACTCGAGTGACTCGAGAAAGTCATACCGCAGGTGGGTTTGCTGGTGGGTCGCTGATCCAGCGACTTAGCCGTCCAAGGAAATTAGCATAGCCGTCTAGCTGGATGGGTCATGATTATTGAAAAACAATGATGAGCAGCAATAAAAAAAAATTCCCTCACGTCCGTTGCCCAGCAGTGATATCATCGCCTAACTTTGGATCAGCCTCAAGTCGATCCGCTGGATGCAATGCAATGCCGAACTTCAATGTCAGTGTCATCCATTGAGCAGCGAAAACGATTCGCAGTCGAAACATCTCTATATTTAAGCCCATGATGGAGCGATCCTCTGGCATCCGACATTCCGACACTCCGACATTTCGACATTTCGACATACCGATACATCCAATAATCACATCCGAAGCCACAGAGCTGGGCCATTAATCATCCAATATTTGCACTTCTGATTCGCCTTATTTAAACATGGAGCGGTACTCAGGCCCCCAAAATGAAAATGCCTCCATTTATTCGGGCACATGTGTAACGGTAGAAAGTTGCCAATTCGAAGAGTACACATAACGGACTGAAGAATCAGCCTTTTAAAATGTCTAAAGACATACATATGTATGTACATACATAAGTCGGGAAATTAGCATGTGATTATGGCAGTCGTAGAACCATAAGGGGTTTTAATGGGTTCCATTCAGAACGAAAACAAAGGATCTCCAGTGGGCTGCCTAGCCATAAAGTTTCAAATAATGACGCTCGATGAGAACAGTAAAAGAATATACTAATTAAGATAAACATGAACTCTTGCCTAGGGATTCTCGTGCTCAAAGCCAAAGATACATACATATGTACGTGTATGTATGTACAAGTATATGTAGCTAAGGTCGCCCCATGTCGCTGATCAATCAAGTTCACACTGCGATAAAGTGATCTGAGTTCGCCAAGTTTCGGAGACCTTGTTACGAAACGATTGGGTTGATAAACGCCGGAATGGGAATTGCTCTGAGTCGAGCGTACTCCCTGCACGTTATGTATCATATCACTCGTTGTTTGTCTGTTAACTGGGCTGCTCGTGTGAGAAGTGGAAATCGAAATCGGAATCGATAGAGGGTTACTTAACCATCTCCAATCCGAAACACACGGAGCCAACGTGCCAAAGCAAACAGTTCAATTACGTCGGATTGTTCAGCTGCATTTGGCAGTTGGCAGTTGGCAGTTACCAGTTACCAGTTGGCTCTGATTCACCGCTATTCAAATGCTATATGCCATACATGCAATATACTAGGCAGTATGTTTAGATAGCCAAGAGCTTATAACTGGCCATAAATTTAAGCGGCTTTATAAAGATACGCGTATATCCCGGACACAGTATTGCCTATGGCAATAGGCAGAGTATAAAGTTCACGTACCATCCGCAAGCCGAGAGCAAATTAATTTTTATTTCAATTAGCCGGTTCACAAAGGCCCCCAAACACTTAACGCCATTAGGCAGGCTCATTATTTTTGGCAACACACACCGCAGCCATGTTTATGGAACGTGATGATTTAAGGCAAAAACCAAAATAAAAAAACATTTTTCATCGTCGCCCCGCGATAGCTGCGGAATTTCTACTTACTCATGTCTATTTCAAGGTAAACTTTAGTGACTGACTATAAAAGCGGTTGGGTTAAAACACAAACAACGTCGTATCGATAGCCCGAAACAGTTTACAGCGGGGAAATACCAATTGGAAAGACATACGGATACATTTGCCCATTTGAATGAGTGATAATCAGGCCTTAAGAGCAGATGAACCGAAATGAAAATAAATACCTTCCAAAATCGTGTTTAAATGCCTCGCAAAATTCGCAAGGGGTATCAATCCTTTTAGACGATTTAATGGCAATCGACGTGACGACTACATGTTGGGTTTTATATCTAATTAGGCTGGCTAATGGTTGGGGCTAATTAGTCGGGGCTGTTCACCAAAAACCAAACACAAATCCATTGGCTACAAACAGTACGGCTCATTAGAATAAGTCCATTGGGAATGTGGCGAATCTGTTGCGTATGTGATGCCTCATATTAAACCCGGTTCCCGTTTGAGATTCCTTGTAATTGAAGTATATAATTGCGAATAACTTCACCTTTGCTTCATAAATAGGGTGTACAAAATGAACAAAACAAAAGTACGAACCGTCAAGTCAAGCGATCCCTCTGTACTAAGTTCAATTATCATCATTTAGTTCCATTAAATCTGTTTTATTTGTCGTTCAGAAGGTTATTTACTGAATTGATTTCCCAATTACGGGCAACTATGCACTTCCTCTGGGAACTGCTTGCGATTAACCTTATAGGTTTGTTACGTGCTGTATGTCTAATTAAATTGTAAGCTTCAATCGAAGCACAGCAAATAATAATGTTTGATTTTAGTATATACATATATCTCCTGACAACTATATACCTTATATGCTGAAAGAACTAGAAAGAACTAAAAATAGAATCTCACTGATTTGCGATGATGACTTCTTCTCTGTTTTTCTCAGTGCACGGGCAATGGAACAAGTTGGTGCTGCAACAATTGTCCGTAATTTGCATGGTCTTGCGCACACACACTGCCGCACCACCTAACTATGTCATTAGAACTTACTACTGAGTGAGCAGTGCCACGCCCCCTGGCTGCCCCTTGTTCCATTTCGCCCCTATGTATGTACATACATATGTATGTGCATACTGTGTTTGATTGTAGAAGTCGCCTTCGCGATATGCATTGTGTGCAAATGAATCGCACGCGACAAAAAACGCCCGCGAGCCGCGCGCTTCTCAATGCCGCCGACGATTTCGATTTTCTTGGGCTTATCGCTAGCTATTTTTTGGTATTTATATTTGTGAGTGTGAGTGTGTGTGTGTGTAGGTGTGTAGGTGTGGGCCATTAAACAACCTGGCCGACAATTAAGCACTAAGCCAGGCGAAAATGCCAAATAGCAGGAAAGAAAATTAATTGATAAAGCAAATACGTAAGAACCAATGCCATAAAGTCGACTTTGTAACATACTTTTGAAATCGAACTTGCCGTTTATTGGCAGGCACCCAGCATAGGTGTTTTTGTTTGGGAGAGGGTATTATGGATGTGGGATGTGTTTCTCAGTGGAATGAAACGCGTATGTGGCTTATACATGGGCGGCATTGATAAGGAGCCAGAAGGAATGCCCACCTCCTCCGCCTACATCATCCTTATCAGCCCAAAAACAAAAAAAAGATAAGACCGCGCGTCTTTTGTAATCGGAGCGCTTCTGACTCGCTTTCTTGCCTTTTTCCACTTTCAGATTTTGCAACTCACAAATCGCACGCCATTTTCTAGTATGCTCTACGAATATTACGAAACCCGATCGAAATTTTGAAGCAACCGCCGAGTTGAGCAAGTTAAGACACGTTTGGAACGGAAGCGGAAGTCGCGGAAGGAGGAAGAAGAGGAAAACGAGCGAGTGAGAGAGAGACAGAGAGAGAGAGAGGGTGAAACACTTGTGAAGCCACGCCCACAACATGAGCAGCATGAAGGGCGGCTTCTCCACACTGAACCGCTGGTTTGGCCGAAAAAAGGGTAAGTGGCCAAAAAGTAACAACAAACTTTGGGAACCATTAAGCTTTATCTAAATTATCGGTTATCATCAACTATGTGGCTTAGTTAATAAGCAAAACAAAAATGTGTTAAGACACAATTTGTGTTCATTAACAGATTTCGATTTGTTTTACCCAAACTTTTTAATCCCTTTAACCTTCATTGTGTGCCTTTCAGACAAATCCGGCACTGGCAGCTCCTCCATGGGCAAGTTGTCCAAGTCGTCGACGCAGCTCCACCATTTGTCCACGGACACGGACCTAAACGAGACTAGTCAATTGGAGTACAATCGGATAACCCCGGTGCCCGCGGCCACCAGCAATGCGCCCTTCGAACAGACCTTCCGCATCACCGTCCTGCTGCCGAAGGATCAGCTCTTTGTGGCCCGCTTGGGTGCCAGGGTACCACTGAGCAAGCTCCTGTCACTCGTCTGCGACAACAAGCAACTGGATGCGGACAAGTACGAGTTTCGCAGTCCAGGTAAGTGGATCTACCATCATTACGGCGGACTTCACATCTAAAAGTGCTTTTCTTCAACTTTCAGTGGATGCTAGTCAGGTGTACAGTTGCGAATCAACGATCGGAACAGTGGGTCTCTCAGAGATCCGACTGTGCCACAAGTCGGAGTCCTATGACAACTTCAATCCGGATGTGATGCACAAATTCCAGCGCACCGGAGTCGCTCGCGACTCGCTGAGCAGCAGCTCGGACTTCAGTAGCAGCCGGCACTCGAAGGTCACGGCCAAGACGCCGAGTCCGTACAGTTCCAGCAACTCACTGAACTCCATGGACTCGACGGGAATGAACTACACCCGTACCCCGGTGGTGGTGCCTCCAGCAAAGGTACTAGCACCTCCGCCACGCAAGAAGCGAGCCGCTCCTCGGCCACCAAGCCAGATTTGCATTCCAGAGCAGTCAGTTCCGGATATTCCGGCTGCTAGCTTGAAAAGCGAACCCGCCTATGCGGTAATTGTCAAGCGTCCCCAGCTCTGCATGTCCACGCCCAATCTCTCCGGTCCTTTGGAGTTGGACTGCAATGGGAACAGCTCAAAGTCGCCGGATGAGGACTCAACGGATGGCCATTATGCTACATTGGAACTGAAACCTCCGATTGCTGGCGGTCCGGAACCAACGCCCCGGAAGCGGTTGCTGCAGATCAAAAAGAAAACGGCACCGGCTCCGCCACCGGACTTTCAAAGTGGGGGAGACAATATATCACTGGCCTCACTACCGGAACCGGTGACACCTACCCCGAATATTCCGCAACCAGCGCCTAGGACAACCACTCCCTTGCCCATCGCCCCGACAGCCAATCCTCCACTTCCCCAAGTAAATGGCAATGGCAATGGCAATGGATCACTGAATGGAAACGTGTCCAAAGTCCTACTGAATAGAACTCCCACCCCAGAGCCCCGATCTTTGGGCAGTGCCACAGAGGATGATGACAACGATGCGGCATCAAAGCAAGCGGATTCGGGTATTGGAGAGCCAGCGCCATCGCCTTCCGTCACTCCCGAACCAGAGGCGGAGAAATCGCAGCCGGAATCGAGCTCCGAGGACGATGAGGCAATCAAGGTGTACAATTTCAAGCTGTGCCAGACATCTAAGAAGCCTGAACCAACGGCAACCAGTTTGGCGGAGTTGGCAGCTCTGAACGCCCAGGAATGCGAGGAAGAGGATAATCACGTGGATCATCCGACGAGCATAACAAATGGTAATGTGGCCACTCCCAGTAGTGAAACCTCGCTCACCTCGTGGAACTACTCGGTTCCCATCTCTCCCCCTCCCGACTTCTCCGATCAGCAAATGCAGAAACGCAATGCTGGCTCGGTAAGTCCTGGCTCGCCGCTGGACGAGATTGTGGATGAATTGGCCACCATAATCAACCAACAGCGTCTGGACACGTTGATAAAGAAACAACCCGATCCCCAACTTGCTGAAATCGAATCGGCCAAACCAAATCGATTGGCCAACTTCAGCATAACCACGGCCAAAAGTACGACGAGGATTGGACGATCTGATTCCTTTCAGGCAGGCGGCTCGGCCGGCGAGACGGAGGTAACCTCATCTGGAAGAGCTCTAAGTCATCGCAGCTCTTCTCACGTCTCCCTAAACAAGCTGGAGCAGAATGGCCATGGCTTGGGTCAGAGGCGCTCCTCTAGTGAGTTGAGCATTGGGGAATCACCCTCATTGCAAAGTCCGGAGGTCATCAAGACCATCCTGAACTCCAGAAAGAACAGTTTGGCTGAAAGTGGAGGCAGTGCAGCTACGCCTGTTGCAGACCAACCAAAGATCATTAGGAAGCTGGAGAGCCTGGCCAAAGAACAATCATCAGTGGATGGAGCAAAAGTCATCAGCACCTCTCGTACTGCAGCTTCGCAACAGTCACCCAAGTCTGTCCCAAAAAATTCGAATCCTGAAGTTGAGAAAACAACATCTCCCGCTGTCAAAGCTAGGCAGGAACCTTATCCGTCTTCTCCTGTACTGCAGAAGTCATATCCTGCTGTACAAGAGACTGTACAACGGACTTCTCCAGTTCCAGTTCCATCGTTACCTCCTGCTGTGAAACCTGTCGAGGAGCAAGCTATTCCGTTGCCTCAAAAGGAGATAGCTGTGCAGAAAGCATCGCCACCACCTGTGGCCACGAAGGAGTCACCTGTTCTTGGGTCAGAGATGTCTCCGCCAGCTGCCAAGAAGATTCCTGAGCCATCCCCAACAGTTCTAGCAGTCAAGGTGGAATCCTCAGCCAATGAGAGCTCCCAAACCACGATAACTCCTGCAAATACCCCAGCCACTCCAGTCAGTCCTGTTAATTTGCGTAACGCCAATAACACCATGGTGGAAAATGAACCAAGTCAGCGGATTGAACCAGCTCCGAGCGCCAAACCTCTGCCAACCACCTATCGGTATTCCGGGCCACCGAGCATTAATTTCGCCACCTGGAGCGAACGACCCAAATCCACTGTGGCCATTAAGAACGAAGGCGACTACATATTTGGCGGGGCAGGGAAGTCCCAACAGGTGACTTCACCGCCTGCCAAGCTCACCATCGAAGTGGCTTCACCCATTTTGAGAATGGGTATTCCCCAGAGAAAGGAATACCATGTTCCCATTACGGTTAAGCCGCTAAAAGATAAGATTTTGGAAAATCAACAGCAGGAAAAGAAGGAGAAACCAGAGGTCCCGGAGCTAAAGGATCAAGCAATCGTAGAGGAAACATTTTCAGTTCAAGTAAAGCCTAAAACGCCGGTAAAACCTGTAGAGAAACGTATAGAAAATCGAGTGGCTCAGGCCCAAAATCCCATTCAAAATCATTCCTCTACCTTACCGCGTCCGGCCAAAAGCAATCGCTTCACTCTACCCGCTGTCCCAAGCAACCAGGTGGCCAACAACTTGGCCATAAACTCCCTTCCACGCCCTGTTTCCAGTTTGGAGAGGAACAGGCCGGTGGAAGCCAATGCTGCACCAGCTCCCTTTGGCCAGAATACTCTACGCCGCACAGGGTTCAAGGAACGCATGTTGGCCAGAGAGCAGGAGGAACAGGAGCAGGCCTTGAGAATAAGGGTGTCCGTGAACGGAAGCACTCCTTCTTCAGCTCCCACGCCCAAGTCCCCGCCAGAAATCAAACCAATAGCGCCGGCGAAAAGTGCGAGCGTGGCTTTGAAGTCCACCAAGGTGGAGGTAAAGCTCCAGGAGCCGGAAACTAAGCCGATGAGCCTGCAGGTCAAACTCAAGCCCACACCCCAGCCAGCGGCCACGCCCTCCCCGCCGCCGCCGCCGCCTCCCGTGCAAGTGGTTCCGGCTCTGAAGCCAGTGAAAAGCAATGGTGGACGCAGTGGTCCCATAACGCCGGATCCGCGCTCCCAACTGATGGACGCGATACGGAACTTCAAACGCGAGGAGCTCAACCGATCCTGAGTCCTGGAGCGTAAACTGAGGAAAGTCAGGCAAAAATCACAGATGCAGCGCACAAGTTATATATTTTTTAAACCGTTAACAGTACATTTTGAGTGTTGAGTTTGTAAATAATTTCGAAAAAGCCAAGATTTAGTAGAACTTATTTTCACCCCCATTCCCGCGCTTTTACAGCGCCCGCCCATTTTTTTTTAACTAATCTTAGTTTTTTGTTATGAACTATGTAGTTTTTTAAAAAGTTTGTTTTAGTCATTAGGTCACAAGAGAACCCAAAAAAAAAGGAATTAACAAGAAAAACGAAAAGCGCAAAATTTATCTATATATGAATATATATCTATGTATGTTATTATGCCGATATAATATTTCGTACGTCATAGTGAAATATAGTAACCAATTTTCTAACCAATGGGACTGGTCTACATAGTCGTGTCAAACAAATAAAAAAACAAACGGTAGCGAAACAAACTAGCCCAAAACCGAGAGTTAATAATGCTAATAAATTATTTTTAAACAACTGCAGTAAATGCGCTGATGTATATATATATGGCATTGTATTAAACTGAATAAAATAAAAACAGAAGTTGTATGTGGTTTTCCTTGTGCAAATGTGAGGGTGACGAGAATACTTATTTGTTTTCTTAGTGGGTGTGATCGTTGTTGAACGACGATCGTCTGATTTGAATGTCTCAATAAGCCAATTGTCTTTTATAAAATAAAAATTAAGAAAAAGATTTATAAAAACTTGCCTTTTAACAGTAATGTTCAAATAGTCCGCCCTTAACAGCTGCGTGCTCTGTTAGGCCGTAACATCGATAACTGTTCTGTAGCGCACCATATGTTTTGCTCGGCGATATGGCAGCACTGTCGAACGAGTAGAAAGAATTGTATAATTTACTTTTGTTGTGCTTCCCTTGAATTTCATGAATTAAATATACTTGGAACTGAAAAGTACCTGCGAACAATGGCGCTCCGCATCCTGAAGACAGTTAGACAAGTGGCCCAACCGATGGCGGGAGCCTTGGGCGGCCAGCAAAGACAGGAGTTGATTCACACGACGCCGGCGTGCTGCGAAATCCGGAAATTGGCCCGGTTACGGGTGGTGGACAACAGCGATTTGGGAAAGAAGGCGATGGCCGAGGGCCGTCCTCCAAGGTGCATTCATGTGTACAACAAACGGGGAATTGGCTTGATCGGAGACAAGGTGCTGGTGGCCATCAAGGGCCAGATGAAGAAGGGCATCCTCGTGGGACTCAAACAAAATCAGAAGCCCAAACAGCCCAAATTTGATAGCAACAACCTGGTGCTCATCGATGATAATGGCAGTCCGCTGGGCACGCGAATCCATGTGCCCATTCCAACGATCCTGCGAACCATCCTCAAGGAGAAGACACTGGCCAAAGGCGCCGATTACACCAAGGTCCTGGCCATCGCCAGCAGATATGTTTAGCATACGTCAGGATCCTCCGGATCACGCCTTTCTGTTGCTAAATGAATAAAGTTTATCCAACTGAATCAGTTGTGTTTCCAATTGAACATACTGCAAAGTGCACGGCTGTTTATGAAGATAGGGTGGTACCATAACTTAAAACTGCTTAATATCCATTGTAAAGATGATACATAATAAAATACATAAACAATATATTATAAATAGCCCTGGAAATCTGCTCTTTTTTCGTCCTTGACAACGCAATACTTAGATTCGTTCATATTCAAACTAAGTGACTTTTTAAGGTAGACACATTAAAAATAAGTAGGGTTTAAATGTGCAGAAAAGGCAGAAAAGAAACTTATAACGATAAACTAATTAGCAAATGAGAATAAATAACAAATAATACCTGAATTTAATTTTGTGCGTCGTGCTCCACACCATCGCTTCTCAACTCCAGAAACAAGACCTTCTTTTGTAGTATAAGTATAATGTGTATAATGTAATTGCGATCAGCTAGTTTAGTTTAGTTTAGTTTCAGTAGTTTTGCCTAACGTATATAAGTTATGATGCAGTTATGTACACATGGGCGTTGCAGTTTAGTTTACAGTTTGTAGTCGTTTTGTGGTAACAGAAATGCACTTTGTCAGTTCCAAGGAAAGAAGCAAGTTTCGCTCCCGGGTCGGCAGGCAACCCATCTCTCTCTCTCTCTCTCTCTCTCGTTCTCTCTATCTCTCTTTCACTTTGGTGGGCAACCAAAGCCGTCCCTTTCGCGAATCGCTTATGTACAGAGGGACAAACTTGAAAAGTATATATAGAAACAGGATCACTTTGATCACGCAGGATATAAGTACAGGTACAGGTCGCTGTCTAAATATTCCCAGCGCTGCCAAAGAACTGAAAGTTGTTGAAGTTCACTGGCGTTTTCGGGCTGGGCAGATACAGAAACTCATCGTTCTGCAGCTGCGATTGCGTCAAGTTCGGTTCACTGGCACTGCGATGGATTTTGGGCAATGTGCGCAGCATATTCTCCAGCATATTGAGCAGCGGCCTAAAGAGCGGTCGATCCTTGGGTGTATACTTAATGCAGTCCTCGGCCAAGCGCTTCAGTGCCTGCGGCGCATCCGAGCGCACTTGGCTCATATCGGGGCGCAGGAGTCCTCGTCCCACCATAAACAGGATCTGATCCTTGTTGCTAATATGACCGTAGGGCAAACACTCCGCCAACAGTTCGTACATGACGATACCAAAGGCATAAACGTCCGATTGGAAGGAGTAGGGGTTCAGCTCCTGCATGCGTATCACCTCCGGTGCCATCCATAAAATACTGCCCGTGGGTTGATTGGCTTGCTTCTCACCCGACCATCGAGTTTTCGCAGTGGCCAATCCGAAGTCGCCTATCTTCACGGAGAGATCTTCGTGCAAAAAGATGTTGTTCGACTTCAGGTCTCTGATAAGATGAAAAATATGAATTATGTATTGCTTGCAACGCCATACAGAAACGTACCTGTGGATAATGTTCTTGGCATGCAGGTAATCCATGCCCTGGGCCACCTGACGTCCGATATCGATGAGCGTGTTCAACTTAAACTTGGTTTCGCTGACATGGACGTGCTTGTAGAGGCTGCTGCCCTCGCACCACTGGGTCACAATCGCTAGCGAAGGTTTGGACACACACCCCATAAAGAGGAGGATATTGCAGTGGCGCGTCTTCTTCAGCATGGCTACCTCGTTCTTAAAAGCCTGCAACTGGGCGGGACTCGGTGTCTTCACGTTGAGTGTCTTTACGGCCACGGGACCGTGCCAATGGGCGCGATAAACGGTTCCAAAGGAACCCGATCCGATGCGGGGCCCAATTAAAATTTCCTCCGCCAGAATATTCTGCAGAAATAGACCATTTTTGATTATTTATGTATGCAAATACGTGACAGCACTAGCACTCTAGCTTACCCAGTTTTCCTCGGAGCTTTTGGCGTCCCTCAAAAGCAGATTCTTATTGCTCTCATCGGCGGATCTGGCCCTGGGACGATTATGCTTCAAGGTGCTCGTGGGCGACGCTTGCGTGGAGTTGGAGTGATCTGTGCAAGGATGCTGTAGGAAATGCAAGCAAGCATATGTTAAGATAGAAAATAATTATAAAAGAGCAAATCTTCAGACTCACTGGCAAAGGAGGCCTAGCCTGCATTATCAAACTGCGCTGCACTTCGCTTGTGATCGATCGAATGTTGTTAATACACACATTTGGAGCAGAATTGGATCGATCATCCTGGCTGATCCTTGGCGGACGACCCTGTCGATGGTTCCCAGATGATGAGGATGGTGGCTTTGAGCTGCTGCTGCTGCCGCTGCTGCTGCACCGCCGACTGCGACTACGGCTGCTCATATTGAACCGGACAGCAGTGCCTCTGCCGGGGAAACCAACGCCATTATCCGGATTCTCGGCCAGCAGTAGCTGATAATAGCTATCCATGGGAAAGGGCTGGCACAGCATGGGCACTCTATTGGCACATCTCTGATGGAATCGGAAATTGCACTGGCTGCAGTAGAACCCAGTGAACAGAAGCCTTCGACAGCCCTCACAGAATACCAATGAGAAGAAGGTCTTCCGTATGATCTGGTGCTTGATGTGTGTCCTTATGGGGAACTTATCCAGCAGCCTGACAAAGATCTCCTCCACATGCAGAGTGCCGATATCCGTGTGCCAGGGTATGATATGTCTTCCGGAATGAGTTGTGCTTACTTCGCACATATCCGGCGTCAGTTGCCGGAGTTTCAGGGCCTTCATGAGGGCATCACATAGTCGAACTCCTGAAATTACCTCCACTGATGTGCGCTGTTGATTGGGCAGGTGGGCTCTCAAAAGGATCTTCGGCTGACGGGTCAAAGTTCCACATTGGCTGCCCGGCTGAGAGCCCATGCTATCGGTTAGGTCGTTGCCGTGGTGCACTCGCGCCAATTGCCGTTGTTGCTGCAGGATTTGTGTTTGATTTTGATAGTGGGGCTGCTCTTTAAACCGCTCAACCAAGGAGGAGTCCTCCTGCTGATCCTGCTGGTCCTGCGAATTCAGTCGCTCCATTAGCTCCTGCTCCTTGGCCTCCAGTTCGTGGAGCTTGGAGGTCAACTCCTGGTATTCTGTGGGTAGTAGGGTATGTTATAAATAGCTCATGGGTGGGCGAGGGATTTCCAAGAACCCAGGTAGTGTTCTGCTGGGCTTACGACGACTCACCTATTAAGTACATGGCTGGCGGCTCCTGCAGGTTGGCAAACTTGGCATTCAGGGCGTCGATATTCTCACGGGTCACATGTTTGACCAACTGGACGTTGTGCAGCTCCTCGGCCAATGGATCGTACAGATCGCTATCGCCTTCGGTGGACGACTCGCTGGACATGGTGTTGCTTTATCCTATACACTATATACTGCTGTGACCATGACCCCGAAAACGAAGAAGCCTTGACTTCTTGAAGGAAAAACTCCTGCGCTTGCGTTTTAGTGGAGTTTTAATGGGTGAGCCACCCACATCCACTTCTGTGGGCGGAGGGCAGCATGACGTCCTTGACTTTTAATGGGCTTTTTCGGCTCTTCCGACCTCAGCGGTATGCAATATTCCGGTTTTTCACCGATTTCGCGCTTGTATCCTTTGCAACCTTTTTTCAGTGGCACCCACACACTTGCTGGCGCACACACACACACACGCACACACACGCACGCACACAAGCTGCTCGTATGTACGGTATGTATGTATAATGAAGGTCAGTGTGTGCAGAAGCAGCTGAACTTGAGGATTTTCCAAAGGAGCTGCCAATCATCCGATAACACCCAGACCAGCCGGCACCGTTGTTGGGCGCCCAGCAATCGCAATAGTATTGCCACTAGCTGGCCGCTCTTTGATATACTTTGGTTATAACAATTTATTTACTTTCCGCGAGTTTTACTACATTTCGACTTTTTGTTTAATCGTTATCAGGAGGCGTGATTCGGCTAGGTCAATCGATAAACGATAAAGCGTATCAGGTGCTCTGCAAAGCGAGGTTCGTGTGCCGGCTAATTGTTTATTTGCCTACAACTTCTTGCTTTTCGGATTAGCAATCATCCGGGTTATACGGGCGGAAACAGGTAAGTTAGTGTCTGTCGTGGATTTAAAAGATAGTGATTAACTAAATATTTACAGGTGAAGGCGGTAGAGAAGGCAGAAACTTCGATGCTAACACCGCAAGTAGCAGCCCTGACAATGGTAGCAGGTACCAGCAAATCGCCAACAGATGGCGCGCCTTGGCGCAAAATTTGAATGAAAGGCCACTTTTGGTCGCTTGAAACATCACCATCGGCTTATCCTTATTACATCAAGACGGGGTTTTTAATTGCTGTGTTGGGTTCACAAAAGCTTCGGAAATGATCCCTGATAGAGATGTCAAAGGAACCGAACAACAACTAATGCAGATTGCCCATATTAATTGTAAAATAGCGGCCACGTGGGAAATCGAACAGATTGCAAGATTGAATGATTGGAACCGGGTCACACCGATACCCTTGTGCTCCTTCTTTCCCCGTGAAACGGCAAGAGGAATCACTGAGGAGTACTGTAGATCATCTGGCCGTTCAGCCCTAATCGCAAGCAAATCAGCTTTAATTGTTATTGCGACTATTTGTAAAATTGTTTACAATCTGAATTCGCATAATTATATAAAATATGCATGGCAAACAGTGCGTTTCGAAATGACAAGATCATGGGAGCAGATAGCAACCAAGTATTGTTTTTACTCAGCTACTATGAATCGCACTGTCGCCAGAATTGATGTCAGTTTATACTCGCAGATTGTTTTCAATTATGTATATACCTATAAAAATATATATATATTTGTACATATATATGTATGTACATATGTATTTCACGTTTCGCTTTTTGGTCAATGATTAATTGATGAAAATGATTGAAATGCGGTTAATGATTTATTTTGAAATCGCACTTCTAATCGCACACTTGCGTGCAAACATAGTACATATGCACATATGTATGTATATATGTATATATGTATGTATAAATAGGCGGTGTAGTAAGTCGGGCATATAGTAAACTCGACTCCGTTTACAAGTGGGGACCACGCGCCGTATAAGTGATTCGCCCGCTGGCTTCTGTTTCACGGGAAATGGAAAAGCTCGGGTGAGAGTTCATCGGGACACACCATTTTTGATGGGTGCAAAGTCCCCATATTGTCGCCACTTTCTGGCGGCAGGGGGAGAGGGAGTGGTTGGGGTTGGGGTTGGGGTTGGGGTTGGGGGTTTCAAGGTCACCAGCCGGCCAGACGGATGGTAGACGTCGCCCCCAACTCCCGATTTCCGACTCCAGATGGCCGACCCCCGCAGATTACGAATACGAAGACGGTTACGAAGCCAGAGAGTCCGGGAAAAACAGATTAGAGATGGGATTTGTGGGTCAGTGGTTCCTATTTCATTGACGGATGAACTGAACTGAAATCGAGCCAACCTTGAAGTGCCGCGTAAACAAACAGTTTCAGCTCATAGTGCTTCTATTGAACTCAACTCCCCAGACTCCCCGAATCCCTCGAAGAATGCTAGTTACTTTATCAACTCTCTCCATGCGATTTTTGCTCTTCGTTGGCGAATTTGGTTAAATGCCCTATACCTCATGATGTACCTCATTATTTATTTGGGCGTCCGCAGACTCACGTTGAGTGCGCGGTTTATAAATTTAGAAATTGGATTTATGGGCTGAATTAAGGAAACCACTTGGACTGGATCACTAGTTGATTGTCCACTTTCGGTGTTGAGCCGAGTTCAAGGTTCCCTTGCCCGCCCGCCGTTTCGGCGGGTTCAAATCCAGTTCAGCACTCCTTGAACCCGAGAGTTCTGTGTGCCAAGCGTTGACCTTGGGGCCGCCCAGCCGACTGCAGTTCATTGGCAGCTGGAAAAGCAGCTGGAAAAGCAGCTGGAAAAGCAGCCAACTCAACCCAACGCCCCCAGAGTACGGGCCAACCAGAACTATGCCCAACAAATGTGTGTCTATGCCCGCTGGTTGGTGGTGGCTGCTACTCTCGATTGTTGTTGCCCTACGTTCTTCATCCCAAACAGCCAGGCACCCACTTCGGCACCCACCACCCACCACCCACTTCGCCACCCGCCACCCACCACCCACAGCATCAGGCAACAACGCAGCATGCGATTGTTGTTGCTTTTTTGGGGTCGTTGGCGACAGTTTATTGACATCGGGCGATAATTTCGTGAGCTGTTTTTTTTTGCCCAGCACGCCAATGAAAAACGAAGGAGGAAAAAAGAACAGATTCTTGAATATTTAAGTGCGAATTGAAATGGCCATCAAATATGCAAAGGTGTGTTACCAACTTGCACGCAGGCCAAGTTTGTGAATCAGCCCTTGCGGATAGCATTCTAGTTACTTATTCATTTAGTAATTCACATATTTGTGCTCGGGCAACCGCAGCTTTAATTACTCAGCCTCAGTATGACTATGCAGTTCGTTAAAACGAAACTTAGTTAGAAATACAAGTTACAATTTAAGGTAAACAGCTATTTATCGCAGCAATTAAACATAATTTCGCCGCATCAACAATTCATTCTAATTCATTCGTTATGGAAATACATTGCAGCATTTTATGAGGAACTCCCCCGCCCCCCACCCCCGCCACATTCAGGAATTTCGCATTAGAGCCAGTTCGATGGAACTTGCAGCTCAATTGCAAAGTTCAATTCGCTAGAATGGGCATTTGAATGCATTTGTTATTGCCCGTACACAACGATTGCAGACTGTTGTCGCCGATGTCTAGGCTTTTGGTATCAACAACAAACCTCCTCCACGCTTCTGGGTCAATAATCTGCGTCTGAGCTGCAGCTCCGTGCTGCGAAATGCGATCTGTGAGCTGGGAGCTGGGAGCTGGGAGCTATAGATTCGCGATGTCTTGGCGTTGGCGCCCGATCGCAAATGTCAATCAATGAAGATCCAATTTTAGCACAAGTAAACAATATTCGCTGCCGCGTGGGAAGTGGTGGCTCGAGGGGATTGGGAGCTCGGGTGGGCTGGGAGCTGGGAGCTGGGAGCTGGGAGCTGGGATGTTCTAGTGCTTGTAGTGGGAGGCAGACCTGAGGCGCCCCCCACTTGCGGCTTATCTGCAGCACTGGCTAGAGGAAAAAAACCAAGGGGCCACACTTTCGCGCTTTCGCAGCTCACAGTTGGGATCGGCTTATCACCTGTCCTGGGCAAATCAATAGAGCAGCACTATTCAACAGCACATCTTCTTTGGCAGTCATGATTCACCAGCGGGTTTTCCCACCTGAAGCGGGGGAATGCATATTTAGGCACACTATACTGCCCATGCGAAGCGTTGACCCTGACGTGGCATGCAGCCCGTGGTGGATCTGCCCACCTTGGACTCTGCCCCGCATTGCGTATTGCGTATTGCCCAAGCCACTGAGATCCGAGCGCTCGATCCCGATCTCGCCGATCCTCCAATACACAATACACACACGCCCATTTTCAATCGCCGCCCCCGGTAGTCTCTCCCCCAAAACAACCAGATGTGGCATGCCTACACACGGAGAAAATGCTGGGCCAGAGTTGGGCAGCAAGATAAAAGATTCCAGTTTGTGCACCCATGTTGGTTTAAAGGATCAAAGGATTGAAATCGTTTTGCATTCTTGGCAAACGAATACATCACGTATGTATGTACATACACGTATGTACACATAGGACAAATTTGGATAGGTACCTTATGGTTATTTCTCTCAGTATGCACAAGTCTTGGCTTATCTACCGCGATGACTTAGCACACAGTGCCCCCTGCCCCTATCACTATGCGCCGTCTCCTTCTCGCCTTACTCATCTCTACCTCTCTCTCTCTCTCTCCCTCGCTCTCTCTCTCTCGCTGTCTCTTTCTCCACTGCTCTGTTGTTGTTTTCCCCATCGAAGTGCCAAGAGTGATGCTAAAAATAGGGATCTTTTATTTTGAATTGAAACTAGATCACGACGAATTCACGTTGGCGTTGTTTACGGATTTTTCACTGACGGACGGGCGTTCCAAACGCACCATCCCCAGCCGCCCGCCGCCCCCCGCCCGCAAACTGACCCGTACCGCCCCCTTTTGGGCTGCCCCATCGGCTTTCGTTCTTCATCTTCATGCAGTCGCAGTCGCAGTCGCAGTTGCAGCAACAAAAACATCAACAAGCTTATCGCCGAATCATTATCTGCAAGCCAAGCCAATCGAAGCCCAAGACCCCGTATACAGGGTATATATCTGGTCGTATATAGGGTAGGGTACTCCTCGGGTTTCACACCTATGTATGTACATATGTAAGGTGCTTCTATCTCCAACGTACCGATGGTCACATTATTGACTAACAAATAGATTGGGAAATCCCCAAGTGCAGTTTTTCCAAAGGTTTTCCCATCAATCCCGCCAGCAACAACAATCAGTGTTTTGGCCAAATGTCAGTTAAGTTCGTGAAAATTGGGGGTTGGGGGTTGCGGAAACCACGTGAATCAAATACTTTCACGTGTATGTACATATGTATTATACATCTGTACATCTGTACATACGCATGTATGTATGTAGTTTGGAGTCATCTAAGCGATGTGAACTTTGTCGCTTTGACGAAGCGGTAGCTTTAATAAGGAAAATGAAAATCAACAAGTGCATACATATGTACATACAAATGTGCATACATATGTACATACATGCATACATACATATATGGAGCGTGGACTGGATGCTGCTTTTCCACTGATGGATTCACTCTATTTATTGTTGTTGTGCTGTGTATTGTTGCTGTGTGCATTTGTCACACACACACACACACACACACACGCACACGCACATGCACACCCACACATGCGGTGTTTGTGTGTGTACTTAGTTCAAAGGCGATCTTATTAATATGATTACTCCATTGTATGGTTATACAGTCCGACATTCCTAAGCGGAACTATCAGCATGCCCTTCTATATTTTGGAGCCTCGATTTCCCGAAATTCCGCCATCTGACTCATTTTCCGATGAATACATATGTACATACATACATATATTATGCGATAATCGCGTTCCCAAAATTTGCAAGCTCACCAGCAGGATGTCAACAATCGAAAACGCAATGCTAGCGAAAACCGGAACCGGCTAATAGTGCTGATATCATCATTTAAACTCTGACTGAAGTTCCAGCTACTCACATATGTACATATGTATGTATACATATGCATAAGATTGTATGATTACATTTGTACCATTGCCTCTGGTCGAAGATTAGGCAATTGAAGCTTAGATTTCGAGTAATGGGGAGAAAAGCAGTGGACATAAAGTTATTACTTTGGATAAACGATCTGAAGTGGCGTTCTCTGCGCAGCCCGTACATCTTGACCCACAAAAGTTCGGCGTACTGACGTTGGCCTGTATTAATGCTCTCAAACACTCGCACACTCGCACACCCGCACACTCGCACACCCGCACACTCACACACCCGCAAACACTCGGCCCCACGGTGACCCAAAGTTGATTGAATGTGTCATGGCCGGCAAATTGTTTAATTTTAAGCATTTGTTTGCGCTTACTGTGTGTTTTTTTTTTTGTTTCTTTTCTTTTCTTTTTTGTGTTTTCCTTTTCGCAAGACACTGGACTTTGCTTCCAGCGGGTGCCATCTCGCTCGCACTTCCACCTGCAGTCCACGTGCTGCGCATTCGCTGCATCTAGCCCTCTCACTCGCACGCGCGTAAAATGAAGCTTCGTTTTGCGCTGGCGTCGCGGCAACGGTTCTTTTCCAATTCGGCTGTGAAACAACGAAGAACGTTCTTCCGAGCGAGCAAAGAATTCCCTAAGAGTGCAATTAAAAGCGTGCAAAGCGGAAGAAAGTCAGTGCGAAGAACGGTCTTCCAGGCAAAGAAAAGGAGCGAGTAGAGTTCGTGACGAGTGCAATCAGAAGTGCAAGATCCAACGACTGAAAGAAAGTGCGAGGGACGTTCTTCCCAGCGAAGAGCGGGTGGAAGTGAATGAAAGTGGTGGAAGAAAGTCGCGAGTGAGGGTGGTGGCGATAAGACACCATCTAATTATAGATCCCAACTGGTGGTCTAAAAATAAACAAGCGCAAACAAGAGCAAACAATTGGAGAGCGCATTAAACAGCTGTTGCATTCGGATTCGGGAATCGGATTTGGATTCGGATTCGGATTCTACTCTCTCCCGGAGAAAGAGATAGCGATAAGGACGTACAGAGAGAGAGAGACAGAGAGAGTGATAGAGAGAGAGAGAGAGAGCCAGCCCAGCACAGCCAGCACAGTGAGTGTGAAAGAGACAGCGGCAGTGGCAGCGACAGAGGGAGGGAGAGGGAGATTGGAATACGAGATACTCCGAAGAAAACAGCAGCTTTACGTTCCAGCACCCAAGCGGCCAGCTTCCAAAAGCGTTTCCAATTCCAAGCCAGTCGCAACGTCAGCGGAATACCGCTACAATTCGCATACTCAGTCGACTGCCCTCTCACTCACTCACTCCACTCACTCACTTACTCACTCACTCACTTACTCGCTCACTCACTCACTCACTCACTCCTTCTCCTGCGGTCCGAGACGTATATCCGCACTCTTCTGTTCCTGCCACAACACTTCACGCGATGCAACAACAACTGGCGGACGCAGCAGCAGCAGAGAACGCAGCAGCCGCAACAGCAGTCGATAAGGCAGCAGCCGCATCAGAAGTTAACCACTTGCTCGATTTTCCACACTCCGAACGCCAAACGATCTTAAAAGGACATTGATCGATCCGATCCTCAATCGCAAGCCTCACGGATATTTATCAATTCGCCATTTGAATTCTTTTTTTTTGCACGTAATAACCCCAGAAGCCTTGAGCAACCCAAAACAAATCCCACCAGAAAACCAGAAAACCAGAAAAGATAGTTAACCCTTATTTTTAGTCGCTTTGTTTTGTTTTTTCTGTCAATTGATTGTGATTTTGAAACTGTGTGATCGCAAAAGAAAATCTGCAAATTAGCAAAAAAGAAAGTTCCTTAAGCAAGTGATAATCGGATAGAAACTCTAAAGACAAAAGAAAAAGGAAAGGAAGCGCCGGAGAAAAAGAGACAAAAAAAAACACGAAACTAAAAGCACCCAAGCACTATAAAAATTCAACGAAATCCAAAAGAAAACCCAAACATCATAAGCACCTTAGTCACTCGTCATCGTGGACCACTGAGGAAACTAATTGATTCTGCAAGAACAAGGATCAAACGGCATGCAAACGTAAGTTTATGTATGGCAAATGGTTTAGATTGTATTCATAGGGTTATGTCTCAGTAGGAAATCAGGGGGTATTAATCATGTTATATATATAGTACATATATAGAAAGGGATTTTCCAAGAAACAAGTTCAGAGTTAGTTCAGCATAAGACGAGTGTTGTGTACGGCTCCCAGAACTTTTTTATCCCACTTGTTTCTCGCATTTCCCATGGAATCCCCAAGGATCTATGTCTATAGGAAAGTCGCAGAAGATTACAATGTGGGCTGTACGAATGAAGCCCTTCAAGGATGTAAGAAGTGTAAGACCACAAGCCCCTTGAACCAGCCAATCGCTAGATTGACACAAAGACAGCCTTAACCTCTTCTCGATTCTTATCACGATAGAAACAAAACTCGAGCCGGGATCGCTTCTGCCCAAGGAAATGAAAACAAACAAACAAACAAAACACCCAACCAACCAACCAACCAACCAAACAGCCGAAGTCAGCGACATTTACATACATCTGTATGTACATACATCATACATATGTACGTACACAAGCATG
Source organism: Drosophila orena (assembly GCA_005876975.1). Taxonomy (NCBI): domain Eukaryota; kingdom Metazoa; phylum Arthropoda; class Insecta; order Diptera; family Drosophilidae; genus Drosophila; species Drosophila orena. The sequence goes on along the minus strand of VCKV01000288.1, from coordinate 764,749 downwards.
TACTCGTATATCGCTGTGAAAAACCGAAAGCGACAGAAGTGGAAAAACATTGAACCACATACTATATATAGAGTGTGGCTGGAAACCGAACCGAGTTTCCAAAGTAGAGTCATAAAAGCAAACAATAACAATAACACAAACAGAAACTGAAACAGAAACTGAAACTGAAACTGAAACACAAGCCACATGGGGCATATGCCCCACGACCAGAGTCACTTGGACTCTCTGATTGTGTATAAAAAGAACTCATGTTCCAAATGATAAGTGGGGAGCCCAGCAAGGCGGCAAATCGGTGGGTTATTTTTAAACACTGAAGTTTATGTAAATATATTTCCTGGCCAGCCCAGACACAAACAATAACAGAATCGAATCGCATCGCATCGAATGGAAAATACAATAATATTTGAGCGCAAGTGCTGATAAGGGAGCCAGCCAAGAAACCCCAGACGCGTGTGCGAGGCGGAAGAGAGTGGGAAGTTATCTGCTCGGTTCCGAGGAGCTGTGTCCTTTGGCGGGGCCAAACAGGTTTTAGGGTCTTGGGGTTGAGGGTTTGGGGTTTGGGGTTTGGGGTTTGGGGTGCTCGGGAAAAGCGTAAAGGAGTAGCGAACACTACCATCACAAGGGTGGCCATGCACATACGCATGTATGCTCAGCGATCAGCGATCTAACAATCTGTGCCCATTGCAGATGATTCCCGAAGTGGCGACCACCAAAGCCCTGCTCGTCCTGGTTACCGTGCTCGCTGTGGCGGCGCTGATCAGCAGTTGGGTGCCCCAGGTGGCGGGTGGTCCACTCCCACCTGTGGAGTACGAGCAGAGACGCATGATGTGCTCCAATGGCCTCAGCGAAGTGATACAGAAGATATGCGTAGGCGGAACGGTGTCTCTCGGCGATGTTTTTCGTAAGTCAACCCCTCCTTAACCCTCGACCTTCGACCATCGATCTTTGATTCTTGAATATTTGAACGACCTCTAACCTATACGAATCTCCGCAGCCAACAGTTTTGGGAAGCGCAGGAAGCGCGACATGCCGAGTGTGACCGATTTGTGCTGCAAGCCAGGTGGATGCACCTACAGGGAGCTCTTGCAGTACTGCAAGGAATGATGTAGCATCCACACGGGGAGGGGGATGGGCTGAGCACCACCCACCATCCACCGCCCACCTCCACCACACCGCTCCACCCCGCTCCACACCGCTCCACAGCAACCCACTTTACACCACTCCATCATTCGTAATCCCTAAGATATGAAGCGCAAGCAGCAGTCTTCCCTAGCGTATACTAAGTATATATTACTAATTTAACTATACACTAACTCAATTCTGTACAATAAAAGAAATTCGATATGAGCGAGAATCAAGTAAAAGTAGCGAGAATCAAGTAAAAGTAGCGAGTAGTAGTAGTAGTAGTAGTAGTAGTAAAAACCATCAAAGTAACCGCTCCAAAAGCATTGTATCTGTCAAATGGATGCAAAACTAGCAGGCAACGAACGTATTTTGTCATTTTCCGCTCCAATTTTGGGGAATTTTCCAAGACGACCAAGACCCATTCACCCCCTTCATTAGACCCCTTCATTGTGGGCCAGCCACACAAGTCCGCACAGCGAAATCCATTCAGATTGACACTCGAAGAGATTGTGAGTTAGGGCTTCGGGCCCTCGAGTTTGGGTCATTCAACAGGCACACCCTTGCGAATGGCCACTGGACATTGAATGGCCACCCCATTTAAATTGAAAGGCAGGCGCAAAACCTTTGGACACAAACCAAAGGACACTCGCAGGCTGAACAGCATCATGTATGGGGTCAAATGGTGATGAGATGACTGCAAATTAGATAACAAACGCTGACGATGATGATTTTAATGATGGCGCAAATCAGCCACACATGGCTGTGAGTATCCCTTAACACCCTTGACACCCTTAACCCCATTTTCAGCTGGGAATCTCCATGGAGACAAGTGTGCTCGCTCCTGGGCTTGCTCGCCCGGGAAAATGAGAAATCGAATGAATTCACATGAAAGGAAAGCGCTTGCCTCGAGTTTTAGTAAAAAAAAAAAAGTGGTACAAATGTTTATTGATTTGCAATTTCATAATGCTTTAGGCTAAAAGAGCGTGGCAAAATGTCTAGTACAAATGTATCCTTTGCATGTGACTACAGTAAATAATTTGGAAAGGGTCGTGATAATGAAGTAGCTGCGCCAATTTCTACATAACCGGGTTCAAGGCTATTCGGTTAATCGGAGAGTGAAATTCGCATACGCTTAGAAATTTCAATTTGTGCCTGAATTCGAAATGGTCCACGAGCCCATCAACGCCTGATGTAGAATCTGCGGTAGTAGAGGGCTCGGCTGATGAAGCCATTTTGCGGGGGTGATGTCTGGTTAGTTTTGATACTCGGAATCGTTGGATCGCCCAGCTGTATATCACTGATGTTTCCTTTGGAATTTGCGGGCTCATTGGCATTGGGCGGGCACTTGGACGATGTTAGGGGTAGAGGTTTCCCTGCTCTGCTCTGCTTGGGTATACGGGGATTTTTTGTCTTTAAACTGAACGCGAATTCTTCGGTGGCCACAATGTTGTGGCTTGCCACCATAGATTAGCACTCACCTGAATCCTGGGCAGAAGCCAATTGGATTTGTAAATTATGGGAAGGTTGCTTCGCAGGACCTTTCCAACGTCACGCAGTTGAGCCAACCACTGATTTAGTTTGGGCCAAGCCATCGTATTGAATATATCGAGGAAAAGTGAAAAGCGAGCGAAAACGAAAACGAAAATCAAAATTTTGAGATCTTTTTTTTTACGTTGTGCTAGTTACTGGGAGGGAGGTGTGCTCTGTACGAGAATGGAAATATAACTGAGCTAGAATGAGCCGAGTCCGAGCTACTTGACAGTGGGAGTTGGATAGTCATGACCTACTTGATTGTAACATTTTGCATTGAAATTAACGATTGCTTTGATTCGGTTCTAATATTCTGTGTATGCAGATGGCTCCTCAACCGGAAGCGGCATAAGTATGTGTTTATGTTTCCCGAATGGGAAAGATCCTTCATATTTGCAAATTATACACGATGCACGATAGCAAATGAAAACGGAAAGCGACTCTCCACCCCCACCCACCCAGTGGACACTCAACGGACAATTCGGGTCGGCGGAGGTGGATGACAACGTCTGGAAATCGAGAGGTCCTGCAATGGGTTGCGGGGATGCCCAAGTAGGATAAGCGACAGCAGACAAACATCGCCGGGCCTGGGTCTGCAGTTCCATCCCCATGCCCATCGCTCGACATTGATGGAGCGAAGCCATGGAACATTAGCTAAATCTTACAGAAATTTCGCACAATGTGGCGAAAACGGAGGGTGCGGGGCACCGGGGCACCGGAACGCCGGGGCTTCGACCCCTCCCAACCCCGACCATTCCACTTCAAGCGCTCCTTGACGGGGTTGCAAGGGAAAGCGTAGCTCAAAGGGTCGTCGTGCACAGGGAAAAATTTCCACCAGCAAGCGCAGAGTATTAAAAATGCTCTTTGTTTCAACAGCGACCGAATGGTTGGGCAAAAGAAGTTGAAGCTGACCTACTAAGCGCCTAAATGCTCCACTCGGGCAGTGACTAAGACAAGCTTTCATGTGGAATGTGTGCGTGTCCTGCTAATCAGAATAATCTGCCCTCCGATACCTTTTCTCTGTCTGCAGGGATGCGATGCGATGGCCGCAAATGGGTAGTGTCAACAGAAGTCGTACAGGGACACGTTCAACCCCAGGAAAGTACAGGAAAATGCCAGTCAGCCAGGCAGCCAGTCAGCCAGGCAAGAGTTGCGAACTTTGGTTCTATTTATGCATTTAGTTTGCCCCAAAAAGCCCAAGGAATGTAATGAACCAAGAAGGAAATCCAGCTGGCAAGCCTAATGTACCAAAATATCAAGCCAAGCCAAAGGGCACACAATAAAAATTACCTGAATAAACAATGATTTGAGCTGACTCAGATGCATGGAACAATCGAATAGCCAGGATCAAGCAAAGTTGTAAATAAACAATTGCAAGCGATCCAACGACGACGTGGCCAAAAGACAAGGCTTAAATGAGACTCAAGCAGAAATAAAAAGCCAAATTGCCAGGTTAAACATTTAGGCATAAGCCAAAACGTATCAATTTATCTACCAATCGATGCAATTTGAGTGGCAAAAGTCAACAGGACTCGCTACTTCTCGCGGTACATGAAGTCCCAAGGAATGCAGACGATGCCATCGGTGGGCACTGACCAATAGTTCGTGATGTGCAGACTGAGGCCGCGGCAGGATTTGACGCCGCTCTGAAGCAAATGCCGTATGGCCACGACCATTTTGTCCGGCGTTACGGAGTCGTCCTTGCTGAGTCGCTGCAGGCCCAGTTCCTCCTGGCACTGTCGCCACAATTGCCGCTCCACCTGGATGTCCCTGCGATAGCGACTGAATCGCCCACTGGCCACGTCCAGGTTTCGGCATATGAACTCCACCAGATCGGGGCCGGAGCAGGAGGCGGGCGCCAGGAAGAGGCCCGTTTGGCTGACCTTCGGTGTATCGCTGTCCGGCACAATGGCCAACTGATGGTCCTGCAGCGATGCCGGCAGCTCCTGTACACTCTCCACCAGCTTCAGGTGCTCACTGACCGCCCGGATGACGCGCCTCAAGCTGCCCGCATAGGCACGGGCCTCACAGCCCGGCTCCGGCACCCGACGCCTCTCTATCCGGATGCCCAGGAGCACAGCAGACAGTGCTTTCTCGTACAGGGGCACCAGCCGCAGTTGCTCCTCGTGCAGACGCATCTCGGCGAGGAAGGCCAACCATCCCGAGGGGGAGTCGCCCGAAAAGAGCATCACATCGCCCTCCAAGCTAATGCCGGTGTACGGTGCAAAGACCACAAACCGATTCCGCAGGGCACCCAGGTGTGCGGTGACCTTGGCATCCTCGGCCAAGCCCTTGAGGCTGCTGAGGCAGTCGTGGTAGCGTTCCATGTTGCAGCCGCAATCGTAGCGAGTTCCCCGTATGCCCAGTAGCTGGACCAAGGCGCCTTCGATGCCCTCGATTTTGCTGCGCAGGGTCGTGACTTCCGAGGCCTGGGAACGTGCCAGGGCCTGGCGCATCCAGGTTTCCAGGGAGTGCTCCCGCTGGGCATCCCCAAACAGGTCCCTCAGGGCGCTCAAGTTCTTTTGCACCGGCGCCTGGGGCGGCCTCACCCTTTCCCTCACCGGCTCCTTCCTCAGCACTTTTCCGAGCTCCTTTTGCATCTCCTGGCCCTGCGAGGAGAGAAGGGTTTGCACGGACAGTATGAATTCTATATGTTTGCAATGAGTTTGAGAGAAGCCTCATGTATGCGTTTTTACCCGCTTCATTTGTTCCTGCTCCTTTTCCTTCGGCAGCAGCTTGCAGGACCTGAGAATCTGCCTAATCACCGCCCTGGGATCCAGCAAACTCCGGTCCACCTGCACCCTCACCAATCGACTAACCACCTGACCACCGGCCGCCTCCGCGCCCGAGGGTATGTAGAACTCCAACTGGCCATCGGGCGGCAGACAACTACCCGATGTCCCACTCAGGGATTCCAGGTGCGAGCAGAGCAAACGCAGTGACTCCTCGTTGACCCGCTTCTCAGCCGGATTGTGGGCGGGGCTATCCGTCTGAATGGCCTGGCAGAACGGACGGAGTGCGGTGACCAAGTCCGTGCTCAGCAGACGACGACAATAGTCGACAATCCTGCGAGGAGCCAGGAAGCGCAGTGTGACCATGTTAAGTGCTGCCAAGTAGTACGAATTTTGAAAACTAGAAAAATTGTGGAATCTCCAGCTGGAGCTGACAAATTTCGCAATGAACTCCAGACCGTACACGAGTTAAAAAAAAAACAAAAAAAAACAAATAAATATCAAAAAGCATATGCAGACTAAAGCATTCATTCATATTTACCAACTTTTTGGGCAAACACCTAGCAGAATATGCAAAATTCTGCACCTGCATTTGTGTACAGCAAACAGATGAAGTTTTTCACTACAAAAAATTAACTCTAGTTGCCCCGAGTGGTAAGTAGAGAAACTGCTGTCCAGCAGTTACCAGTGTGTGTTGAAAATGAAATGAAAATTGGAAAAAGGGAACATTGAGGCAATCCCACAGCCCGCATGAAGCCCTCCCTTCATTCAAAAGCGTTGAATGCAGAGCAAAAACAACTTTGGCACACAAAACACGCACATAAAGTGCCGCCGTAAGTTAACCCCATAAAGTTGGTAGTTGTGGAGAATAGATGTATATTTTGGAATAACCCTCAATTCGCCATTGAAAAAAAGACCCATAATGCATCGTAAGCGTTGCAATTTAGTCCTGATACCTCAGCACTCCTTAGCAATCCGATATAATACTGTCCACTGCCCTTTACGAACATCAGTTACCAAAGTTGGCCAGAGTTTGGATGTATCTCAAAGATATCTATTGCGAAACCGAAAGGTTCCAGTGACTGTATGGCATTAAATTGGGAACACAGCCAGATCGAATTGTAGTTACTCGCTACACGTGACACGCTTGACAGAAAGCCACTCGCAGCGGAAGTAACAAGGGTAAAATATTGCATCTCCGGCAGCTGTGGAACATTTAGCAGCGTTGCTGCAACACGCACTCTCGCGCCCTCCCTTTCTAGCCAGTTCGACCCCTCTCCCTCGCACACTGCAGTTGACAACAAGACAGAATGCTCTACAGTCGAGCTCCCCGACTATCTGATACCCGTTACTCAGCTAGTGGAAATGCAAACGAGAAAATTCAACATTTTCTGGAATATCGGTCGAAATTGGGGAAAAAATAATAAAATGAAAAACAACTTAAAAATTTGTTAAAAGTTTTTGGCAAAAAAAAGTTTTTGAAAAAGTATCACATTTTCAAAAGTGTGAACGTGACAGTCTTGGGCGGCTTGTGGACGCTTTCGCTGCGTCTATGTCTCTGGAAGCTGGATGCTTAATCTCATTCTATTTTTTATAGTTCCTGAGCTCTTCACGTTTATACGGACGGACATGACGAGATCAACTACGCTATTGATCCTGATCAAGTGGAGTATGAACTTCAGCCTTTTGACATTTTTTGAATTTCTACAACACATTCATAAGAAAAATTACAAAAAAAATTTAAAAAAAATACATTTTGAAATTTGAATGCAGATTTTTAGAGAATTGCACCAGAAACATTTAGAGATATGCCACTTCAAAATCCGATTAAGATAAGTTGAGTTATGGAGTAAAGAACTTCAGCCTTGGGACATTTGTTTAATTTCTACAACATCGTACATCAGAAAAATTACAAAAAAATTTAAAAAAAAATACATTTTGAAATTGGAATGCAGATTTTTAGAGAATTGCGCAAGAAACATTTAGAGATATGCCACTTAAAAATCCGATTAAGATAAGTTGAGTTGTGGAGTATAGAACTTCTGCCTTGGGACATTTTTTAACATTTTTTGAATTTCTACATCATACATCAGAAAAATTAAAAAAAAATTAAAAAAAAATAATTTTCTAAATTTGAATGCAGATTTTTAGAGAATTGCGCCAGAAACATTTAGAGATATGCCACTTAAAGATCCGATTAAGATAAGCTGAGTTATGGAGTATGAACTTCAGCCTTTTGACATTTTTTGAATTTCTACAACACATTCATAAGAAAAATTACAAAAAAAATTTAAAAAAAATACATTTTGAAATTTGAATGCAGATTTTTAGAGAATTGCACCAGAAACATTTAGAGATATGCCACTTCAAAATCCGATTAAGATAAGTTGAGTTATGGAGTAAAGAACTTCAGCCTTGGGACATTTGTTTAATTTCTACAACATCGTACATCAGAAAAATTACAAAAAAATTTAAAAAAAAATACATTTTGAAATTGGAATGCAGATTTTTAGAGAATTGCGCAAGAAACATTTAGAGATATGCCACTTAAAAATCCGATTAAGATAAGTTGAGTTATGGAGTATAGAACTTCTGCCTTGGGACATTTTTTAACATTTTTTGAATTTCTACATCATACATCAGAAAAATTACAAAAAATTAAAAAAAAAAATTATTTTCTAAATTTGAATGCAGATTTTTAGAGAATTGCGCCAGAAACATTTAGAGATATGCCACTTAAAGATCCGATTAAGATACGCTGAGTTATGGAGTATGAACTTCAGCCTTTTGACATTTTTTGAATTTCTACAACATCATTCATAAGAAAAATTACAACAAAAATTTAAAAAAAATACATTTTGAAATTTGAATGCAGATTTTTAGAGAATTGCACCAGAAACATTTAGAGATATGCCACTTCAAAATCCGATTAAGATAAGTTGAGTTATGGAGTAAAGAACTTCAGCCTTGGGACATTTGTTTAATTTCTACAACATCGTACATCAGAAAAATTACAAAAAAATTAAAAAAAAAATACATTTTGAAATTGGAATGCAGATTTTTAGAGAATTGCGCAAGAAACATTTAGAGATATGCCACTTCAAAATCCGATTAAGATAAGTTGAGTTATGGAGTAAAGAACTTAAGCCTTGGGACATTGTTTAATTTTTTTGAATGTCTACAACAGCATAACATCAGAAAAATTACAAAAAAATTAAAAAAAAAAAATTATCTAAATTTGAATGCAGATTTTTAGAGAATTGCGCAAGAAACATTTAGAGATATGCCACTTAAAAATCCGATTTAGATAAGTTGAGTTATGGAGTAAAGAACTTCAGCCTTGGGAAATTTGTTTAATATCTACAACATCGTACATCAGAAAAATTACAAACAAATTTAAAAAAAAATACATTTTGAAATTGGAATGCAGATTTTTAGAGAATTGCGCAAGAAACATTTAGAGATATGCCACTTCAAAATCCGATTAAGATAAGTTGACTTATGGACTAAAGAACTTAAGCCTTGGGACATTGTTTAATTTTTTTGAATGTCTACAACAGCATAACATCAGAAAAATTACAAAAAAATTAAAAAAAAAAAATTATCTAAATTTGAATGCAGATTTTTAGAGAATTGCGCAAGAAACATTTAGAGATATGCCACTTAAAAATCCGATTTAGATAAGTTGAGTTATGGAGTATAGAACTTCAGCCTTGGGACATTTTTTAACATTTTTTGAATTTCTACATCATACATCAGAAAAATTACAAAAAAATTTAAAAAAAATAATTTTCTAAATTTGAATGCAAATGTTTAGAGAATTGCGCCAGAAACATTTAGAGATATGCCACTTAAAAATCCGATTAAGATAAGTTGAGTTATGGAGTATAGAACTTCAGCATTGGGACATTTTTTGAATTTCTACAACATCATTCATAAGAAAAATTACAAAAAAAATTAAAAAAAAAAACATTTTGAAATTTGAATGCAGATTTTTAGAGAATTGCACCATAAACATTTAGAGATATGCCACTTCAAAATCCGATTAAGATAAGTTGAGTTATGGATTAAAGAACTTCAGCCTTGGGACATTTGTTTAATTTCTACAACATCGTACATCAGAAAAATTACAAAAAAATTTAAAAAAAAATACATTTTGAAATTGGAATGCAGATTTTTAGAGAATTGCGCAAGAAACATTTAGAGATATGCCACTTCAAAATCCGATTAAGATAAGTTGAGTTATGGAGTAAAGAACTTCAGCCTTGGGACATTGTTTAATTTTTTTGAATGTCTACAACAGCAGAAAAATTACAAAAAAATTTTAAAAAAATAATTTTCTAAATTTGAATGCAGGTTTTTAGAGAATTGCGCAAGAAACATTTAGAGATATGCCACTTAAAAATCCGATTAAGATAAGTTGAGTTATGGAGTATAGAACTTCTGCCTTGGGACATTTTTTAACATTTTTTGAATTTCTACATCATACATCAGAAAAATTACAAAAAAATTAAAAAATAATAATTTTCTAAATTTGAAAGCAGATTTTTAGAGAATTGCGCAAGAAACATTAAGAGATATGCAACTTAAAGATCCGATTAAGATAAGCTGAGTTATGGAGTATGAACTTCAGCCTTTTGACATTTTTTGAATTTCTACAACATCATTCATAAGAAAAATTACAAAAAAAAATTTTAAAAAAATACATTTTGAAATTTGAATGCAGATTTTTAGAGAATTGCACCAGAAACATTTAGAGATATGCCACTTCAAAATCCGATTAAGATAAGTTGAGTTATGGAGTAAAGAACTTCAGCCTTGGGACATTTGTTTAATTTCTACAACATCGTACATCAGAAAAATTACAAAAAAATTTAAAATAAAATACATTTTGAAATTGGAATGCAGATTTTTAGAGAATTGCGCAAGAAACATTTAGAGATATGCCACTTCAAAATCCGATTAAGATAAGTTGAGTTATGGAGTAAAGAACTTCAGCCTTGGGACATTGTTTAATTTTTTTGAATGTCTACAACAGCATAACATCAGAAAAATTACAAAAAAATTTAAAAAAAATAATTTTCTAAATTTGAATGCAGATTTTTAGAGAATTGCGCCAGAAACATTTAGAGATATGCCACTTAAAAATCCGATTAAGATAAGTTGAGTTATGGAGTATAGAACTTCTGCCTTGGGACATTTTTTAACATTTTTTGAATTTCTACATCATACATCAGAAAAATTACAAAAAAATTAAAAAAAAATAATTTTCTAAATTTGAATGCAGATTTTTAGAGAATTGCGCCAGAAACATTTAGAGATATGCCACTTAAAGATCCGATTAAGATAAGCTGAGTTATGGAGTATGAACTTCAGCCTTTTGACATTTTTTGAATTTCTACAACATCATTCATAAGAAAAATTACAAAAAAAATTTAAAAAAAATACATTTTGAAATTTGAATGCAGATTTTTAGAGAATTGCACCAGAAACATTTAGAGATATGCCACTTCAAAATCCGATTAAGATAAGTTGAGTTATGGAGTAAAGAACTTCAGCCTTGGGACATTTGTTTAATTTCTACAACATCGTACATCAGAAAAATTACAAAAAAATTTAAAAAAAAATACATTTTGAAATTGGAATGCAGATTTTTAGAGAATTGCGCAAGAAACATTTAGAGATATGCCACTTCAAAATCCGATTAAGATAAGTTGAGTTATGGAGTAAAGAACTTCAGCCTTGGGACATTGTTTAATTTTTTTGAATGTCTACAACAGCAGAAAAATTACAAAAAAATTAAAAAAAAATAATTTTCTAAATTTGAATGCAGGTTTTTAGAGAATTGCGCAAGAAACATTTAGAGATATGCCACTTAAAAATCCGATGTAGATAAGTTGAGTTATGGAGTATAGAACTTCTGCCTTGGGACATTTTTTAACATTTTTTGAATTTCTACATCATACATCAGAAAAATTACAAAAAAATTAAAAAAAAATAATTTTCTAAATTTGAAAGCAGATTTTTAGAGAATTGCGCAAGAAACATTAAGAGATATGCCACTTAAAGATCCGATTAAGATAAGTTGAGTTATGGAGTAAAGAACTTCAGCCTTGGGACATTTGTTTAATTTCTACAACATCGTACATCAGAAAAATTACAAAAAAATTAAAAAAAAAATACATTTTGAAATTGGAATGCAGATTTTTAGAGAATTGCGCAAGAAACATTTAGAGATATGCCACTTCAAAATCCGATTAAGATAAGTTGAGTTATGGAGTAAAGAACTTAAGCCTTGGGACATTGTTTAATTTTTTTGAATGTCTACATCATACATCAGAAAAATTACAAAAAAATTTAAAAAAAAATACATTTTGAAATTGGAATGCAGATTTTTAGAGAATTGCGCAAGAAACATTTAGAGATATGCCACTTCAAAATCCGATTAAGATAAGTTGAGTTATGGAGTAAAGAACTTCAGCCTTGGGACATTGTTTAATTTTTTTGAATGTCTACAACAGCATAACATCAGAAAAATTACAAAAAAATTTAAAAAAAATAATTTTCTAAATTTGAATGCAGATTTTTAGAGAATTGCGCAAGAAACATTTAGAGATATGCCACTTCAAAATCCGATTAAGATAAGTTGAGTTATGGAGTAAAGAACTTCAGCCTTGGGACATTGTTTAATTTTTTTGAATGTCTACAACAGCAGAAAAATTACAAAAAAATTTAAAAAAAATAATTTTCTAAATTTGAATGCAGGTTTTTAGAGAATTGCGCAAGAAACATTTAGAGATATGCCACTTAAAAATCCGATTAAGATAAGTTGAGTTATGGAGTATAGAACTTCTGCCTTGGGACATTTTTTAACATTTTTTGAATTTCTACATCATACATCAGAAAAATTACAAAAAAATTAAAAAATAATAATTTTCTAAATTTGAAAGCAGATTTTTAGAGAATTGCGCAAGAAACATTAAGAGATATGCAACTTAAAGATCCGATTAAGATAAGCTGAGTTATGGAGTATGAACTTCAGCCTTTTGACATTTTTTGAATTTCTACAACATCATTCATAAGAAAAATTACAAAAAAAAATTTAAAAAAAATACATTTTGAAATTTGAATGCAGATTTTTAGAGAATTGCACCAGAAACATTTAGAGATATGCCACTTCAAAATCCGATTAAGATAAGTTGAGTTATGGAGTAAAGAACTTCAGCCTTGGGACATTTGTTTAATTTCTACAACATCGTACATCAGAAAAATTACAAAAAAATTTAAAATAAAATACATTTTGAAATATATATGAACATTTAGAGATATGCCACTTCAAAATCCGATTAAGATAAGTTGAGTTATGGAGTAAAGAACTTAAGCCTTGGGACATTGTTTAATTTTTTTGAATGTCTACATCATACATCAGAAAAATTACAAAAAAATTTAAAAAAAAATACATTTTGAAATTGGAATGCAGATTTTTAGAGAATTGCGCAAGAAACATTTAGAGATATGCCACTTCAAAATCCGATTAAGATAAGTTGAGTTATGGAGTAAAGAACTTCAGCCTTGGGACATTGTTTAATTTTTTTGAATGTCTACAACAGCATAACATCAGAAAAATTACAAAAAAATTTAAAAAAAATAATTTTCTAAATTTGAATGCAGATTTTTAGAGAATTGCGCAAGAAACATTTAGAGATATGCCACTTAAAAATCCGATTAAGATAAGTTGAGTTATGGAGTATAGAACTTCTGCCTTGGGACATTTTTTAACATTTTTTGAATTTCTACATCATACATCAGAAAAATTACAAATAAATTAAAAAAAAATAATTTTCTAAATTTGAATGCAGATTTTTAGAGAATTGCGCCAGAAACATTTAGAGATAAGCCACTTAAAGATCCGATTAAGATAAGCTGAGTTATGGAGTATGAACTTCAGCCTTTTGACATTTTTTGAATTTCTACAACATCATTCATAAGAAAAATTACAAAAAAAATTTTAAAAAAATACATTTTGAAATTTGAATGCAGATTTTTAGAGAATTGCACCAGAAACATTTAGAGATATGCCACTTCAAAATCCGATTAAGATAAGTTGAGTTATGGAGTAAAGAACTTCAGCCTTGGGACATTGTTTAATTTTTTTGAATGTCTACAACAGCATAACATCAGAAAAATTACAAAAAAATTTAAGAAAAATAATTTTCTAAATTTGAATGCAGATTTTTAGAGAATTGCGCAAGAAACATTTAGAGATATGCCACTTAAAAATCCGATTAAGATAAGTTGAGTTATGGAGTATAGAACTTCTGCCTTGGGACATTTTTTAACATTTTTTGAATTTCTACATCATACATCAGAAAAATTACAAAAAAATTAAAAAAAAATAATTTTCTAAATTTGAATGCAGATTTTTAGAGAATTGCGCCAGAAACATTTAGAGATATGCCACTTAAAGATCCGATTAAGATAAGCTGAGTTATGGAGTATGAACTTCAGCCTTTTGACATTTTTTGAATTTCTACAACACATTCATAAGAAAAATTACAAAAAAATTTTAAAAAAATACATTTTGAAATTTGAATGCAGATTTTTAGAGAATTGCGCAAGAAACATTTAGAGATATGCCACTTAAAGATCCGATTAAGATAAGCTGAGTTATGGAGTATGAACTTCAGCCTTTTGACATTTTTTGAATTTCTACAACATCATTCATAAGAAAAATTACAAAAAAAATTAAAAAAAAATACATTTTGAAATTTGAATGCAGATTTTTAGAGAATTGCACCAGAAACATTTAGAGATATGCCACTTCAAAATCCGATTAAGATAAGTTGAGTTATGGAGTAAAGAACTTCAGCCTTGGGACATTTGTTTAATTTCTACAACATCGTACATCAGAAAAATTAAAAAAAAATTTAAAAAAAAAAAAACATTTTGAAATTGGAATGCAGATTTTTAGAGAATTGCGCAAGAAACATTTAGAGATATGCCACTTCAAAATCCGATTAAGATAAGTTGAGTTATGGAGTAAAGAACTTCAGCCTTGGGACATTGTTTAATTTTTTTGAATGTCTACATCATACATCAAAAAAGTTACAAAAAATTAAAAAAAAAAAAATTTCTAAATTTGAATGCAGATTTTTAGAGAATTGCGCCAGAAACATTTAGAGATATGCCACTTAAAGATCCGATTAAGATAAGCTGAGTTATGGAGTATGAACTTCAGCCTTTTGACATTTTTTGAATTTCTACAACATCATTCATAAGAAAAATTAAAAAAAAAATTTAAAAAAAATACATTTTGAAATTTGAATGCAGATTTTTAGAGAATTGCACCAGAAACATTTAGAGATATGCCACTTCAAAATCCGATTAAGATAAGTTGAGTTATGGAGTAAAGAACTTCAGCCTTGGGACATTTGTTTAATTTCTACAACATCGTACATCAGAAAAATTACAAAAAAATTAAAAAAAAAATACATTTTGAAATTGGAATGCAGATTTTTAGAGAATTGCGCAAGAAACATTTAGAGATATGCCACTTAAAAATCCGATTAAGATAAGTTGAGTTATGGAGAATAGAACTTCAGCATTGGGACATTTTTTAACATTTTTTGAATTTCTACATCATACATCAGAAAAATTACAAAACAATTAAAAAAAAATAATTTTCTAAATTTGAATGCAAATTTTTAGAGAATTGCGCCAGAAACATTTAGAGATATGCCACTTCAAAATCCGATTAAGATAAGCTGAGTTATGGAGTAAGAACTTCAGCCTTGGGACATTTTTTTAATTTCTGATGTACGATGTTCATCAGAAATATTACAAAAAAATTTAAAAAAAAAATACATTTTGAAATTTGAATGCAGATTTTTAGAGAATTGGTCCAGAAACATTTAGAGGTATGCCACTTCAAATTCTGATTAAGATAAGTTGAGTTATGGATTATAGAACTTCAGCCTTGGGACATTGTTTAATTTTTTTGAATGCCTACAACATCATACATCAGAAAAATTAAAAAAAAAATAAATTTTTAAATTTGAATGCAGATTTTTAGAGAATTACGACAGCAACATTCAATGCCTCTTTTGCATGTGAGTTTTTCGGTTTATTTTTTTCACTATTAAATCCAGAACATGCATACTGAACTGAAAGAAGTGTGTTCTTACAGTGTAATTGATAATTGTAAAACGTACCGCTCTCAGCTGTTGAACTGCAGTCAAAGACTACATTTAAATCATTATCAAGCGAACAGAACCGTTTGCGACCGGTTCGGCGTATCTGTGTGTTTGCCCGTGAAACCGCAATCGGATTCGATGGTGGTTTGCTTGTTTTCAGCTCTCTGAACCGCTCCTCTCCGAACCGCTCGCACGCTGGTTTTCCGCTCTTCTCAACTGTCTGAACCGCTCCTCTCCAAACCGCTCGCATGCTCTTTGGTTCAGAGAACGGTTTTTTCATTTGACTGCAGCTTATTTGCAACTCTTTTCAGCTCTCTGAACCGCTCCTCTCCGAACCGCGCTCACGCTCTCTGGTTCGGAGAGCGGTTTTTTACGATGACTGTCGCTGGAGCGGGGCGTGAATGTGAGTTAGTAACCGGCAGCCGTAACTCGAGTACGGTGCACCCCAGAACCGAAAGCTGAACCGCAGTTAGCCGTAGTCCGGAACAATGTCTAAAAAGTACCCGAACCCGGTGTCCAAGCACTTCATCTATAGCGAAAGGACCCGGAAAAGTACATGCAAAAGGTGCCACTACGACATGGCAGGTCGCCACTCCGAGAATCTGATGCGGCACCTGAAGCGCAAGCATGAGGATGCCTACGAGAGTGTCCTGGACGAGAAACGAGTAATCCGTGCAGCACTTGCCAAGCAGCAGGCCAACAAAGACGCAGTCCTTTCGAACAAGAAGGTACTGGCCTCTAAGTGGCAATATCCATCGACACGAATGAAGACTTTCATTTCCAAGGTGCATACAAAACCAATTTCGCATTATCTATTCAAATTCCGAGCCTCAACTAGCTGAAGCTCAAAATATACAGCTCAAGAATCTCACAAACCAAGATAAATAGCCATTCTTTTTCAGGATAATGCCATGGAAACCATGGGGATGATGAACGGTGAAGAGAACAACGCCACGGACAGTCAGTTCGAGAACGTGTTTATTGGGAAATCGGAGATACCTGATGAGGAGTATCAGTGGACAAGCTCCGCGGCCATGGAACTGGAGGCACTCAAGGTATCTCTGGCTAAGACTACTACCACCACCGAGTCCAGCGCCAGTGTGGCGCCCACATCCACCACTGCTCGTGCCAAGTCCCCAGCTCGAGCGCCATCTGCTGGTGCTCCAAACTCTTCCGGGGACGAGGACTACTTCCTCCGCTATCTCGGCAACAAATTGAGCAAATACTCCTCCCGCACAAGGAACACCGTCCAGTTTCACATTAATCGCATCCTGTACAAGGCGGACATGGGCCGCTTTGAAGAAACGGAGTCCAGGACGGGCGAAGTCGACTACGACTCCCCGTAGTGCTGAATCTAAAGCGTCTATGCTGTGTACATATGTTATTTAACGCTTAGGTGTAAATAAATTATCTCACGAGTTGTCAAACACCTAAAAAGAAGCCAACAAACTTTAGGGGTTGCAAGTCACATTAAGGGGTGGCAAGGATTTTTTTTTTTTTTTTTTTTTTTTGATTGGTCGTTGGCAACACCTTATGGTTTCAATTATCATAATTCAAATCACATAAACTGTTAATGAAGTGATTGCAGCTCGCTTGTTCAAGAGAAAACAGGCTGGATTTACGCGAAAAATTTAAATTACCTCATATTTTATTGAAGGCATTTCACTGCTCATAAGCACGGCCTCATTCGTGCTCCACAAATAGCATTATTTTTATATGGTCAATATTTATTACCCGACACAATAAAAAGCATTAAACTGTCCACAAATCAGGTCACTTACCCCCATCAGTTTCCCAGTTTTCCCAGCCTTCCCAGTTTCCCACTTTCCCAACACATCGCATAGCTTTGGGGCAAATCAGATCCTTGGCCCCTCAATTTTGGTTTGGTTTGGTTTGGTTTGGTTCGGTGGGTGGATGGGGCCAAGGATTTTCAAGGGTCGCAGCTTGAAGGCAGTTCAGTAGCCGCACAGGGTCAACATCTTCCAAATCCCCGATTGGGTGGCTAAGAAGTGTGCAAAAAAAAATGGTGTAAAAAAGTGCGTAGTGCTGTGATTTTTGTTAGGCACACTGCACACTCTGGTGAAAAGTTTCGTTTATCGTATCTCATTTTCCACGAGGCGAGAGCAAATGTTGCGCTTGTGTTTGTGCTCTTTAAGGCAACGGAAAGAGCAGCAAGGGCTCTTCGCTGTGTGCGTGTGCATCTGTGTGTGTGCGTTTGTATCTGTGTGCGTGTGTGCGTGTGTGTGCCGGCTGACCGGCTTTGTTTGTATCTCTCTTCCTGCAGAAACTTGGAAACGAGACCTGCAACGTCTGTTCCGACCCTCCACCCTCCACCCTCCACCCTCCACCCCCTCCTCCACACAGACCCTTCATCCGTCGTCTGTGTCGTCTGTTCGCATAGGGGCGCCCTGTGTACTTGTACCCCCCCCCCCAAACCAACTCCACCACCTACCGATTATGTATCGCTTCAACCCCCGTCCCCTCCGCCATTGCCATTCCTCCAGGCAATTCGATTTATGCGCAGGCTATGCGGCGTTCAGCGTCCTTTTGGCTCGCTATTAAAGGTTCATTACTAAATACCAACGAACTTCTGTAATTCGATGAACCATCTGCCACTAGTCTGGGTGGTAGTCTGCAAATATACATACATACATACATGTATTCACCGGGGCCAATGAAGGACCTTGATTTTGTGCCATTTAGGCATGTTGGTTGTGGGTTGCGGGTTGTAGCTTGTAGGTTGTAGCTTGTAGCTTGTAGGTTGTAGGTTGCTTATTCAACAGTCAACGCTCGCTTTAAATGCGCCTGCTAATGCCTTGAAGCTGCCACTAACAGCCGCTTTTGATCTTTAGCCGGAAAACAATTAGTTTCTATCAAATATTAACCTCCTGCAAGTAACTCCCCGCTAAAAGGAAAAGGAAGTCCCGAAAGTTGCGCCGAAAGTCCAGTGAGGAATGTACAAAGTTTGTGTTACGGCTATGAAATTGCTTGAAGTTTGGTCGCCAAACTCGGATGCCACTCAATTATGTTCAGCTTAGTGGAGATTTCAGTTGGGGGAAGTGCGAGAGAAAAACACCATGAAGGTGAGATACATGGATCAAAAAAAAACAGGGTCCTGGGAATGGTACACTCGAATCTCTGTGCCGCACACCTGCCTTTTCCAAAAACGTGCCCATTTTTCATTCTATTCGCTTTGCGGGTTTCTCACACACACACATACACACCATTTCTTAGTTGTAGAATCAGCAGCCGTAGATCCAAAAGTATTGCTTTGATTACATTGGGAGTTGGGTTCAGGAATTAATAACATAGTACATCCCAAGCAGATCCCTTTCCAGCGCAATTGAAATGTGTTCTTGCCGCATGTGGGCGTGCCACTGATAAGGCGCTCGTTTTCAGGACTCCAGGGAAAAGTTTGACTCTCGGTCGCATGAATGATGATGCCCGTATGCCGATAAGCAAATGGCAAG
Source organism: Drosophila orena (assembly GCA_005876975.1). Classification (NCBI taxonomy): domain Eukaryota; kingdom Metazoa; phylum Arthropoda; class Insecta; order Diptera; family Drosophilidae; genus Drosophila; species Drosophila orena. The sequence goes on along the minus strand of VCKV01000288.1, from coordinate 745,699 downwards.
AGGAACCCGAGTCCAAAGGGACCAAGGAGTTAGTATTGGGTTAGCCATATGGTGAAACTTCGATTTCCACACTTCGTACACTAGGACTGGGCAGTGTCCCATTTCGCTGCCAGCTAAGAGGCCATCTGACTCTTTGATTTACCGACCGCAGTCCAGGGCTAAAATTGCAAATAATTTTATTAGCAAAATGGTCAACGCGTATTAGGTTTCCAAAGAAAGCAATTAAAGGCCGTCTGCCATTGTACCCTTGCGGCCCTCAACTGAATTCCCAGCGCCACTGTCTTTGGGGTTTTTTTTTTTTTTTTTTTGGTTCACCCCACCAGGTTCCAAGCGTCGAGTACCAAATCGACATCCCCAGCCTCATCCTCATCCTCATCCTCATCCTCAAGAGATGTGCATGTGTTGCCCCAACCGCCAGACGGATAAGTAAACAAATTCAGCTTTATCTTCAATAGGAAACAAGGAAAACAGAGTTCCCCGTTGAGGTTCGCCTTTGATATTTAACAATCTTTGAACAGCTGAAAGATGAGAACAAAAACACCAGCCTCGCAATGGATACACACACACACAAACACACACGCATCGGTGAGTGTGTGTGTGTGTGTGTGTGTGTAATGTTGGCAGACTAAGGCCAACAACAAGTTGCCATGGGAGTTGCCACCAAAATCTTCCGTTCGCACGTTCAGGGCAGCAAAAACCAAAAGCGACAGCCACATCAAGAGGCGCAACAAGAAGATGGAGGGGAATGGCCATAAAGCCAAGAACAGTACGCTACAGTAAGGACTGCCTGTGCGGGATAACACAAGGGTCGGGTAAGGAAGTGCAGGTGCCGAACTCAATGCATAATGCTGATAGGCCAGGAGTTTCAATAACCTCGATAATCTGCAGCATAATTAATGCGGTTGATTGCAGCAGGAGGCCTCACTGTACTTCAGTACCAAGGATATGGTGTTTAGCAAGAAAAGCAGCGGAATGACAGTGGAGGGCAAGTGGAGGCGACTCAGGGACACCAGCAGCAGACACCAAAAACGGAATACATTTACCCCAAACAGCAAGATCCCGGCTAAGAAGTACTCATATACTTGCGCAACGAGGCTAATCCCAATAATCCTTTGGTTTTACCCAGATAACAAGATATAGCTCTTCGCCATTTCCCTATATCGCGCTGATTGATTCCATGGTGACCCCGCCCACTGGCTTGGGAGCCACAACCCATAAAAACATACAAGATGGATGGAAAATCGGGATGGTATAGGATGGTATGGGATGGTATAGGATGGTATAAGATGGTATGGGATGGCATAGGATGGTATGGGATTTTATGGGATGGTATGGGATGGTATAGGATGCTATGGGATGGTGGCTAACTTCCAGCAACACGCTTCCCAGTAACTCGCCTTACTTTTCCTCGTGTTGCAAATGAAATAGATGAAAATCAATTTGACGTGTCTTGAATTCTGTTTTGGGTTTAAAGAACTCGTTTTACAAAAGATAAAAAGGCCGGCACAGCAGCAAAAAAAAAAAAAGGGAAGGAAGCGTTGCGAGGAGACACACAAATGGAAATAAACTCGAAAAGTGGGAAAAGGTGTACACAGAGCCAAATAATTCCATCGAGTTATCGAGGGATATCAGTGTAATACCTGCATTTTTTCATCCATCCCCCAGGTGAAAGCAATCTATCCCCAAGCTACTGACTCGCTTTCTCTGCAATGGTAGGTTTTCAGTTCGGTTTCAGTTGGATTTCAATTGGTTTTCAGTTGGTTTTCAGTTGGTTTTCAGTTGGTTTTCAGTCGGTTTTCAGTTGGTTTTCAGTCGGTTTTCAGTTGATTTTCAGTCGTTTTTTGCTGTGTAGATGTGGGGAGCCAGGCGGTACAGAAATGAAGTGCGCATAGAACGCGGGGAAATGTTCACAATTCTTGTAAAACAAACACACGAAAATCTAACAATACGCCATCGAATGTGGAATACGAACAGAACTCATTGAATTTGTCGCTCCCAACAACATTTAAGGGTGGCAATAATTACATCAATCTTTTTACCATTTCAATTTGAAAACAAATCGAGCCGCTCGAGCCGAGCAACAACAACAAGAACAACACAGCTCGACCTCCCAGGGGAAAATGGAAAAAAGAAAAAAGAAATAAAAAATAAGAAAAAAGCGAAAGAGCGAAAAGGAAAAGCCAACTGAAGCGAACGAAACGAGAAAAGAAATGGGGCGAGAAGTGCAGGAAGGTCCCGTGGAATAAATACACAATACACATTTAAGATGGATTTGTCGGATTCACTTTGGGGCCCACGAACAATGACACATGCACTCGGAATCTAGATCACGAAATTTGCATGCGCATGTACCCAAAATCCGTAGAATTCATAAGCCCCATGCCTTTTCCAAAAAGGGAAGCACCCCGGAATGGCTGCCATCAATGATTCAATTAACTTTGCCAAGGAATCGATCCACATGCATTACAAAGCGTGGCGTCTATTTGAAGTTCATCGACTTCTTGGCCAACTCGTGTAATTGGTCATGTACGAAAGTATTGAAATATTTCAAAAAACCCATCAAGCAGCCACGAATGTACAGTGTGTGTGCATGCAGCCCACAAAATGACAGCTTCAACAGGATTCCACGAAGGCGAGTCACTGTTTTGCATGGCAAATATTCAAGGGTGTTTCTTTCGAAATCCCCTGGGGATTCGTGTTTCGAAACACAATGCTGGCGCTGGAGAAATAGGCTTTGGAACTGGTTATTTGGCATAATGAACGTACATATTAAGGAATTAGAAGCGGTTAGGCGCTACAATCAAGGATCCCTGGAGAGTATTTTTTTGCAAATATTGCAGTGCTGTCCAGTGAACAGAACAGAGTAAGCTTTGTTGATTGAAAAACGGGTATCACTTGGCGGCGGTGGCGGCGGCGGCGGGCTTTTTAATTAACAAGGCTAACAAGTGCACTGCCTGATGCAAGCAAAGTGCATTCATTTGAGGCACACATATACAAATCCTAATCGCATTTCCGGGTTCGATTCCAAATCGTTTATCGATGGCACAAATGGCGGCCTAATCAAATCAATTTGCCTCCTAACCCATATTCCCATGCTCGGCCATTCGTCGGAGCGTCAGACATCTGAGCATCTCAGCTCATCGCCTAGCCTGGCCTAAGGGAGTTTTCCTGTTTTTCCTCCACTTTTCCGCTGCCTCACACACACACACACACACACACACATACACACGAGACACACACACGTATGCAGACGAGAATGTGCGAGCTGTGTGACGACAATGCCCCTCGAAGGTAATGGAAACGACGCGACGGGAGACGTCAACAGAAACGATGACGTCCACCGCCACCGCGCCACTCTGCCTGTCAGTCGAAATGGGAAAATCCGGGCACAGAGGGTGGGAAAACATGGCAGAGGAGTCCTTCCTTATGCAGTCACAAACAACAGCCACCGAAACCTCATCATAATCATAATCATCATCGTCGTCGTCGTCGTCGTCGTTGCCATTGCCCTGAAAAAAAGAAAAAAAAGAAAAAAAAAAAAGAAAGAAAAAAAAAACACAACAAGTCGCGGTGGAAAGAACTGCGAATAGAAGCTGTTCGGTATTTGAGCACCTGGACCTCTGGAGATTACCATATATGAGGGCGCAAGATAAATACAATTTGCCGAGTGACTTCCGAGCTTGGCCACGTGTCCAAAGTTTGCGCTACACTCATGTCAACCACCCACACAAATTATTCCAAATTTCAACATTTCAACAGAAACCACCCCAAGTTACTAAAAAATTTTAGAGACAATGCTCAATGCTCCTCAATTCATTCAAAAAGTTCCTCGATATGTACGTAAATATGTACATGCCCACTGCTTAATAGCAAACAAAAAAGATTGCGAAATAATAATACAATTATTCTGCTCGAATTAATTATTCATTGTTATTATGGCTAAGCAACTTATGCACCCCTGCGCAATAGGGTTTTCTCACCCGTAATGATTAAGCCGTTAACCAGTATTTTGGTGGACATGATCTATAAGATACACAGAGGGTGGAACTGATTGTCGCTAGATTTGTATCACCTTTCACCACCAGCAATCAATTGAAGTTATTAACTTGGCTTTCCAGTTAGCCCTATTTAATCATCACAAACTATCATTTGCGCTTCATTTCATACTTCCAGTACTTCCAATACTTCCAATAGTTCCAATAGTTTATGGCTCAAAAAAAACCAATTAGGGTGCACCCAGTTATTGAACCAAACTCAATTTGGCAGCTTTGCGTCGCAGAAAGTTAACGCTTTGGATAACAGCTTCTATTAGATCAATTAAAAGGCTTTCAACCCAACCGGAGAACGGATAGTATAGCATCCAATGATGCCAAGGGGTATGAATATGGGGTATATGTACGTACATACATATACATACATGTACATACATATGTACATATGTATATGTATAGGCCGGTACCCGTACAACGGGACGCACTTAAACTAATTAAGCCCCCGATTGCCGGGCAACCAGAAAGTGTGTAGCAGAGTGTAGAAGTACGCGGCGTAATGGTAGAGAAAAGCGCCGTAAACGATTTTGCGGGCTGTTGCATTAAAATCCATCAACGAAACGACAATGGGCGTATTGAACAGCGTCATCGCCACATCCCCCCCTCTTGTTTCTTCCCAGTCTGCTCAGCGGGGGTCGGCTGCATATGCGAGGCAGGAAAGCCCGTCGTTGGTCGCGTGGTACGGACTAGCAGATACCGCGTGCATACCCATTGTAACTCGGCTAAGAGTGGACCGACTTGGAAAACACTTGGTATCCAGGTAGATGTTAACAAATCAAATTGAATTTTATGGTTTCTCAGAACTAGTTGGTCGTATTCCTCATGCCACGTAATACATATGCCCATATACATTGCCGTTTGGGTACGGGGTAGAGAAGAGAGGGTTTGTTTGCCGACCAAGTGGATTTGTCCACGCCGCGTGGTGAACTTTTCTGGGATGGAGTGTCTGGCGGAGACGGGGATTCTGTTTGGTGGACGGCTGCTTTCCGGTGGGTGGTGGATGTGGTCCGCATCGACTTGATGATGCGTTGGAGTGCGAAGAATCAACACATACTCCACCGTTCGCTCCACCAGCTGCGACGCAATTAGTTCCTGGTCAAGGGCCCCCAAAAAGATGGTACGCAATTTTCGGAGGACTCCACAAATAACACAGTTTCAGTGAGTGAGGAAGCTGCAAGTCTCGCATCAGTTTGTGGTATATCTTTTTTGCTGGATCAAAAACGGTTCAAGTCCACACACAACACACACAACACTCACACACATCTCCCAAAGGTTTTCTGATTTCATGGGAAAAAATGGGTCAGGCGATATAAAAACCACCGAGTTAAGACATTTCTTGATTTCCAATTAACAAATCGCACAGGGAAAATGATTTCATCAACGGCGATTGAAATCAAAAAGCGTTTTTCACTTTAATTGCTTTTCGAGAACAGCGTGAAGAGTGTGTGTGGTGATGGGGGGGGGGGGGGGGGGGAGAGAGAACGGCGGGAGAATAGAGCAACCCCCCCAATGACATTTCTCTCTTCTTTTTTTCTTGTGTGTAGCAGCAGCTGTATTCATTTTGAACAGCTGATGGGCATACCAAATTTATGATGACGTCGAGCAAACACTGAAATCTCGCAGACGAAGAGCGCAATCTTTGGACGAAGAGAGACGCGCTCTCTTTTTCGTCGCTCTCTGTCACTCTCTCTCTCTCTCTCTCTCTGTTTGGTTTTGATTCGAGGGGATCAAACTTCCGGGTGAGCGGGACAGAGCGATTTGGGGGAGACACGATCACGATCTTGACAAGTAACAGTTGTTCTCGTTCTCGACGGCCTCCCCTTTTCTTTTCTCTGCTCTTCTCTGCGTCCTCTCTCCTTGTGTTTTTTTTTTTTTGTGTGCCCCCCGCTTTGTCATGTTGCGTTTTTGTCTTGCACTGATAACAGCTGACAATGGGGTGTGCGTGTGCGTGTACGTGTGCGTCTGAGTGCGTGTGTGTGTGTGTGCGCGTGTCTACTGCTGCGGCCAAGAAAATATGCATTTTTAATCGCCTTAAATCACTTTGGTCTCGGACTTGAGATGATTTGTGAACTTCAACTTATTCATTTCACCTTAATTGTTAATCAGTTGTGTATTTAGGCTTGCCAGTTGAACGATATTTATACATATGTATGTATGCACATACACACACACACATATGTATGTACATATGTATATATTTAGTGATATATCTTCTGCGGCAACTGCATCTGTGTGAGGCTACCTGTGATCCCGATTGTGATTGACTCGATGAACAGCTGCACATGTGAAATGCAGGACGACGGGGGAGGAGAAAGGAGGGGGAAAGCAACAGCAGGCGAGAGGTCAATGCCAACGGAGCCTGGAGATCTTCCCTTTCCCAGAATGACAGTCCCTTAACCTTTAATGTATATGTATGTACATACATATGTACATGCATACATATGTACATATTATGTACATACACATGCTAACCCATTGAGGTGCATGCATACATACAAGCAAGCGCGAATTCTTCAGGAAAGTTGGTTAGGCATTAGGCCGAAAGGTTTACCGCATTCAAAGACGCTATCTCTGGCAATATGGGGTAATTTCAGTTCTTATCCAGTTTCGGCAAACACTTTTCCTTAACGGATTCCCAGAAGCTACATACATACATACATACATCTAAATACGTACATACATATGTATGTAAGAGCATGACTAACAATTTACATACATTTGTGTACATTGAAATTGACTACCGAAGGCATTCGCAGGGAATTGAAAACAAGTTCTCGTTGACTTACCAACCTAAAACTCGAGCATATCGCCATTAAGCGATTTTGCCACTTCCTGAACAACAACAAGCGCCCGATAGGAGGAAGGAAATGGAAACCCTCTCGTTGGGCATAATCCCTGCTTAATTGCTGCCCGCTTTTGAGGCGATGGTGGCCAGTGACAACCCTGCCAAAAGCAACAAACCGACACGCAAAAACGCACTGTGTGTGTGCTACACTCGGAGAAATCCGTTGCCCCAAGCTGCTTACCCGGCTGGCTGTCCCGATGCAATCGCTCGCTGCCAAAGCTACCAGGCTACCAAGCTACCAATGGTACCAAGCTACCAAGCTACCAGGCTACCAAGCTACATATGTTTGTATGTAGCTGTGTATGTATATGTATGTATTTTTTCGGCGTGTAGCCAAGCACCGCGCCCTGCGCCCCCCACCCCTCACCACCACAACAATCCAGGACACCCTGGCCCCTGCTTTGTTTGCAGCGCCTAGTGCCTTTGGCCCTTTATTTTATTGCCTCTCGTCGTGGCTGCCAAACACGGATACACACAGGCGGATACAAGGCGTGCGAGGGAGATGTCTAGAGCCGTGCAGAAAGAGACAGCGCGAACCGGGCACCGCATAGAGATACAGAAAACGTTGATTATTAATTATGAGACGCTCTACGGCCGGGCCGATAACTGCGGTGGGCTAGTTCGGCAGTTGGCGAAAATCTCTCGAAAATGTGTGCCTGCAAACTGGTTACAAATGGCTTTTCACAATCCCATGGAAGCCAACCCGCCTCCCAGTGGCTTGTTCACTTGCGAATTTCCAAAATTCGGCGATGACTCCCCCCAATGCCCCCAAAGCCCATCAATGTCACCAAGTGCACACCGTTCAAGGAGTGTAGGGCTCCTCGATTTCGCTTAAGTGCGCCTTCTAAGGCCGCCAATGATGGCTTCCATCTGCATTGATAAGGCGCTCCAGTGGCACCAGCGACACGTGGGAAGGGGGGGCGGTCAGGGGATTGGGTTTGGGGGAGCACCGCGAGAACCCAAGATGCATTCGGCACTCGATTCAGCATTCATTTATCGGTATTCATTTGTCGCCAGTTGGGAAGCCCTAGCAAGTTGAACTCTGTTCTTTTTTTTTGGGGGTGGTGTTGCCGATGAGGGGTGGCAAGGGGCGTGGAGGGGCGGGGGGGAGTAGGGCAACCCCACCTGACCGTTTCTTGTGGATCTGGTGGATGTGGCACAGAGTAACTCAATACCAAAACACAACAATTTCAAAAAACGAAGCGAGCGGAGAAACGAGCGTGCAAAATCCATTTAAGTTGTACAACTTCAATTTTCAATGGGGGCAGACGGGAGCGAGGGGGAGCGACAAGAGCGGTGGTGAGAGCGAGAGGGGAAGAGGGGGGAGACGGGGGCTGCCCGTACTCATTGCACTTCTCCGGCAACGAGGAAACACACAAAGCCAAACAAACAAAAGCATAGACAGCAAACACAAAACGCCAGCAAAGACACAAAGGCAAAAAGACAGGCAGAAAGAGCAAAGACAGAGGAACGACGCCAAACTCAAGCAACATTTGATTGTCGGCCATGCACAGCAAACCAGTATAATTGCACAAACACACACACACACACACACACACACATACTCACACACTCACCAACACATACTAACGCACACACCGTTGCAATCGCAAACTGTTGGGCTCACACAGACACACACCACACACACACACACACAAGTGCGGCCAGCGTTTTAGGCGTTTGCTGCAAATGCAGTGCCTTTGGGAGCCAAGTGTTGTACTGCAGAATCTGGAATAGATCGTTGCCTAAGGACATTGGGCCAAAACAGAGTATGCCAGTCTAATCGCAATAGCGCCCAATCTATCGGATATTTACTTTTGACTGTGGGCCAAGTTTTTGTTGCGCACTTGTACCAATTGTGAAGTCGAGCCGTCCTGGCACATCCTTAGCCAAGCAATGACTTTCTGGGCAGCTGGGCTAATAGTGTGGCCCCTGCTGTAGGGTTAGATTTTCGTGCATATTCATAATTCGAGTGAAGGGCGCTGCGCTCTGTTTTTGCGCCAGCTCAGTTTTTACTTTTTTCCTTCTTGGACAGCCAAATTAACAAACAAAAAAGTAATAATCAAATGGGAAACCAGCGACGAAACAAAAAAAAAAGACTGTTTTTCGCTGGCTTTGTTTTAGTTTGTTTTCGTGTCTGACCTCGTCGCTGTTATTGCTCTCTTGCGAGGCGGCTCTCTTAGGGTCACTCTTTCGAAGAGAGAGCGTGTTGCCCTGTCGACTGCGACGTCGACGTCAGCGTCAGCATCGTCATTGTTGCGCGGCCGTTTAACTTTGTGTGCCCGTGTGTGTGTGTGTCTGTGTGTGTGTGTGTGCGCGCGCGTGTGTGAGGCCGCACGTGTGTGTGCGCATTGGTCTCATTTCAAGATAATCGCTTCTCTTCTTCTTCGGCCTCTCTTCTCTCACACCCCACCTCCTCGCCAACATTGTTGTTATTGTAAGCTAGCGGCTGGCACTTTGTTGTTGTTATAGTTTTCATACGTATGTTTTTTGCTCTGCCGCTTAATGTTATTAGTTTTGTTATTGGCTTTTATTGAAATTGTCTTTAACCCATTTTAAATGCGTGTGTCAACAGGTTTTGACCCCAATTGCAAAAAGTACACATTGGTAAGGTAAAGAAGTGTGCTCCATAAGAACGCAAAAACAATGGACCTATGGACATGACACCTACATACATATGCATACATACGTATCACACAACTGACACACAAGCTATTACATACATACATAAATACATACATATGTATATACATCATATATTATATGATGTACGTATATATGTACATATGTATATTACAAAACAACTTGAGGAGAAACCGAAACTGAAACCGAAAAATAGAAATTACTTTCCCACATCGAAGATTTTGGGTTATGCGATTGTGTTTGTCTTTGAAATTATCAAGATATTTCTGTCAGTCCCCCCGTTCCCCGCGTTTCCCTAACTCATCGACCAACCTACAAGCCCAACCAAGCTGATCTTGAGAAATCCCAGACGCAGGCGTAAAAATCGAAAACAAAAACGCAAAAACACAAAAACACCCGCTCAATGCGAGAAAAATGTAATTTGTTTATGCGCCCAAACGCAATTACGCATGGAATTTATACCAAATTCAGCCTCACAATTTGTTGCTGTTTATGTGCTTTTGCAATAAGCGAAATGGAAATCAAAATCAAAATTGACAAAAGCTGCTGGAAGTAAAAATTCACAAAGTAAAACCACCTTTGTTGCCTTCGCTGAACTTCCGGCATTTTCTTGCTCATCTGAAATTGTGTTTGTATCGTTGTTGTTGTTGTTTTTGTTGTTGTTGTTGTTGTTGTTGTTGTTGTTGTTGTTGTTGTTGTTGTTGTTGTTGTTGTTGTTATTATTATTATTATTATTGTTGTTGTGGCTGTTGTTATTGTTGTTGTTGTTGTTATTATTGTTGTTAGCACGACACGTACTGCAACAAAGTTGAAAATGCGTTTTGCACAAAACCTGTTGGGAATTAGCGAAAGACGAGGAAAGCGGCAAATTAAGGAAAAATGAGAAACATAATTAGAGGCAAAATACTAATCACACAAGGCGCATACACGGAGAGAAACGGATCTTCTGCGGTTATGGCATGATGTCATCCGCATTCCCATTTTCGCAACATTCAGGTGACACTCCAATTATGTTATAATAAGATACATACATACATACATGTACATATGTATACCAAGTCCATGCTGTTTATCTATGTATCTTATGTATTTATAATCCGAATTTGTGGTTAGCCATTAGCATTTTCGAAAATAAATAATCCACAGTGAAGCATCCGTACATTACTACAGCACACCAAGTTACATGCATAGTTCATTACAATGGGCACAGATATCATCAAACGAAAATATGCCAAGAATTTTCCAAATGGAGGAAGGAGTTGAAGTTACTGAGAGGCGAAAGGCGGTGGAGAGGGCGAAACAAATAAAAATCAGTCCAATAACGCATTTAAAGACACTCCGCAGCTAAAACAGAAGACCATAAAAATGTTTTCTTCACGGCACTAAAAGAGTGAGTGAGCGGGGGTATGGAGCGAGCGAGAGAGCGAGTGAAGAAGGGGCATTTCGTGTTACAGTTTCAATTTAAAAGGAAAAACGTTTCCCACACGCACGCACCAAAACGAAAAAAAAAGCACATACACACAGCGGCTTCATCAATTTCTAAATGCAAAACCGCAATAAAAAAAAATAAAAAAAACGAGAAGCGTGGACAAAGGCAACAACTACGCAACAGCCGGAATGCTCTGCAAAGTAAAGTACTCCGCTCACTCTGGCACTGAAGCAGAACTAAATCAAATAAACGAATAACTAATTTATTGAATAACTAGTAAAATATGCTTAAGACACCATTAAACTGCGAGTTAAGGAATATTAAATCTGTGTATTTCACAGTCGAAGTGCCTGCTGTTTTCCGCTAGCCGATTTCGAACACTTCCATGGAAGGGTATACGTAGGTCGGTCGACCCACTCTCACCACCGAATACCGAAATCGAAGCGGACGGAACTTAAGAGAGGGAGAGAGAGAGCCAAGTCAAATGCTCTCGTCATTCGGGCAGCGGGCCAGAAAGAGATGGCTGCAACTCGGCGCACGTGTAACCGTAAAAAGAGTGAAATAGTACGGTCGCAGGGGGCGGGGTAGGCGTGTGTTTGTGTGAGTGCGTGAGTATTTACTTTGCAAAATAACCACCCAACTAAAAGATGGTTGACAAGATAATTGTTGCCCTCTGTCCGGCTCTTCCTCCCTCTCCCACCGCGCCCCCCCGCGCCAACGTTTCCTTATCACCCCCCCCCCCACTCTCTATCTTTCTTCGGGCGTGTTTGGTCGGAAATTGGAAAACCCCAGATATTAGATTTCACCAGAAATTGCTTCTGGAACGAAAGTAAATTGCACCAACTATGAAATAGAATCAACCTAATAGATGAATGCAGGCAGTAACTTGCATGCGCCGTTTTCTAATAGCGCAGGACATGCCCAGGATAGTAGGTTTGAAATCCATTGCATACTCCCAACCAGCAGCATCGCAATCATGGCCAGAAATCCGTATCCGTACAGGGTACTCAGGGTACTGCCTCACATCACATCACATCACATCACATCACATCCACTTCACTGGCTGGCTGGATGTTCCGCAGGTCGCACCTGTGGACTGCTCGCGCTTAACCGGCGGCCAAAATACTTTGACTCAGCACTTCGGGAGTTGAAGCCCAATGTCAGATACATAGACAGTAACAGAAACAGCAACTCAGAAAACAGAAGCAACAAAAGCAACAAAAGCAACAAAAGCAACAGCAACAGCAGTAGAAACAGCAACACGAACTCGGCGCACACGAGTGGAGAGTGCTCGTTGGAACAATATAAATATATATTTGTGGGGGCATTAGCCTCTAGATATTTGTTTGATATGCGCTTTAGAGGTTGGCATTATTCAAGGTTGTTTTTTTTTTTGTTTTTTTTTTTTTTCGTCCGCAAATTATTTGGGGCAACGTCCGCAAGCGACCATGATGGCTTCATACTCACTTCGCTCCGTCCTCTAATCACTCCGCTCGCGCTTATCGCGCAGATTACTTTGCGTCGAGGAGGAAAACGTGGAAAGTGTGTGGCGAATCTTGGGAGCCCTCCTCGTCACTCGCACAGATAGAAATTGAATTAGCTAGCTACGGAATCCGTTGGTTTTTCTCGAATGTACACACAAATGTATCTGCTCCAAAGAAATTAAAATCAATCATAGTCCTCATTACCGTCGCTTTGCTGGCAAAGGATGGGTAACTCCCCGTGTATCTAGTGTACCATTTTTTATCGCCACAGCGAGGGGGAATTCGAATTCGGATGGTGACGTGACCATCAATCAAGCGCCTCTTGCTTTTGCTCTTGCTCTTGCTTTTGCTTTTGCTTTTGCGGATCGAATCGGATCGGATCGCCTCAAAATTCGAATGCAACAGAAAAACATTAAAAAAACCAGACGTCTCCGTTTGAGTTTCAATTTCAGTTTTGGGCCGTCTCTGTCTGCTTTGTCCGTCTGTCCGTCTGTCCGTCTGTCAGTCTGTCCGTTCGTCCGAATTTGTTCGTTTCTCTGCGGCGTTTTAGGGCGGACAATTTCATCAATGTCTTTCCCGCCACTGTAAATGCTCGAGGGACAGATACACATGCCCACTTGGCCACAGCAGCGGCCAAGCCAATATATGCTGCGATTTTGGCGGCCTGACTAGCTCTCTCTCCCACTTCAAATAGCGCCAAAGCTACTGGCATATGTAGATATGTATATACATATTTTCATTATTAATGCCTTCCAATGCAGGGCACATGGCTAACTCGTACATATGTATGTACATACATATGTACATATACTACAGCCGTAAGCAGTCAACGCCGCAGATGCTAGCAATTTGAGCGCAGCTGTGCGCACTGAAATCTATTTGGAATACAACTTTGGCGCTTGTGGAAACTTTCGTGTGCCCGCTGAACTTCTTTACATTTTGTAGTTGTTTTTTTTTTAGGTTGCTCTCGCTGTAAATCCCCCAAACAAAAATATACGAAAATTCCTCCAACTGTGACAGACGCACTGATGTACTTATGTATGTAACATATGTACATACATACTTATGTATGTGCAAGTGTGCATACGTACTTTGGTATTGGACTATGTAGCATACATTTTCAATGTCACGTATTGCCGTTCAATTTTTGTTGTCAACACACACACGCGCGCACACACACACACAAACACACATACGCAGACAGACAAAAGAGAACGCGCGTCTTCATCAGCAACTTAATTATTAAATTAAATGCGCTAAATGGCAGCACACGCGAGTGCCAATAAAACAAAATACGAAAATGAGAATGATAACGGGAGGTGGGTGGCGGGCGGTGCGGGAAGAGGCGCTGAAAGGGGGTGGCGCCACATGCAGCTTACAACCTTGTCCGTTAAGGGGCGTCGCGCTGCCGACGTCGACGTCACTCGGCTCAACACTCCACTCGAAAATCCTCATCCACACGCCAATTTCCCGCTCTCTTTCTGCTCTGCCCCTTTGCCCCTTCCTGCCGCCTACCATCTACATATCACACAGCATGTTCATATGTTTCGCCTTCCACTGAAATCTACATAAATCCATGAACGCTGTTGTGATGAGAAATATGCAGAAAAGCGTGACAATGAAGGAGCCGCGCTGAATTTATCGCTAAAAAAAAAATGGGATGCCCACAGAAGGGCCCGTGGTGACCACTTTTTAGGCCGACAAAATGCAGAGAATTGAAGAGTTGGTAGAGCGGCGACTTGATAAGCGCACAGGCCTTTTGAATGGTAATAACCACACAAAGCCGCAACCTGCCGCTACCCAACCCCTAAACGGGGCCTCTCCCCCTCCACCCGTCCCTAATGCTACGCCCATGAGCGGAACCCTTCGCAAAACAAATACTCTCTCTCTCTCTCCCTTTGCACTCTCTTGGGGCGCTCTCTTCGGCTGATTGTGCGCCCTGCTTCTGCTTCTGCTCCTCTCTCTCTATCTGACTCTCTCGCCTCGTCGCTGCGGCTGGCCGTTTCATTTTCTTGGCTTGGCTTTGAGTGACTTCTTGGCATCCTCAGCGCTTTTTTATGGCTTTTATGGCTACCAAGCCGCTTTTGGCCGCCAGCTGTTGTTGGCCAAAAGCAAAAAAGACAACAACTACAACAGCAGCAATGCGAGTGGGTAAATGGCAACATGTGTATGCATGCACACAGCGTCGGGCTTACACACACACACACACACACACACAAGCACACATACGCTAACAGGCCGACGCTTTAAATGCAATCCCACATATTTATTATTGAGATGGCACAGTTACACCTGCGGCAGCAACAATAGCTGCTGGTGGAAAGCTTCCCCAGTGGAGTGCTGCCATTCGCTTCAACTTCCTTGATGGCGAATCAATTACTAATCATACTACATATCTATGTAATGCTATTTCACATTCAGATTATTTCCATTCGAGCACTGCTAAGAGAACTATACTCTTGGCCGCCGTTGTGTGCACACACACGAGCAGTTGTTGTAGTTGTTATTGTTGTTGCTGGAAGAAAAACCAAACGTAAAAAGCGCGCGCGAATACAGGTCGACGCTCGTTTGTTTTTGGCAGCGCGGCCGGCGTTGACGCAGGCGGCGGCAGCGACGTCGACGTCAACGACCATTGCTTATGATTTTCGGAAATTCCAATTTTGTCCATGAAAATGCTAGTGTATCTGCTTATCTATGGCGTTAGGAGATAAGCAGATCGGTCACAGATTGTGACGTCACTATGCCGCAGGCTATTCAGAATTGGATAAATGTTAATGTTGGATAAATGTTTGTAAGTGTTTTAATGACAAAATATCAAATGAGTACTGATGTAGCGAACAACAATGAAAAAGGCATGCATGCATACATACAAATGTATGTGACGCCATATTTATGTATGTGCATAGGGGGCAATGTTAATCCCTGCTTAACGGTATCCATGTATGGACCTCTAAAAATGTATTGATGTATGTATGTATTACAAATGGAAAATAATTATGTACATACATATGTATGTAGGTGAAGACAGTGAGAATTTCACTTGTTCTGAAGCCAAAAGAAGTGCCCAATTCAAATACAATTAGTAATTAGCTGTTTTCGTGCATTATTTCCACCAGTTTATCTTAAGTTTGCTTGCCAAATATGGCTCAAGGTTTCGTTTTCTACAATTTCTTGCCTTATTTTTTAGAGGCGCGTGGACTTTGTTTTGCGCGCTGATTGTGGGGTTTGTTGGCTAATTATAGATTTTCAGTGGTGTAGTGTGCGGAATGAATTAGCGGGTTCGCTGCTTTGTTGTTCCTTGTTGTTCAGTGCGCTCCACTTGAGTGTCATGTTTGTTTACGTTTGCCAATAATTCGGAATCTTTGAGATACTTTGCTATGATTTCCATTTTTACAAACTTTGCCCGATTCAAACCTGTTTTTGCTTCGGTCTTTCCATCTATGAACATACTTCGATATATGTACATACATATGTACGAGGAATAGCCGAGGTGGAAGCAGCACCAAAATAAAAGCCACACTTTTTACGACAGTTTTGATATCCAAAGAGAGAGAACAAAATCGGCAAAAAGTCGGCAAGTTGATAAGCCCTTAGTGACGTCACAGCTTGTGACGCCTTGCGAAACTCTAACGTCGTTTGACTGGTTGAAAACACAAGCAAACAAATCAGTAGCCGACGAGCTATTGATATTTGATAATAATTTAATTAATTAAATCATAAATACTCCTCGTTTGACTGTTACTTGCGGGCAAAACAAAAGAATCAGCCCGCATAACGTTACCTTAGGCGTTACGTACATACATATGTACATCTTACATCGAATGGCACACAAATCAAAAATCCAAATCGTGCCACAAAAAAAAAAACAATAACAAGGCAAAACTGCATTTTAACACACAGGCAAGCAAGGGCGGAAAAAAAGCATTCTTACAATGTTTATGCGTAGATCGTTTCGTGAAACTGAGTGGTAACAAAACCTATGCCTGTACTCAATTCAAATGAAAGTGTGTAAACAGTAGTGAGCAGCGACAATTTGTGAATGGATAGTGATTTAACGAATTAATTAGTTCCGTCCCCGCATAAACAAAATACGAAACAAACACAACAATACGCTGATAATGCGAGTGAGTAGGTGAGTGAGAGAGTGAGAGAGCGCGAGCGAGAGAGAGGGGGGTGGCGAAACGAAACTCCATCTTGCCTTCTCCTTCCAGCAAAATGCACTCGTACTCGCACGAAACTTCGAGTTCGACATCGACTTTTAGATTTTATTTCGTATTTGTCGATCGCAGACCACAAGAAACCGAAACAAAAACTGAGATGACGAACGAAACGAAAAAGAAGTAATGACGAAGAAGAAGAGGCATGCCCTTGGGCCGTCGTTGTTATTGTTATTGTTGTTGTTGTTGTTGTTGCTAACCGCTTTTTGGTAGTTAAATATTTGAAGTCTTGAGGTTATTATGCTGCAATGCATTGTTTTGCCGTTTGGATAACTATACATATATATGTATGTACGTATGTATGTACATATGCTTTGGTACTTAAACAAAATAAAAAATCCACTAACCGCAAAACGAATGTATAACCAACAAGAAAAACATTGCGGTCTGTTGTTCATGTTTCCAAACAAGTGCGTTATTTAAAAGACAATTTACGGAGAGTGTCTTGGGAACCGAGCACCAAAACTAAGCAAGGTCGATTATGCAGGAGAGCCCAGAACTTGCGGGGTAATCGAGTTACACACATATTTCTTTCAGTGCTAAGCGATTGCGATTGCAATTCTTAGCCTAGTCCGCAATTGCAGATGGATAAAGCCATGAGTCACAGTGATTGAAACAAATTGCTAAACAGTTGTGTAGAGTGTTTCTATAAGTTTTCATGTTACATACGTACATACATATTTAACTTATTTATCATACAACAGATATTGAAAGGAGCGCATTATCGCAAAATGGGCTGATGAGTCAAAGAAAACACGAGGTCTTCACGATTAGGGTTCAATATCCCATATTCCAATGGCACTTCGGGTATTTCCACTTTTCGGTCGGTACCTACCCTTACCTTTTCACTTCTTCACTTCCCGTCCCATCAAAGGCGAGCAATTGGATATTGAAAGTGGTATTGGAATTAGCTGGAGTACAGCGCTTTCAATGGGGATCATCCCACTCAATTAACGGTCCTCTTCATGGGCTTAGTGAGTACTTGAAACAGGGGGGGGGGGGGGGGCATCATAACATTTATCAACAAATTAGCAAGAATTTCACCCCATGGCTCGATGATGTTGCAAATGAACTAACTAACTGATCTGTTGACTAAAATAACTGATCTTTTAACGAATATCCCTCTGCCTGACTACGCCCTTGCACCAGCCCCCCTTGGTTGTACCCCCCACACACTGTAATTACCGTTAACCAAGCTTAGCATTGTCTTTGGCCCTCTGTAACGTAACTGTAACTGTAACTAGCGCGCTTTCTCTGCTCTGCCGACGTTGACGCCTCTGCCACTGTCCGTTTTCGGGCTACTAGCAGGTACAGTGGACACCGAACGACGAGGCATGGGCGTTTTAGTGCACGCAGATAAGAGAGTTGGTGTCCGTTTTACTTGTGAATGGTGTATAATTGAAAAAGGAAAAATGAGAGAAAACTATCGAAAAAAAATGAAATCTTAATGGATTACGAAACACTGTTGCCGCTTAGCGAGTGTGTGCTGTACACTTAGTGCGGCATGAATGGAGTGGAGTGGTATGCGAGGGGATTGGCGACTAGACAAAGAGTAGGCCGCTGGCCCACCCTCTCGGGCAGCCCCCACCACGCCCCCGACGAGTCGGAAGTGCCGAAGAGAGCGGCGAGAAAAGAAAACAAACTGTTGGCGGCTGCTTTCTTTCAGCGAGAGAGTTTGGGTGAGCGAGTGAGGGAGGCTGGCGAACGTGGACTGTGATGCGGCCGGTGGATGGGGGAGGGGAGGCAAGGCCGCAATTAATTACAAACTCACCCAGCTGTCCCCACACGTTGCCCCCGTCCCCAGTCATCTGCCACTTCCTTCTTCCCCGCATCTGCTCCGCACCAGACTGCATGCGAAAAGTGGCACGTATCAATGTTAAAAGCATAAACACAGAAAGAGACCAAAGAGGCGCTCTCTCGACAAACCCAAAGCGAAGAGTAGGAGGAGCACAAGAAGCGGCGAGAAATGCAATTGCCTAGAAAAACGGTTTTACAATGCTAAGTTGAATAGTTCATAGCATTTGTCTGCTTTTCCCCACTTCAAACGGAGTCATCGAAAATAATTGTGATATCACACCCCTGCTCCTTTCATTACCCTTTTCTTGTTGCTCGCCTGACCAAATTACAAATGCTCAAACAAACATGTGTTCGAGTGCAAGAACAACAGGCAACTTGCCTAAATGGCAACTGTCCGTACGTAATACGTAATCCGTACTACGTACTACGTATGTATGTACATATGTATGTATTTATGTACGTACAATGTTTGCCTTCTTCCTTCTGGTTGCGGATGATACCCACTGAAAGTAGAGTTGAAACGACTAAAAGTCTAACAATGCCCACTGCCCCAAGCACAGTCATTTCGTGAATGCAGCCAAATCAACAAACATCACGGGAAGAGCGTGTGTGTGTGCGAGTGTGTGTGTTTGCGGGCCGACAAACATGCGCAGGCTGAAATCTGCTGACGACGCTGAGGCGGCATTTATCACTCCCAATAAGCGTTGGCCTCTGCATGGAGTGCGGGGGGAGGAGAGGGGGAAGGGTACGCGCATTGGGAGTCATTGATTTTCGTTTATGAGTCGGGCAGGCGACGCTCTCACTTTTTATACGTTCATTCACACGCGGCACAGTGGGCCAGAACAATAACAATTGGCAAGCCTCTGAAGCTAATACATACGTGCCTACAACCAAACTTAAGAAAATCTAAAAAACCCTTGATATTGACCTAGGGTGGTTTCAGCGCAACTTACCTGTGGATTAACACACTCGCCAGGTAAATACTGCGATTTGTAAGATTTCGCCTTTAAGACATTGGATAATCCCCGACAATACCCGCCATCAAAACTAATCCGTTGATATGCGTTGCTCCATGGAGGGCTTGAACGCAAAGCATTTGTTGGCTTGATGTTGAAAACACAATAATGTAACAATTGGGTTATCAGCCGCGATGCCGATTTATCCCACTGTGCTCTCCGCTGAAGTGAAGTGTCCGATGCAAAGAGAGCGTACCCATCGAAAAGCGAGAGAGAGAGAGAGAAAGAAAGAGAGCAATCAAGAGTTGAATAAGCGACTAGGACTAGAAGATGGTGGGGGGTGGAGGGACAATGGATAAGGTAGAAGAATGGGGAATTGAAATATGTTATTGATAATTTAAATTACCGCGCGCCGCTGCTGCTCGACCAAATGCAATTTTATTGCAAAGTTTCGATTTCGTTGTCACCCTCTTCCGCCACCTTTTGGCGCGAAAACAAAGCGCGTGCTAAGGACACTAAAAAACATCTTCAAATTCAAACGGAATCAAAATGAGGCGCGCTGATTTCGCTGCCAACGTCGACTGCACTGCCCGCCGCAGGTAGCGGTGTGCGCGTACGTGTGTGTGTGTGCTGTGTCCGTTTCGGTTTTTATTTACTTTGTTCTGCTTGTTTTTTCCAGTTTCTCTGTTTTTCCTTTTTGTTTTTTTGGCTTCTTTTGTTATCGGGCAGCAAATTGAAAGCAATAAATACTTAATTGTTAGCTTGTTGGGCATGTTGGTGTTGTTGTCGCTGCTGCCGCTTAATTACGTAATTCCGAACTTATCTGGTCGACTTTAAGAAAATGCAAAAGAGCGCCCCAAGCGTGTGGCAATGCGAATGGAAATGGAAGCGATGCAGCGAATGAGCGGGCAAAAGGGAGAGCGGCACGAAAATTGAATGGGCGCGAAAGAAATCAAAACGGTCCATTTAAACAGCACAAGCGACAGAAATTATGGGCAGAGAAGGGGAAATAATGTAAGACCATTGAAAATTGGTAATATCGAAAGTACATATGTACATACATATGTGTGTAGGTGCAAGTCAAATGAAATACATATGTATGAACGTAAATACAGCTGCTTCAAACTCATGAGTAAATTATAAAATGCACTGGCCAAAATGTACATACATACATATGTATGTATGTATGTACTAACATATTTATTTGTGGTGGCATTGTAGAAAATGAACTACTGAGATCGAGTTGATGGCACTTTACCAAGAAATGCGCACAGGCAAATCTCTATGGCTTATTTGTCCTCTTGTGACACAATTAGCTGATAATTTATAATTTCTAATGTTTTTCCCCGCAGCCTCTGGCAAATATGAATCATCGGTGTTATGGGAGCTTTGTTTCGGGGAATTTCAATTATGAATAAACAAAATCAAAACGAGAACTTTACTTCTTGCGACTAAACACACACTTTGCACAAACACAGCCAAACTCGATATATGCATGTATGTGTGTATGTCGTCATTGTGAGCAGCCGACGTCATTGTCAGCGGCGCCTTAATAATAGTACACAAAAATGATAAACAAAGATCCCCCCACTCAGCATACGCGTACCCGACCCCCTTTGCCATCCACAACGCACGCTCATGAACTCTTCCCTTTCTCTCGCACTCGCACTCTTTGTTTGAGTGCAAATTTGCATTGTCTCTTTGTGCTCGCACACAAGCACATGTGTATGCCTGCATGTATGCATGTATGTACGTGCATGCACACATAAGTGCGCACATAATCACACACGCTGACGAGTGCCAAACTGACCTCACAATTGTTGTTGCTACGATTATTTGTGCCCGCTTTCTTGCTTTTGTTGTTTTTTGGATCATGCTAAAACTGTAAATTGAGATGAACTTGTTGAAGGGGCTGTGGCAAGCGGGAAACGGGGAAGGGGGTTGATTTGGGCTTACATTTCAAAACATCAAAATACATACATACATAGTTTAAATACCTTTTACAGAGTGTAATCATCAACACACATACATATGTACATACACGTGTGCATATGCATGCATATTTAAGACAACATTTAAAAATCTATGATATTTGGATTCTGATTCGCAAAACAGACTATAGCAGCCACGCTATAAGCATGAGCATACATATGTAGATATGTATGTATGTACATACATATGTTTGTGTATATATTATTTTGTAAAACCCGTTAAGCCGATTAGTTCAAGGGGTTACCCCCACGACTAATTTGGCAACTTCAATGAATGCGAATGATGCCATGTCACCCGTGTGCATTACTCAATTAGCAGTTAGTTGCCTCAAGTGAAGGTGATTGCCTTCGGAAGTATTTTGCATATCCAAATCAAGCCAAAGTCACTATTTTTACATAATAAAGGGGCAGGAGCAACAACTATGCGGATTATGCTCATCACCACCAAGCTACCCATCCAACCACCCACGACAACACAAACACACCAACCACTGACCAGCGATTTGCTTCCGTTACAAATGAGTAAAAATCTTTGCGACAAATATATGTATGTCCATACACATACATTTGTGTACAGTGGAGGTGGAGAGAATAGCACTAAAGATGTAATAAAAGTTTTCCAACACGTGGAAGTTTTGGAAAATGTTGCCATTTTGAATTGTATATAGTTGGAACAAAGTGTCCAGGATTATTTTGTCAAGACTGAATATATTTCCAACTAACCTAGTTCATACAGATCACCTTTGTACATAAAGTAAATCAGTTATTTCGAGCCAACAACTTTTATTTAAGCGTCTCGCTGTTATTATTTATTTGCCTCAGCTGTGGTATGTATATATAAATACGCACGTAGGCCAGTCGCTCTCACTCACTCTCTCGCTCTTAGGCGCTCTCTTAAGTCACTTCCGTTTGAACGCAAACATCTGTGCGCTCTGCCGCCGTGGACAGAGGCAGCGATGCGACTGCGGCATCGGCTGCGAGCGAACGTCTTTCATTCAACGCTTGCGTTTTTTATTTCGTTTCGAACACGAGAACCGTGCGGACGTGTGCGGTTGAAATAGAAACCGAAACAGTAAGCCACGGTGACCAAGCACCAAGTTCTCTTCGCGCTCTCGCCGCCGCCTCACCCCTCACCTTTAACCCTCAACAGGCGGCCACCGAAAAATTAGAGGAGACCACTAAGAAATAGAAACAATTAATCTGAATCCCCTGCCCCGCCCCTCTCAGCAATTTTCAGTCAATTGTGTGCCTAAAAACCAAACAAAGTTGGCAGTTTTTGTTGAATTTTTTTTGAATGTGTTTGACTAAATAGCGTTAGCAAGTGCAAGTTTTAAAAAAAGAAAAGCTCGAAAATTCAAAAGTCCTGGATTATTTTGAATTTTGCCAAACTTCAAAGACAACAACGAAAAGCGGCAGGCTCGATTAACGGTAAACGGCCAAGTGAAATCTCAGGCAAGGCAACAATAACAAAAGAAAAAACAAATCGGCAAAAAGAAAAGAAAAAGCAAAGTCAGACAGAAGAAGAAGAAGCAGCACCAGCAGCAGCAAGTGCAAGAGAGCAAAAAGAGCTCGAAAAAGAGAGCGTGTGTGCGTGTGCGAGCCGAGTGTGTGTGTGACTTCCTTGTTTCAAGTAATTAATTGAAAATCACCCGAATCAAAATCCAATTGCAAATTAAGTTGTTTTCTGTCAAGGAAAGAAAAACCAACCAACCAACGAACGAGCGAACGAGGCACATACAAGTACATAAAAGTACGCTTGCTTGAAAAACGCACAATGACCTTGCCCACAATCACACACGCATCTGCAAACGACGGCGGCAGCGGCCACACCAACAACAACAACAATCACAATCACAGCAACATCACCAGTATCAATAATAATAATAACGACAACAACAACAACAACTGCAACAGCAGCGACGAAGACTCTGACATGTTTGGACCACCCCGCTGCTCCCCGCCCATCGGCTATCACCATCACCGCTCCCGGGTGCCCATGATCTCCCCAAAGCTGCGACAGCGCGAGGAGCGCAAGCGGATCCTCCAGCTATGCGCCCACAAGCTGGAGAGGATTAAGGACTCGGAGGCGAATCTGCGGCGCAGTGTCTGCATCAACAACACCTACTGCCGCCTCAACGACGAGCTGCGTCGCGAGAAGCAGATGCGCTACCTCCAGAATCTGCCCAGGTGAGAACCTACTGGTGGAGAACCACAATGTGCTCCACAACCATCACCTGACTCACAAAGAACATAACCAAAAATCGTAATCTCATGTGATTAGCAGTGCTCTGTGAATATAAATATATATACATATATATATAAATACATATCAGTATAAATGGCTTTAGTATGGATATTATTGGATATAAGCCGGTGACATTAATTAAAAATCTAGTGCTATTAGTCCAACGATTCAGTTGCTTAACTCTTGCATAAGTAGTGCAATCGCCAGTGATCTCTTACATGGTGGGAAGATAGATAGCGATTTGTGAAATAGTTGTATGTAGTTTGTAGTTTGTTCGGAAATCAGTACTATGATTGAAATGTGATTGAAATGTGATTGAAATGGGTTGTCCATCAAACATATGTGTTTCTTACATTTCCAGCGACTTACTCAGCAACTAGCAGTTTCTATTTTTAAGTGCAGTTACTCAAAGTTGCGAACAGAAAACCCAGTAAGTTACGGTGTCCGGCTTTTGAAATATGATTATCTTCCAGCAGACGGCTTCAACGGGTTGTAAAAAAGGAATGTATTCGGTATTTGGTCATAAATTTGGTCGAAACAGTTGACCAAATGACCGCTTCAAATGAAGTATAGATGTAGATGCAGATGTAGATGTAGATGCCCTTTTCAGCGCTCAAACCGCTTGAGCCAATTCCATTTACATTTCCACACATTTGGCCAGGAATTATTTGGTAGAGAATTGAAAATTCCCGAGGCATTGTTGAGTAGTTAAGCGTCCATGTAAAATAGATTTGCAATTCAGCAATTATGCCCTCAAGTCAACCCAATTAAGAGATGCAATTTTGTGGCATTTGTGTGGCGTTTGTTTCCTTTACGGTCCCATATTCACATTTACATTCAGATTTAGATTCAGATTCAGATTCGTAATCATTTTTGTATTCGTATTCGGATTGACTGAACGAGCAACTGAACCCAAAGGTCGACCTAAACGCCCAACAACACACAACAGTTGAAAAAACCCTTTGATAGCTGATACTACCTACCTGATACAGTATGTAAATTTTGCCAAATAAATTAACTCATTATGCGAGTGGGTGGAGTGTGTCTCGCAATATTATTTCAACCTCCAGTGCAGGTTACACTCATCATCATCGTCCCCATCATCCTCATCACCATCATCATCCTCATCATCATCATCATCATCATCATCATCGTCATCATCATCATCATAATCACGACGAGCTTGGCAATGATGATGTTTGTCATGTGAACTGTGAACTTGGGGGCGACGCCCACGCGGCGGATGCTTGATTTGTTTTTGCCCTTTTAAAGTGCGTGGTGCGTATTGTGCTCGCACATGCATACATATCTATATATAAATTTATATATAGCCACTGCTAAAGCTACTACGGCTACAGCTACGGCTACAGCTACAGCTACAGCTTTGGCTATACACAGATGTGCGGTTGCCTGGGCTTTAAAGGTTAAGAGTTGAGAGTGGGCGACTTTGCTCTTTTCCCAGTTGCGTGGCATTTGCGGTAGTTAAAACTGAAAGCTGAACACTGAATGCTGAATACTGAAAACTGAACAGTAAGCCAATGCGATAATGCAAGGTGTTGAGATGTACGTACGTACATATATACACGTACACGTATGTGTGCGATGCATCCGTAACCGACCAGTGAGTGGAAAGGGGAAGGAGGGGGTAGTGGGGACAGCAAGGGGTTTTGAACACCTAATCGGCAGCAATGTTGAATGATTGCTGATTTTCCGATTTTATGGCTGCATTTCGATTTGATAATGATTATTACTTCACCAGCTCAAACGTAATTTGCTACAATTTGTATCTCTGCGCCCAACTAGCACAAAGTGTCAGTTTTGCAGTGCCAACGATGATGCAATTATTCAGGCCCAAATACAAATAATAAGCAGCATTTTCTATGGCTTCCATAAGGACTGTCTGCCCCCGACCATCCGTCTGCCCCTTTCCACTGGCCAATGCTCAATGCCGATGATACTGCAATGTTGCAGCAACAATCCGACAGATACGAATATACTTGTGAAGATACAATGGACGGGGGAATATACATGCAAACGTTCATACAGATACTACGGATACGAACACAAGGAAAGCGGCATATTTCATAGCCAACAACATTCAGGCCAAGCTCAGGCCAAAAACCAAAGAAAACCCAAAGCGAGAAGCAAAAACGCAGCGCAAAACGAGCAGCAGCGAGCCACCAAAGCAATGCAAAGCAAAGCGCAGAAAAAGCAAAGCAAAGCAAAGCAAAGCAAACCAAACCAAAGCAAAGCACAGCACAGCACAGAAAAAGCAAAGCAAAAGCGTAGCATAGCTAAACGCAGATACTCAGAGACATAAAAACGCGACACGAAAACGAAACTAAAAACAGTGGAGGAGAAGCCCAGCGGAAACAATGGAAAAAGTAGTTTGGGCCAGTAATTAGGAAAATATAAAAAAGGTCCCAGATAAATCGGAAACCAAGTGAAAATAGGGCTACTTGGGCTACTTAGCCATCTAATGGCAATTATCGGTGAATCTAAAGATACTTCGGAGTAGATACAAAGATACTTTGGCTGCAACTTTAATGGCAAAAAATGTGCTAAATACACCAAATGAACCGAAACTAATTAACTTACCGAAAGATCTTAACATTTCGCATAATGAGCGAAAAATATTAAATATATTACTAAATAATAAACGGAAATAATCAATGCAACTACGGTTTGTGTAAGATACCAAAATGAAAACCCAATTGATATGTTAAATATGCAACCAATAACCAATTGAAACGCCAAAAGATTACAGCAAACACATTCCACTTAATCAATCAAAACACACAAAAAATAAAATTAAATACAAAAAAATATAAATAAATATAAAAAAAAAGAAAAAAAAAACAAGAAAAACAGCAGGGAAAAAAGGAATAAAGAAAGAAATCAAAGCCAGCAAATAGGAATTTTTACATATACATATGTACATATATACAGACAACTGGTGGTCTGTCTCTGAATCGTTTTTTTTATATTTTTTAATTTTGTATCTGCTGTTGGTGTGCGCTAAAAACGAAACAAAAACAAAACAAGAAAACGTTGCGCTCGTTGAAATAATCACGTTCCACTTGCAACAAAACAAAAAAAAAGTGGCCGCAACAACAAAGAGGCGACGATAGCCAAAGCAATTGTTGTTGTTTTTATGGGCACATGCCAACAACACCAGCAACAACAAAAAACGGCCAAAGCAACAACATCCAGTGCACTAAACCTTCAGACTTTGCCAACACAAATGTTTGTATCTGTGTATCATTATTTTCGTCTTGCCTTTTCCACACGTTCGCTGCGTCTTTTACCCTATTTGTATTATTTTTGTATTTTGTATTATTTTTGTTAATTTTTTAAGTATATGTAGCTGCATTTTTTACTTTAAATAAACATATGTTGCGTTGTGCCCTTTTATTTTTGAACGGTTGCTAATTTGAAAAGTAAGTGCTGGAAAATGAATTCTCTTTCTATGTATGTACAAGCATGTATACTATATTATATGTAGGCCTAAATAGACGTTGTAGTCGATTATGAAGTTACAAAAATGTTTTGTGTCACCCCTTTACAAAAGCAAAGAGTTGACAATTTTATGAAAAGGATATTTTCTCCATGTGAGCACTTCCTTGACCGTTAAGTGGCGCCGCCACGCCTGTGTATTTTTGTATCTTAACCCACCTGCTCTCGGTCATAGATAATCTATTTATCTCTCCATCATCGGCGGGCTTGCTTTCTTTATTTCTTCTTCTTTTGGCCCGCTCGCTTGCTTTCTTTCTTTCATCGGAGAGGAGAAAACAAACAAACAAACAAACAATTCAACGTACCGTTACACGCTTTGCAAAGTTAATTCATCGCCGATTTTCCTTTTGGCCAGCGCCTCGCGTTTCCGTTTTTTTCATTGCCTTTGCCTTTGCTTTTGCCTTTTTGCGTTTGCCGTGTGCTTGCGCTTTGTGCTTTGTTTGACATGTTTTCTCCTCGCCCCTTTGCACAAAACCAACACGTACGCACACTGAATATGTGGAATACGGCATGGAACGGAATGGAATACAGTGTGTATGGTGTATTTTATGCTCATGTGCTTATTATTACTCTGTTGCTTTCCTGTAGCTGCAATCGATAATTTAATTACGAACAAAAATATGTTAAACGGTGAAATTGAAATAAGCACAGGCGTTTATAAGTGCTATTAAACACACACACACACAAACTGGACATACATACATATGTGCTTCTCGAGTGCGAGGGGGATGAGGATATGCCGCAGATAGCGATGGACGATAAGTTATCGCTGATTGTCGATCATGCTTTTGCATGCGCTTATCGTTCTGCAATGCGGCAATCAAATTTGCTCATCGATTGATTTGCATTGCGTTGTTGCACTGGCATTCTTAAGGACAAATAGGATACGCTATAAATGAAATATTTGTGATGCTAGGAAGGGACAGACACGTTTTGGCCCAAAGTTGAATTTTTGCCCTATTGCCAGCTGAAGCTGAATACGACGAGTTTTAGGCGGTGTTGCCTTGCGGACGACGGTAGTTTGGGGAAGTTTATCTACACAATATCCACGCTGCTCTTTGCTTATGCATCCGTTCGCTGAAATGAAATCCATACAAATTGCTGCTGCTGCTGCTGCTGCTGCTGCCTTGCCTGCCTTCTTTTTATGCATTTTAAACACTCTCGACATTACGCCAAGCAACACCGCTCACTACAACAACTACAATGACTACAACAACAATGGCAATAACTACAACAATCACCAGAGAAACTACAAGAGCATTAACGACAGACAGCAACAACTATGGATGAAATACCAAAGCGCAGCACAGCAGCAGCAGCAGCAGAAAAAAAAAAATAATAAATATGTAGTGTATATAATCATGGCGGCATCGCACTAAAAACTAGGCAGCCACAAAGGGAGACAGATATTAGTAAACAGCTAAGAAGTACCAACGAAACTTAAAAGTACGAAACAAGAGTACCGAAATCCGAAACCTGGTACGTACTACCAGTCAAATACGAATACCAGCTGAAGATCTAGCTCTAGGTCCAGTCAAAGTACAAAGTACCGAAGAAACGCTTTTATTCAATCGCTTACCAAACGGAATCTCCTCGCCAATCTGTCTTTGGAAGACGACCTCCTCCTCCTTTTGGTAGCTCCACGCCAGTGCACTATGGGGAATTTCGCCTGTTTTGTTGGCATAAATGTGTTTTTTAAAATTTCGAATTTTGCAAATTTTGTTCTTAACGGGTTAAGAATTGATCAAAGCGTTATGTTATGTAACGGAAATGTTAAATTAACAGTCTAATGTTAAGAAATAACAGCTGTAAAGTCAGCTGTTTTAAACATAAAGCACGTGCCATCGGTGAGCCTCTATTTTTAGTGCATACTAAAATTCATATATTTTGAACCACAAGGCCTAAACTCATCAAATTTGAAATGAATACTCATTCTTCAGGTGTGTACTATGTGTTTTTACCAATATGTTGCTTATTTTGTGCGTGTAAACCTAAAAATTTGTGTATTTAGCAAGTGATGTCCTCGTCCAACCTTAAAAATGACATTTCAACTTTGAATAGAGTTTTGAAAAATTATTAAATTTCTGTTGAGTAACTCTGTTAGTCCATGTTGTAGAGTGATTAATTCCCTATTCATAATTGGCGCCTTTTCGCAAAAATTAAATTTGTGGTAGCAACCTTTCGATTAGCAATGCGGCCCTAATGCCAAAATAATTGTTACGGTGTATATAAGACTAGAAAATGATAAGACTGAAAAATGATCATATCTTAAATAGTTTACTAGATATTAATTTATGCCAGATAAAACAGGTCAAATTGCCCATAGTGCAGTGCTGCTTCCTCTGCCACACTGCCACTGCCACTCTGCCACTGCCACTCACTACATCGGCGTATCACTAATACACCCGCAGAACGGCAGACATCATCGCATAGCAGTGCATAGCATTTTGTGTAACCCACTCAGGCCGCCCCATTTTGTGGCGTCGTCGTAATAATTTCGCGACTGCGACGACGTTTTTATAGTTTTTTCTGTTTTTGTTTCTTTCTGTTTGGGGCTGCTATCTTGTCTCCTTTCCCCTGGGCTTTTCGTGTTTTTTTTATTATTGTGATTCCGTTTCGGATTTGGAATCGTGTGCCGCCGCATTTTTTGTTTTTTTTGTTTTCTCTCTTTCCATCTCACCATCTATTTGGTAACGCGAATTGCACCACCAACTCTACCTTTTGAAAGCCAACCGTTCTATTTTAGTAATACCTGTGTGGTAGCTTTTATGATACTTAGAATACTTCTGGTAGCCACAATCACATCACTCAGTTATGCATTTTTGCATACATCGATTACGCCGATTGTTATCGAGCGTTTTGTGCTTGCATATTTGTCTTGCCAGTTATTCTTATCACCATTGTTGTGGTGTGCGAAATGTTTAGAACCATTCGATTATACAAAAACAATGACTGGCTGAGCGAGCTGGTGGGATAAAGATTGGGTGAATAGCAACTAGCTTCGGTAGCTCTCAGTTCTATCCCGCCGCTGTTATTGTCTACCCGTCGAGAGTATAGGTTTACGAGTATTACTTTTAATTGTTTTTCAGTTCCCGCCCACCAACCTTGCGACACGCGCGCGGCTTTCGCCCCCTTTCCCCTTTTCCCCTTTTCCCCTTTTTCAGCGCATTCCCCCTTATTTTTTGCGCCAATCAAGTTATCAGAGAGAAGCGCGGACTGATACTGATAAGCAGATACAGATACACGACGTGTGCGGATGGATGGTGATAAAGTTGAGGTGTTGCTGGGGATTTATTCAGCTCAGGTGCCAAGGTTTCTGTTTCTGTTTTTTTTTGTATTTTATATTTTTTTTAATTATGTTGTAATGTAATTTTCAAACCTAAACGAAGCGTATCGAACTGAACCGAACCGAACCGAACTGAGGTGCTCCGCTATTGCTGTCTTTTGTTTTGTGCACAAATGTTGGTCTTTTATATTTTCATTTGATGCATGGGCATTTGTGAATGAGATCGCTTAAACGAATTGAACAACTTATTGGTCATTTATTGGAATTTTTCTGGATATTTAAACCACAAGCCCACATAATTGTGCAAGTAGGTTTTGTGTTTTTTTGTTTGTTTTTTTCTTTTTTTTATTTTTTGTTTCTTTTCAAAAGAAAAGAAGACTACGAAATGAAGTTGTCTTTGACACGGAACTGCCATCGCCCCATGTGGCTTTGCCACGCCCCTCTTCAGAGGTTCCTCTCTCTTCCGGCTCGTTTGTAGCCCCACCCTCCTTCCTCCTTCGTCCTTCCGATACCCCCTTCCACCTCCCCCAACCCTCCCCCCCCTCCCCTGCGCAAACACGGACCAAGTCAAAAGCGCGCTCAATGACCCCCAACAGCGTCCTACATTCGCGACTTGGCGCCCCTTTTCCACCGCCCTTTCACCCCCGACTTTTCCACGCGAAGCCCCCCGTGCTGTTGCTCCCCTTTTTTCCCCATTTTTTTTCTCATTTTTTTTTTCCTTTGCTTTTGTGTGCACTTGTCGTTTGACAACGTTTTCGTCTTTCTTTGCCGCTTTCGCTCTTTCATGCTATTTCTCTT
The DNA here is from genome assembly GCA_005876975.1 of Drosophila orena. Taxonomy (NCBI): domain Eukaryota; kingdom Metazoa; phylum Arthropoda; class Insecta; order Diptera; family Drosophilidae; genus Drosophila; species Drosophila orena. The sequence continues at coordinate 714,443 of VCKV01000288.1, read as the reverse complement.
TCTCGCTTTCCCTTCCCTTTCCCCTTCCCCTTCCCCCCATTCCTTTTCACCGTTTTGGCTCCCCTTGTCAAGTGCAGCAAGGAAATCCTTTCCCCCTCACCGCCTCTCCCCCCTCCCCGTGAGACCAGATTTCAATTCGATTAATCAAAAATGAAATACAGGTCAGCCATGTGCAAGTCGCAGGAACCTTTAAAACTATAGTTAAACTTAGTTAAGCATGTAGTTCAGCTCTCCACAGTCGCACTTCATTGTTTTCGGCCCAAAAACCGAATTCGAACCGAATGGTGGGCCTACGCACTGTAGGTAGTAGTAGCACATGGAAAACACATTGCTTAAAGAGCCTTGAACTGGAAAACCCCCCAAAACAAATGGGGTTTCTGGTGGGGTGGGGTGGTGTGGTGTGGTGTGGTGTGGTGGTGTGGTGTGGGCAAACAAAAGCAAAGGTTGACCAAGTTTACTTTTGCGGGGGAAAGAGGCGAGGGGCAGGAGATTAACGCGTAATAAGTGTGCCCCAATTTCGGCTTGAATTCAGCGAGGAAGTCGCCACATATTTAATGTGAAAAGTGGCATGGAAGGGGAGCTCTGGGGGGTGGGTTGGTGGGGTGGTTAACGCAAAACGGACAGACAAAAAGAAAAAGAAAAAAATGAAAACACCAAAAACGTGCGCAAAACGAACACGCAGATAAGACGAAGGACAAAGAAAGCAAACTAGAAGCGGCAAACCCAAAGTTTTTTTTTTTTTAGTTATCAGCCGCATGAATTTTTGTATACGTATGCGTGTGTAATCAGAAAAAGGCGATGATTTGCGCTAATTGCACTGAGAATATGGAGTATGACAAAACTTGAGCTGATTGGGATGAATTCTTGTTTCGCCCACTCTTTGCTGTGTGATTAATCGTGTTTATAAATAGCCTTAAACTGCGCACCAAGTCACTGATTTTGAGGCAGGATAGCATACTACTCATCGTGGTGTTTGTAACTGCTTTGTGGTTATTTTGAGACGCATACTCACTCATATGCCTTTTGGCTGCTCGCATCTGCTGCAACTTGTAAAGTGCATTTCATTAGTTTGAAAATATGTGTGTTCTCTTCTTTCTACCAATTGGTAAGTGGAAATGGCCCGCAAACAGCTTGCTGCTCATAGCCATTGGCCTGGCGCCCCGAAGCCATCTTTAAGAGCCGTTGTCGGATTTGGCCATTAAAAACCGGAACTGGCATGGTGAAATGGTTACCATGTGCCCTTCGTTCCGCTTGGCAGCAGAGACACTGAGACATATTGGTAGCTATCACTAGAATCTCACTACATACTACATACGACGTGGTATACTCGTCAGCAGACTTACATGGAGTTGGTGCCCTTTTCTTTCTTTTCCTGCTTTTTGCATATTTCCTCGGCATTGCTTTCTCGCAAGTCAATCCAGTTAAGCTCGCCCGATTTACGGCTTATTAACCGCAATTCTGGGCCCTCTCTAACTCGATTTTGTCTCCGCTTTGTGGGCCACTTGTGCAATCCGCCGCTCCACTCGCTGTTGGCCATCCCATCTTCTCCGCTGCCTTCTGGCTGGCACCTCATTTAAGCCAGCAACTCAACTACTACTACTCAGTGCGCTCTTGGCTGATTTGGCTGCTTTTGCTGCTTTGGCTGCTTTTGCTGCTTTTGCTGCTCCCATTTTGTTTCGGCCGTCCATCATTTCAAGTTAACGGTTGCGCGTGCATTAAAAGCAACAGCAGCAGCAGCAACAACGAAACTAACACACTTTGTGCCCCTGCCCCCAAAAAAGCCCCTCTTTTGGCCCCTTTGTGTTGTACGCTTTCTGGTTTTTTGGTTTCTATAAGTTGAGCGATTTTTTGTTGCTTCTTCGTTTGGCTTTTTGTTTCGTATCGTTTCGTTTTGCTTTTGTTTTTGTTTTTGTACAGATTCCTCCATACTTTCGCTTTTTTATTTCCCCCCCCCCTCCCCCGCGCTTCAGACCCTTGCATTTGGCTTTTTTCTCTTTGGGCCTGCCCCTTGGTATTGCCGCTCTTGCCATTCTTGTTGTCAGCTTATATTGCTTTTGTTGCGTCGCTTTAATAGTCAACATTGACATGCTCAGCTGCGCATTTCGAATACGCTGTGCCTGCCATACAAAACCACCCACCACTTGCCCGTTTTAGAGGTTCCCCCCCCCCCCCCCTGTTCGTTCCCCCGCCCAAATTAGGTGGTTAATCAGGGATTCCATCTTACCTGTTTGCTCTAATTTGTTAGATTCCGATTCGGATTCAGATGGAGATTCCGATTCAGTTTGAGATTCCGATTCAGTTTGAGATACCGATTCCGGTTCAGATTCAGTTAGAGACTCAGATTCAGTTAGAGACTCAGATTCGGATTCAGATTCGGATTCAGATTCAGTTTGAGATTCAGATTCGGATTCACATTAAGATTCCGATTCCGATTCAGGTTGAGAATGAGATTCAGATTGAGCATGAGGTTCCGATTCAGTTTGGGACTGAAATTCGCATTAAAAAGAATTGTAGTTGCAGTGCCCAAAGTGAGAAAGTCAAAAGTCTGTTTTTTCAACCTGTGTCGTTTCATTTCTTCTGCCTTCCTACTTCAACGTTGTTAGTTTGTGTTTTTCCCTTCCGTTATGACTGCCTCTTCTTTTTGCGCTTTATTTTACTTCAAATGGTTGCCATATTGAGCGGAGAGGCAGGTGACGGGGGGGTGAAGACGTTGCCTGCCCCGTGCACAGTGACTTTATTGAAAGAGAAATCTACCGAAGTTTACGGAAATTTACTGAAATTCACTGAAATGTACTGAAATGTACTGAAATTACTTCGCTGCCGCCTGCTGGTCACCAAGAAAAGCCAAAAGCAAAGGGGGCGGGGGCGGGGGCGGGGGCCCGGTGCCACAGTTGTTGGCCCAGTTAATTAAAAACGTACCCCGACCACCCCACCCCACCTGCCATGCGCTCTCCTGCTCAAATCCGCCCGTAAATACAGCCACCCACCCATCGAGTAGCCCGGGGAAAATCGCTGGGATGTCAGGGCTGAGCTAGGTTTCGGATAAACTGGGATGGGGTGCTTATATTATCGAAGGGCGTTGAAATGTTTATGGCGAGATTACAACATTAACTGATTTGACACAGCTCTGTGTGCCGTGGGTTTCTGTTGCGTCGATAGGTGGGATAAAACTAGGTAGGGGGGTATGGGATTTGGGTTAGCTTGCTCTTGTTACGACTCCGATATCTAGAAACAATCCAAAACAATCTAAAAACAAATGGCAGTAAAATGTTTATATCAGAGATGTGCATTACGGGTTCTGTGTGTCTTGTGATTATCGAACAGTTCAATCATCGCTCATTGCAGTTACTGCACCAATTTTACCATCTGTCACCCACTGTTGACTAACTTTCCCCAAAAAACTCTCTCTCTCTTTGCAGAACCAGCGACAGCGGCACAACCACCGAACTGGCGCGTGAGAATCTCTTCCAGCCGAACATGGACGATGCCAAGCCGGCCGGCAATAGCAATAGCAATAGCAATAGCAATAGCAATATGAATGCCAACGGCGGCAAGCCTTCAACCACCTACGGCGATGTCTTTGGCTCCTCAAACGGATCGTCTTCGGGTCGCGGTGGCATTTGCTCCATGGAGAATCAGCCGCCGGACGAGCGCCAGCAGCTGGGTACGCCCGCTGGTGCCTCCGCACCCGAGGCGGCCAATTCGGCGCCCCTTTCCGTTTCCGGTTCGGCATCGGAACGCGTGAATAACCGGAAACGCCACCTGTCCAGCTGCAACTTGGTCAACGATCTGGAGATACTGGACAGGGAACTGAGCGCCATCAATGCACCCATGCTGCTAATCGATCCAGAGATTACCCAAGGAGCCGAGCAGCTGGAGAAGGCGGCCTTGTCCGCCAGCAGGAAGAGATTGAGGAGCAATAGCAGCAGCGAGGACGAGAGTGATCGATTGGTGCGCGAGGCTCTATCCCAGTTCTATATACCGCCTCAGCGCCTGATCTCCGCTATTGAGGATTGTCCCCTGGATGTGGTTGGCTTGGGCATGGGCATGGGTATGAATGTGAATGTGGGAGGAATCGGTGGCATTAGTGGCATTAGTGGCATTAGTGGCATCGGCGGAGCTGCAGGCGCTGGCGTCGAAGTGTCCGGAGGCAAACGGATGAAGCTGAACGACCATCACCATCTCAACCACCACCACCATTTGCATCATCATCTGGAGCTGGTCGATTTCGATATGAACCAAAACCAAAAGGATTTCGAGGTGATCATGGACGCCTTGAGGCTGGGAACGCCGACGCCGCCGAGCGGCGCCAGCAGCGATTCTTGCGGACAGGCGGCAATGATGAGCGAGTCGGCCAGCGTTTTTCACAATCTGGTGGTCACCTCGTTGGAGACATGAAAGTACCAGTGAATCACCGAGCAGCAGACAAAGATTAAAGAGTTTAGATTTTATATAAGACATTTGCATACAGTTTTTAAGCGAACATTTAGGCTATGACCCCCCATGTACTAACCTAACCTCTAAGCTAATTATATAGAAATGAGCAGAAGATCGGGCGGATTGGCCAGTATTACTCATTAATGGCAGTCGCGATTTGTACAAACAAAAATACACAAATGAGAAAAAGTAAAAAAGAAAAACAAACAAAAATCAAAGAATTTGTAGTCAAAACAGCAAAAGGAACAGCAAACAAAAACCAGAACAATCTATAAGTTAAATTTAAAGCAAGGAAAAACAACTCCATACTTGTAACGAATCAACCAAAATTCAGTTGTGGTTTCCCTTTCGGTTTCGCAGAGGTCCGTTTAATTAAAAACACTACTTCCAATTAAACGAAAAACTATATGTATATGTATGCCAGTGACATTCCACATTGCTATCCCTACTGAATATTCGTACTTTCTACACCCATCTATCCCCATTTGATGTTTTAAATATCTCACTCACGAAAACTTTCAAAAACCTTGTTGCGTTTGAGAAATATGCGTCATACCTATTATATAGTTTACAGAAAACCTCCGAAGTTCTCCTAGTCAAAAACAAAACAAAAAAACAAACAAAACAAACGAAAGAGAACACACCAAGCTATCCAAAACAAATTCTAAAAAACAAACCACGCAAGGTTTCATTTATTAAATTCCAAATAAACTTTGTTTATTAAGCTTAATTGGTTCCCATTTTTTGGCCTGTGCACAAATACAAAAGGATGAAGACAATGTTCTAATAAGAAAACTGAGACATGAAAGCAAATGAAAATAGCAATTAAACAACAAAAAAACAAAAACAAAAACAAAACCACAAAATATTATACAAAAAAGTGCAATTAGAATTTTTTAAAATATTGAAAGCAAGCCTCAAAAACAAAAACAAACAAAAGTGCATTCAAAAAGATTTAAACACAAATCGGGCAAATTAACAAATTATAAAAGTAATAATTAGTAGTAATATATAGTAAACAAATTAAGGCAAACAAGCAAAAACCACAAAAAAAAACAATTTTTTCTTCGAAAAAAATTACGGCTGTGATAGAATTTTAAGTTTTTGGCTAAAACAAAAAAAAAGAAAAGAAACCACAAAAAATTACCATTTAAAACAAAACAGAAAGTACTACAAAATATATACCATGCATTAAATCATGAATATTATGATCTATGTGTAAACGAACATTTAGTATTAGTAAGACAAAAGGAAAGAAAACAAATGAAATGATATGAAATGACAAGAAAAGAAAAGAAAAGAAAAGAAGAGAAACTAATCGAGTAGATGAAAAGCGCGTGCTGTACTTTCTTTCCGCGCGAGAGAAGCGAAAGAGAGGATTCCTCGACTTGCGCTCGCTTGGCTTTCATTGATTTTATATATATATATATAGATATAACATATTTTTTTTTTGCATTTTCTATAAGTCGCATCGCCTCGCCTAAGCTTTCGATTTCGTTTTCGTTTCACGTTCCTCGCTCCTCGTCCCTCGCTTTTGTTTTCGTTCGCGTTCGCGTCTTTGGCCCAGAAGAAACCAGACCACAAACCAACCAATCTGTTCCGTTCCGTTCCGTTCCCTCAATGGAGATAGCCATGGGCAGCGAAGATAGAAAGATACAAGATACAAGATATAAGATACAAGATACAAGATACAGATACGGATACGGATACGGATACCTTTTTGTAAGCGGGATGCACAGAGGGCGACAAGTCAAAGACTCAAGACTCAAAGAATCTAGAGAGCAGCAGGTCCTTCATCGATTGCCTACCCCCCACCCATTTCCCCAATTTCCCCCCTCGACTTTTGTTAATGCTTAAGTTTTTATGATATGATTATTTTTATGTTTTTGATATGTTTATGTAATTATCGTGCGTTTTACTAGAAGAATTACTTAGCCTATGACCGTACATGTTTAGTGAACTTTATCCGTATGTATTTTCCATTATAGTTAATATTCCTACATATACAGACTACGTAGACGAACCAATATACCAATATACATTATACACATAGTGATCTGCCCGATCCCATATTGATCGTGCCGCAGGCAAACTATTGAACATTCAAAGCTATGCAACAAAGGCAAAATAAATTATACAAAAAAAAAATCCAAACAATTAAATGTTTTCTTTATTTCGTTCCTTTCGATTTCGTTGATGGTTGATTTCGTTAACTGCAATTTTGGTTTGTATCTTATGTACTGCTATGTTCTATGTTCTGCTTATGGTTTGTGTTATCATTGCTATCAGTTATGTCCATTCCCCTTGGCTCCAATAGCAATGGTTGTGGATCGAAGTGTGCCAGTCATTTGCCAGCCGATGGCTCACATTGATAGCGATTATTGCCCAATTCGCTGCGTGGCGTCTTTCTGAGATCATCGTCGTCGCAGCTTGGAGCGTTGAAAATTTGGCTGTGGTTGACCTAGCCAGGGTCGCGCTAGCTGCTGGCTCTTGTTTTGTTTTGTTTATATACACATTTTGGGGGTCAAATTTATTGAAAGCACAACGCGATCAACACTCGAAATTGTTCCGTTGACTGCATTCCGCGCTGGCAGCTGTGTGTTGTTTTGGGTTTTGGGTTTTGGGTTTTCGCTTTGAATGCCAAATTTTTGGACCGACGCTCTCCGGCTTTTAGATGGGTCTTCGGTTTTGGCTTTGGCTGTAGCTTTAGCTTTAGCTTTAGCTTTCGGGCATGGGGATTTCAGTTTTTGGCCAATGCCGTACGCGTTCAACGACTCTTGATTTCTGGCCTTGGCTAAATGACTTGCGGTCTCCAGTGCGTCGGAATCGCATTAGCAGGCTAGATGGCTTGGGATGGGATTTATGTGACTTCCTGCATTCTGGATCAAAACATATCCATGTTACCATGCTACCATCCCTTGGCTGGCATTTATAACTTGATTTTTTGTTTATAATCCCAATATACCAAGAATTGAGGGAACGGGTACAGAATTGGGGTACACGGGGTGCACTGAGTGGGCCACTTATGATTTGCCAACTGAATAATACCTCTTACTCTATGGACCAGTCTCTCTAGCACATACACATACATACATATATACAACTATATAAACTTGATTTCAATGATCAATGGATCGTAGTCGCAAAGTTGGAAAACACCGCTTTCCACTTTCGTTCTTAATTTCAATGTTCCAAATGATTTAACTTCATAGAGATTATATATATATATATATATACGGATATATATATACATATATATATATATTTAGTATATACATACATGTAGAGGAGTTAAGGATACATAAGTGCTTTTTAATGGAATATATAGACCGCAACAGAGAAATTACCACTCACAGTGTGAGGACAAATAAAATTGTATTGATTGACAAATTGAAATATGATCTAATTATACAGAGCCTAGATGTACGTATTTATTATGAGTTGCTTTTAGTGTGATAATTCATTAGCGATGGTCATAAGTGAACAATTTGCAAATAAATTCTAAGAAAAGCATTGCCGATTCGTTTCTCTATTTCCCTTCACATATTTTTATATTGTTATTTTATTGGTTGTAATATCACAAATAGCGTTATTCCCAAACGTTTTGAAACTTCAACATTTTTATACCCTTAAGATTTTTGTCGAGATCAAAAGCTGGAAAATCTCAATGCTTGGGTCGAAATATTTCTGTGGCCTTGTTGTTGTTCGGGATTAATAAGTATACACAATTCGTATTAGTCATAATAATATCCTTTTTGCATTTTATTAAACTCGTTTTGCAGTCGGTTTGGTCAGGAGCTGTGTGTTGGCATTCAGTAACCATATCCCTGACTGCACGGAGCTGGAGTGAAAACGCTCGAGCAGCTGAACACATAGTTTTTGGGACACGGCGGTGAGGGGAGGGAGGCTCCGCCATAAGCTGGCGATAGAGCGGCTGATCCGTAGCCGCCAGCGGTCCTCGCCATACCAAGCATCTGATGATCCAGTTCGGAGCGGGCGTAACCCGATGACTTCGAGGCGGGCGCTGAATAACCGGAAGATGCGGACGAGGATGCAGGAGCTGAGTACGATGGAGCAGCAGCTGCTCCGGACGATGCAGGCGCTGAGTAACCGGAGGATGCCTTTGGTGCTGAGTATCCGGAAGAAGCCTTTGGCGCTGAATAGCCAGAAGCTGGTGCTGCAGAGCCCGCTGAATACGCGCGCGCTGCTGAATATCCAGATGATGCAGGTGCCGAATACGATGAAGCGGCGGGTGCCGAATAAGATGAAGATGCGGGAGCTGAATAAGATGGAGCGGCAGGAGCTGAATAAGATGAAGATGCGGGAGCTGAATAAGATGGAGCGGCCGGAGCTGAATAAGATGGAGCCGCAGGAGCTGAATAAGATGACGATGCAGACGATGAATATGAAGGAGAAGCAGAAGCAGAATAAGAGGGAGCTGCAGGTGCGGAGAAAGATGGAGCGGCTGGAGCTGAATAAGATGGAGCCTTGGGGGCTGAATAGCTTGAGGCGGGTGCTGAGTAAGAAGTTGCAGCAGGAGCCGAATATGAAGGACCAGCCGGTGCTGAATACGACGAAGCTGGACCTGCCGGAGCAGAGTAGCTTGGGGCGACAGGAGCCGAGTACGACGACGCCTTTTGCGCTGAATACGAAGCGGGCGCTGAATAGCTGGGTGCAGCTGGCGCTGAATTCGATTGGGCAGCAGGCGCTGAATAGCTGGAAGATGCAGGCGCTGAATACGATGGGGCAGCAGGTGCTGAATAGCTGGGTGCTGCAGGCGCTGAATACGATGGGGCAGCAGGTGCTGAGTAGCTGGAGGATGCAGGCGCTGAATAGCTGGGTGCTGCAGGCGCTGAATACGATGGCGCAGCAGGCGCTGAGTAGCTGGAGGATGCAGGTGCTGAATACGATGGCGCAGCAGGTGCTGAGTAGCTGGAGGATGCGGGCGCTGAATAGCTGGGTGCTGCAGGCGCTGAATACGATGGCGCAGCAGGCGCTGAGTAGCTGGAGGATGCAGGTGCTGAATACGATGGGGCAGCAGGTGCTGAGTAACTGGAGGATGCGGGCGCTGAATAGGTGGGTGCTGCAGGCGCTGAAGATGATGGAGCAGCAGGTGCTGAGTAGCTGGAGGATGCAGGCGCTGAATACGATGGGGCAGCAGGCGCTGAGTAGCTGGAGGATGCAGGTGCTGAATACGATGGGGCAGCAGGTGCTGAGTAGCTGGAGGATGCGGGCGCTGAATAGCTGGGTGCTGCGGGCGCTGAATACGATGGCGCGGCAGGTGAATAGGCCGGGGCAGCAGGAGCGGAATATCCTTGGCCCTTCGCCGGCGAGTAGCTGGACTGGGAATTGTAAACGACCGGTGGGGCATAGGCCTGCGCCGGAATCTCCCTAGTGTGCCTGTCCTCGTAGTCGAACTCGGACTGAGGGAAATCTTCGTCGAGCTCCTCATTCCTGGTCGCCGGAAGCGAAAACGCGGTGGCCAAAAGGCAGCCAAAGGCCACCAAAAACAGCAGTCGTCGTCCACACATGGCTCACAGAATTAAGACTATAGTTTTTTGAAACTGGACGGGTTTTATATGGCCAAGAGAAAAACAGATCAGCGAAATTTTCCAATTCACCAAGAATATTGCGCAATTGCAGTCTGTTGGTTCTTGGTGGTACTCGGTGGGTTCACTTTATGCTATTCTGCATTTGAAGCGATTCCATTTAAATTCGCTAGATTCGATCGTTTTCCAGTCACCTTTATTTTTAACGTGAATAGGTGAGTCGGCGATGTAAGCAGAAAGCTTAAATTAACTCTTTTAATACCCTATACTTTTAAAAATTTGAACCTTTTTAACTTTCATTTTTCTTCGCAAAGTTAAAAAGGAAAGATTTGAAATCTTGTTCGAGTTTTGACTATTACTTCAGCATATTCAGGTATGGGATTACAAAAAATCCAACATTAAACTTCTAAGTTGATTTGTTTTGAGAAAATATATAGCTTATTTGGAATTCAATTGAACCACAACTTACTCAGCGTGTCAATAATCTCAGGAGAAAGAGTATACAAAGTATAGTTTAATTACGCGTCAGCACTTTCGTTGAAAAAGTCGGTCATGGAGGGAGTGCTGAGCTATCAATATGTGGGTTGACATGCTACCTGAAAGAACAAAATGCGGAATTGCCAACTACATATGTTATAACTTAAGCTTTGCAATGAGTAGGCCAACTCTTCCTGTCCTAAAATTTCATGTAAAACCGAGTTAAGGTCGTAAAAGTTCAATGCATTGTTTTCCTTTGCATTTTTGCAGTTAGTCTCGAAGAATATTTCATTTCAAGGTGAACCTTTTTAACAACGAAAAAGTCGAACATAGTTATTCCTTTAATAGCTTGACAGTGAAGTATACAATTGAAATTCAAATTGTGGCGCTCACTTCAGCGTGATCTGGCAACACTGCCTGCCCAAGTGACAGTCACTCGATTGTTTTATCGATTGCTATCGCCAGGTCGAATCAACACGTCAACGTTTTCTTCCTCTTCTTCGCGTGCCGCTGCTTCTTCTTCTTCATCGCGGCTACTCTGTTTTTTACTTTACAACTCAAATCGCAGTCGACGTTGTGAATTCAATAAATAATAAATAGCTGACTGTTGAATAAAAGTCAATTGGCCAGAGCAAGTGGCAAAGGACAGCTGGAAGCGACGAACGAAAAGGGACACGTAAGTGGAAAGCGGTGCATGGCTGGAAGGATGGAAGTGGAAGTAGGGTCAAGGGAAGGGGGTGGGGGCGATTCGCCGACAGCTGCTTGCGTTGCAAAAAAAAAGAAGTGAAAGAATCACAAATGACATGTGGAAGTAAAAAGGTTATTGCTCTTTTCGCCGATTTTCCGTAAAGACTTCCTAAAAGCTATTACTCCCCAGTAATTTCACCGGCAAACCATATACAACTACGAGTGAAACACAATTTCCACTGCCACATGAGCACAGCTTTTCTCCTTTAAGTCAGACTTCGCGCAAATGATGTGTTAAAACTGCTGAAAGCCCAATTACTTCGTGTGGTATTACTGCGGCCAAAAAACGCAGGTAAAAGTAGTGGGTGAATTTTGATATTACAGCTGCACCTACTTGAATCTGTAAAAAGTTAGCCTTTCAAGTCGAATTCTAGAAAGATCTCCCATTGCAGCGGGTAACAATAGAGTATTTTTTTTTTTTATGGGCTATCTAATGCTATGCACAATCCTTTAATTTGATCACGTTTTAAACACACAGACCATGAAACTCGTGCTCCTTTTGAGCGCCCTGCTGGCGGGGATTGCCCATTCCCAGGGAGCCGCCGTGATGTCCGTGGATCTGGGCACCGAGTGGATGAAAGTGGGCGTTGTGTCGCCCGGTGTGCCCATGGAAATAGCACTGAACCGCGAGTCGAAGCGCAAAACGCCAGCGATCCTAGCCTTCCGCGATGGAACGCGAACCATTGGCGAGGATGCACAGACAATTGGAATCAAGGATCCAAACTCGGCCTATGGCTATCTTCTCGATTTGCTGGGCAAGACCATTGATAATCCCATTGTTGATTTGTATAGGTAAGTGCCATTGCTTTGGGCCACGTCACTGTTGCGTCCCATCGACTTATCTCGAAATCCGATCGCTTTCAGGAAACGCTTTCCGTACTACAACATTGTGGGTGATCCGGAGCGCAATACCGTGGTTTTCCGCAAGAGCGACACCGAGGAATTCTCCGTGGAGGAGCTGGTTGCTCAAATGCTGCTCAAGGCCAAGCAGTTTGCCCAGGAATCCGTACAGCAGGCAATCACCGAGTGCGTTTTAACCGTGCCCGGTTACTTTGGCCAAGCCGAAAGGGAGGCTCTGTTGTCGGCCGCCCAGTTGGCCAATCTGAAGGTGCTCCAACTAATCAACGACTATTCAGCGGTGGCTCTCAACTACGGTGTCTTCCATCGCGGCGAAATTAACGAAACGGCCCAGTATTTCCTCTTCTACGATATGGGCGCCTATAAAACCTCAGCCGCTGTGGTGAGCTATCAGTTGGTGAAGGACAAACAAACCAAGGAGATCAACCCGGTGGTCCAGGTCCTTGGCGTTGGCTATGATCGCACTCTGGGTGGCCTGGAGATTCAACTGCGATTACGTGATTACCTGGCTCAGGAGTTTAATGCACTGAAAAAGACTAAAACCGATGTGACCACCAGTCCCCGAGCTCTGGCCAAACTTTTTAAGGAAGCAGGACGCCTAAAGAATGTCCTCTCTGCCAATACAGAGTTTTTCGCTCAAATCGAAAACCTGATAGAAGACATCGACTTCAAATTGTCTGTTACTCGTGAGAAGTTGGAGCAAATCTGCGAGGATCTCTGGCCGAGGGCCACTAAACCGTTGGAACAGGCTTTGGCCTCCTCGCACCTCAGTCTGGATGTGATCAACCAGGTGATTTTGTTTGGTGGCGGCACTCGAGTTCCGCGTGTGCAGGAAACCATCAAGGCTGTCATTAAACAGGAGCTGGGCAAGAATCTGAATGCCGATGAATCCGCTACGATGGGTGCGGTCTATAAGGCAGCCGACTTATCTGCCGGCTTCAAAGTGAAGAAGTTTGTGGTCAAGGATGCCACGCTGTTCCCACTTCAAGTGGCCTTTGAGCGGGATCCAGGCGATGGTGCTGCCGTGAAGCAAGTGAAACGTGCCCTGTTTTCCCTGATGAACCCCTATCCCCAAAAGAAGGTCATCACCTTCAACAAGCACACCGACGACTTTGAGTTCTATGTCAACTACGCCGATTTGGATCGCTATAGCAAGGCGGAGGTTGCCGCTCTGGGCAGCTTGAATGTGACCAAGGTGCAGCTGAAGCAGGTAAAGGAACTGCTGGAGAAATCGAAAAAGGAACTGGTGGATAACAAGGGCATTAAGGCCTACTTCTATCTGGATGACTCTGGCATTTTCCGCTGCACAGGCGTTGAGTATGTGTACGAGAAGCAAAAGCCTGAGGACGATGGGGGAGATGACGACAGCACATTGTCGAAGTTGGGCAGCACTTTGAGTAAATTGTTTACTAAGGAAGGTGAGGAGAAGAAGGACGCTTCGGAGCAAGAAGAGACAGACAATGCAGGCGAAGAGCCATCTAAATCGGAAGATAATGAAAAGCCCAAGGAAGAGGAAGCCAGCAGCAAGGATCAAAAGTCTGACGAGAGCACCAAACAAGACGCCGAAGCTAAAAACGAAACCATCAAGCTTGTTACCGTCAAGTCCCCGGTGACGTATGAGTCTCAAACGCAGTTTGTTGTTCCTCTGGCCGGCTCCGGGTATGACCAATCGGTGGCCAAACTCGCCGCCATTAACAAGGCTGAGGAGCAACGTGTCCGCCTGGAATCAGCTTTTAATGCCCTCGAAGCCCACATAATCGAGGTGCAACAGAAACTGGACGAGGAGTCCTACGCTAAGTGTATCACCGCCGAGGAGAAGGAGAAACTTTTGGCCGAATGCAGCACACTGGGCGAATGGCTGTACGAGGATCTGGAGGATCCCAAGGCCGAAATCTACGAGGAAAAACTGGCGCAACTGAAGAAGCTATCCAAAGTGTTTTTGGCCCGTCACTGGGAACACGAGGAGCGACCAGAGGCCATCAAAGCACTTAAGAGTATGATTGATGGCGCCGAAAAGTTCCTGGTCAATGGCCGCAATCTCACCAAGGACAACAATCCCGAGAAGGATGTCTTTACCCAGGTGGAGATCGATACGCTGAACAAAGTCATAACCGAAACCAATGCCTGGCTGAAGACGGAGACGGCGGCCCAGAAGAAGTTGGCCAAGAATGCGGATATCCGCTTGACAGTAAAGGATATTACGGACAAAATGAGCCTGCTGGACCGGGAGGTTAAGTATTTGGTTAACAAGATCAAGATCTGGAAGCCCAAGGCGAAGCCCGCTGCTGAAAATGATCAGAAAAAGGAGGAGGAGGTAGTGGCTTCCGGCAGTGGCGATGGCATCAAAACTGAGGATGACGAGCAGCAGCAGGAACCGCCAACAAAGGAGGAGCAGCAGGAGCCCGTAGATGACATCACTCCAACGCCTACAGAGGACGAAACCAAGGCAGCGCACAGTGAGCTCTAAGGAGCCAGACTAGAGGGATAACGAGCATCCGTAGCAGCAGGAAGCCAAGTGCCTGTCTTAGGGTTCGAAGGAGGATTCAAATCGGGGGTTATACAGGGGGAAAAAGACGGCAAATGGTTACGACACGGATCGTCTTTATTTCTATGATTTTTTTTAGCTAAAGTCGGGGTTAAATTATGCTACTTCTAATCTAAAACAAAACACACACAAAGAAAAACACAAAAAATAATGTAAACCGTAACTAAATGTAACAACCATTTTCCATTTCCATACCATTCCGCATAGGAAATACAAGACTTCAAGAAGTACTCACACGGTCCCCTCTATACATACATATATCCACTATATCTTATTGATCTATTGTAGCGAAAGTAGCAAAACGAATTGGGCGGGATGAGTTAATTGCCGAGATAAGATCGTAATAAATCTGAAATCGTAAGGAGCGAAAGATAACGAATAAAGTTTGTATTGTGTTGTATTCGGATTGGCCTTTTGGCTCCTGGCGTTGAGCGTAGTGTGAGAAGTAGGTAATCCTTTGATATCCTAAGAAATATATTATAAGCAATTTTTAAATTTCCCGCCTATGTCGCCAGTTGAGGAGGGAAACCCCGCTAGGTTTGTTATGTGTATTCGCTAACTGCGGAGCATGTATTCGCTTAAATTGGTTAGTGTATTCGCTAAATGTTGAGGGTGCTTGGCTAAGACTTCTAGAGATGGGTGAACAAATCGATCAAGAAATCGATATCACGATACACGAACAATCATCGGCTAATTCATCGATGACCAATGTATCGCTAACCCTCCATCCCTAATTTGTTGTTGGTAAAAAAAAGGTAAAGCGGGCGGGCGTGCGTGGAACCGAATTAAATTCTCTGTGTCACAATTTTCGTAGCTGTGTGCGGGTATTATTTTGTTGTTTTTTCTTTTTTTTTTATTGTCTTTTCCCTAAAGAATTTTCTCCGCTGCTGAACAACTACATGGGTGTTTGCGCAAGTGTGTGTGTGCGAGAAGAGTTGCTGTTTTCTGCGGCCGTTTTTCCGTGTGTCTGTGCTTCTTTTTGTGCTCCGTGTTCCGTGCAAACAAAGGATTTATTCTTGGGGCTCCGTGCAGTTAGTTTTTCGCCTTAGTCGCTTAAATATTGATAAATGATTAACAGTGCCAGTGTGTGTGTGTGCTTGCGTGCGTATATGTGTGTGTGTATGCAATGCTGAAAACGCAGACTTCGGTCAGTGAAAGAAGGGGAGGTGGAAAACAGGAGGAGAGCAAAAGAGAGGTGGCAAGGGAAAACAGTTATGCAGCTGTGAACAGTGGAGCCTCGGCAAAAAAAAAATTGGCTCAGTTTTTCGATTTTCGATTGCCCATATTTGACACTCTCCTCTTTGTCATGGGGTTTCTTCATCTGTCTCCATTTTTCTTTCAAATCGAGCTTTTTTTCGGTCAAAATTTCCTTGTGGAGAGCACACGAAAATAACAAACTCAGCAGAAAACGTAGGGGAAAAAGAGGACAGGGATAGGGGATAAACGCGAAATTTGTTTTTTTTTTGTTTTTGCCGATTTCCAATCGGTATTTCGATCTTGCGTAGGCAAGATACCTGCTGTGCGAGTGAGAGAGCGCTAGAGATTTGTACAAGTGTGTGTGTCAGATTTTGTCTGCTGCTCTGTGTATGTGTGTGTAAGCCAACTGCCGATGGTTGTTTTTGTTTTGGCTAGTCAGCATTAGAAGCAGCAACAACAATAATAACACAAAAGTTAATAACAAGCTAAGTGAAACACGTGTTTAAAACTCCAATTACAGCTTTAATGCCCAGGACAAACCAACAAACAAACGCAATTGAACAGAATAAGAAAACAGAAATAAGTCGGGAAAATCAAAGTGCAAATCTGAACGCCAAATAAAGCAGAGAGTGCGAGCAAGACAGCGCATGCTGGGGCGCCGCAGGAGCTGTAGAAGAAGAAGCAGTGAGAGTGAAGTTAACTGGAAGTGGAGTGGAAAAAGAAGAGCGAAAAGAGAGCCAGTGAAAACAACAAAGAACAACCAGTCGACTCCAAAAATTCGCCCTTTCAATCTACCTCCAAACACGAGAAAAATCGTCATTTTAAGAAGCACAATAAATAAATTAATAAGCCCTATCTGGAGTAGTCAGATAAAAGCAGCTGGCAGGCAAAAATAAAAGAAAAAAGCATAATAAATCCCATACCAGCTTTCTTCGCCTGGAAGTCGGAAAGGAAGAGCGCAAGAGAGGGGGGAGCTCCCTGAAACCCCACGAACCACAAAACTCCACTTGGACCACGAAATAATCATAAGCACGAAAAAAAAAACCCAGACCAGACCAGTTGCCTTTTTTAGCCCGCCACAAGATGGCGTGCCTTAACACCCTGAAGCAGGAAATCAAAACGCTAGAGAAGATCTTCCCGAAGAACCACGAGCGCTTTCAGATCCTCAATTCCAGCGTCGACGAACTGCTCTGCCGGTTTATCGATAAGAATGGAAAGCGCTACGATATTCACGCCAACATAACGGTAAGTCACCGACGACCATTAGTGTAATTTTTACAAATCACGCCCCAATAAAAGTATGCGAATTTGAAACTAGAGCGAAATGTTTTTATTTTTCTGTGCATCTTTCTTATCGTCTCCAGCAATCAATAGATAAGGGCATTGGAACTGAAGAAGGGCGCATTTTAATGCGCCGTGTTTGCAAGTGATTTGTAGCTTGGTGCTGGAGGGGATTACGGGTTCTGGTGGTGTAGAACCGCTTGCTGTTTCCAACTTTCCACTTTGTGCACTACAACGATAACTTTATTTATACGGCGATAGTGTAGAATTATATATAGCAAATTAGCAAGGGTTCAAAGCTTTACATCCGTAGATTCACTTGAATCCTTGGTTCTGTTTTATATTTTATTTTACGTAAGTCTATCTTCCTTTTTGTTCCTGCCAAGATTTTCGGTTTCTTCCTTGAAATAGTGCTATCCTTGTCTGGTTGTTGAATCTACTTCTTCAACCTTTCTTTATCGGTTCGCTCTCTCTCTCTCTCTTTCCCGCTTGTGCGTGATTATATATGCGAGGATTTGTGCCGATTCTTTATTCCCACGCTGCTCAGTTAAGATGGGATAAATGTACATATGTACGTACATATATTTATGTTATATATCTATGTATGTGGTCGAGGTAGTCGATGCCCTTTGGCCGCTCTCTTAGGCTCCCTCTCTTTCTACTCTTTCGGTTCTGACCAACATAGACTGATTTCGATGATTTCCGTTATGGTACAAACATCATGTATATATGTACATATGTCGCTGCTAAACATTTAGTATCTGTTAAAATTGTCAAAAGCAATCGCATCTCGAATTATAGAAACGCGTGCTCCTGCACTTTGCAGTAACAGAGTAACACCCTCGATGAGGTGTGATTCATTGTACCCGATCATCGGCTGCCAAGCTGTCGCATCTGTTTTGTGTCTTCTGTGCACTGATCCCCGCTTGGTTCAATGATCTAATTAAAGGTTATAATTTCGTACTTTCTGGCGCGTTCGCATCTCCGTCGTTTAGTATTTGTTTATTATTTACATGTGCATGCAAAGTGGCTTCGACAACGACGAGCAATTCACCTGAGAACCGAAAGAAACGAGATCGGGAGACTGGGAATGGAAATGGGTATGGGTATGGCAATAGGAATAGGAGATATCGTTTGTCTGTGTCCAATTGTCGAGTCAACGTCCTTGACCCACCCCACAAACGAGATCGGCTGGGCCCACCCCTTTGGCTAGAAGTACAGTGGATTCCCGATAAGACATATGCCAAGGCAAACATTTAACCGATCCCACTGTAAATGGAAAACCATTGCTAAAATTTGCTAAAACGTATATTGCATAGGAGTTTCATTAGGGTAACTAGCTCTTTTTAAAATGAACCAGCTCACTGACAAACTCGTTTGCTATCAAGTTTGTTTAAAAAACAAAAGACGTACACATATTGATAATATGATAATGCTATATCTCTGGTTCTCTCTCCTGCAGGAAACCTATCCCTCATCGCCGCCAGTTTGGTTCGCCGAGAGCGAGGAGACGAGCGTCACAAATGCTGTTCAAATACTTAGCAACACGAATGGACGTGATAATCACGTGATTAATCAGGTGAGTCCTTATAGCATACATACATATATCGAAATTTATTGGCTGTAAACTGACGATCCCATCCAAATCCTTGCAGGTGGGCATACTGCTGCGTGAGCTGTGTCGCCTTCACAGCGTTCCACTGCCACCCGACATCGATAACTTGGCTCTGCCGCTGCAAACGCCGCCGCCATCCGCTTCCCCCCTTCGCTGCGAGAAGAGACCAGGTGGTGGTGGAGCGGGGGGTGGGGGAGGACCCCACGGCAACGAGGAGACCGATTCGGATGCGGAGGAGATTGAGGATCCCATCGGCGAGAGCGAACAGGAGAGCGAGGGCGATGAAGACTTGCCGCTGGAAATGGATGATGTACGAAGTACAAACAAGGTGAGCTATAGGTGTAGAATTGCTCGGGATTGGGAGTTTCAAAGGACTCACGTCGTTGTAGTTTGGCATTAGTGCCATATGCAGGCCTAAAGATTACTTTTGCTTAAGTAAAGTACTTATAATCATGCAATTGAATTTCAGTTTTCACGGGGCTGCAATTACATTTTAATTTGTGTTTAAAGTTGTTTGGAGTTGATTTAAGAATTAGTTGGTAGTTTTTCATGTATCATTTCTGGTCAAATCGTTTAATATTAAAGCTGTTAATTCTTAATCATTTTGATATCTGTGAAACGCAGAAGGACGACATGGAAGTGGAACACCTAGCGACTCTAGAAAGACTGCGTCAAAGTCAGAGACAAGACTATCTAAAAGTGAGTTAGCCGATACTTCGCAATTAAGGCTATATCTAATGTTTTATTCGACATTAGGGTTCAGTTTCGGGTTCCGTACAGGCAACCGATCGCCTAATGAAGGAACTACGCGACATTTATCGATCGGATGCCTTCAAGAAGAACATGTATTCTATTGAACTCGTCAATGAGTCCATTTACGAATGGAACATTCGCCTCAAGTCTGTCGACCCCGACAGTCCGCTGCACAGTGATCTGCAAATGCTCAAGGAGAAGGAGGGCAAGGATAGCATACTGCTCAATATCCTCTTCAAGGAGACATATCCTTTCGAGCCGCCATTTGTGCGCGTCGTCCATCCGATTATCTCAGGTGGGATTGGCTGAGTAATAGTATATCATGGACGTTTATTTCAATGTGTCTTGTCCTCAAAAGGCGGCTATGTGCTCATCGGCGGTGCCATCTGCATGGAATTACTGACCAAACAGGGCTGGAGCTCGGCCTATACCGTGGAAGCGGTTATCATGCAAATTGCAGCCACCCTCGTTAAGGGAAAGGCGCGCATCCAGTTCGGGGCTACCAAAGTATGTTAAATTCATAGTATTCAAGTCGACAAAATGTAATCCTGTAAACTGATACACTAATTTATACCCATCTTCTACAAACAGGCACTGACCCAGGGCCAATACAGTTTGGCTCGAGCCCAGCAGAGCTTCAAATCTCTGGTGCAGATTCACGAAAAGAATGGTAAGCCCAGAAATGCGCCGTAAGGTGTGCAACCATTGACACGGAGACTCTTTATTGTAGGATGGTTCACTCCGCCCAAGGAAGATGGCTAAAACATAAAAAAAGTGAAATACCCCGACGCACATCCTTTTTAGAATAACGCATGCTAACCAACACCAACCAACAAAACCCACCATACTTCCTCACGGCGCCAGCACACACCCCTGCCCACATCCGCGAAGCACACATCCCACACACTCACTGTCGGCTTGATCTGATGTTTGATCTGGTCAGGACCAATATGGACAATGCCCCCGAATTTAAGGAGATGGCCCACATTACTACCTTGCTTTCAGAGTTGATTGGAGTTCGAAGAAAACACACACACATCATTCATCTACATACGTTTAATTGCTTCTAATAACAATAAACCGTCTTTAGAAGCACGCTTGCTGCTTAGTTGTATTCATATGTATATGCCCCACTCGACTTCTCTGCAGTGTGTAGTGGCCTGAAATCGTGTATCCTGTACAGAGTCTTGGAAACCGGAGCTGCATATATATTGGTGTAAGAGTGTCAAAGAAGTCAGCAGCCGGAGAGTGTAAAATGTAAAGGCAATATCTGTTATGTATATGAGTATCATTTTTAATTTAAAGTGTAAGTGTAGTGGCTTTGAACCTTGCAAACAAAAACCACCCACCCAACCAGCACCCACAATCCTCACACACTCCACACAAGCACACACATACACACCCCTAAAATGTAAACTAGTTAAGACGCCTAACTGTATTCTTATTTAAGTTTAACGAATCCGTGGTATCTTATATTTTTCTCTTTAACTCGTAAGCTCACAACACAAGAGACGGCATGTTGGCCTAAGTTGACGCAATGTCGATCGGAATAGATATATATATATATATATACATATATATACCTATACATACACATAATTATACATAAATATAAAGATATATATTAAAATTAGCGCGAGAGTTTAGCTTAAGCAGAATAATACAGAACGATGCGTCGAAGATGAGCAAATTCTAAGTGTAAATTCGTCTTTCCAAATAATCGTAAAAAACCGTAAATCTAAATCTAAAAATTAATAACAAATAAAACCCCAAATCGAGTAGTTGGAGAACGAACATCGTAAATATTTGCAAATAAATTACCCATTATATTAAAAAAAAAGAAAAGTTAGTTCGTGGGCAACTGTTTTGCTGCCCCATTACCATTGTTTTTTTTTTTTTGTATTATGCGTACAACGGCAGACAAAATTTCATTGTACATTTCAAAACTGAAATTGGCATGCACGACGAAACGTTCATTTTAAGTATGTATTTAATAAAGAAAGATATATACATGCATAACACGGATTGAAACTACTTTATTGGAGTCGGCCTCTCTTGCGAGATTTCAATGTTGAGTATGCCCAAGAAAGCAGTCTATTTTTTGTTTTGTTTTGTTTAAATATATATTTCCTAAACTATAAACAAAATTCCAGTATTCTAATTTTTACTTAAGTCTAAAACTATCTGGCCATATCGTTGCTCTACGTCGGTCTGTGTCACTCCACGAAGACCACGTACTTTTCCGCCGCCTGGGAGGGCTTCAAGTTTGGTGTCTTAGTCTCCACATATGTGGACTTATGGGCTATCTCGCCATTGTCCATTGAAACCCCAATGAGCATATCCATGGCACCCTTTAGCCGCATCAGCTCGGTGGTTAGCCTCACTTCCTCCTGCATAGCAAGTGACAATCGTTCCAAGGCTTGCACTAGCATCGGGCTGTAGGCCACCAATCGCCGCTCGAAGACATCCAAGACCGTGTTGGCGGCCATCATCAGCGGACGCATGAATCGCGTCTCCCCCATATGGTTGCAAATAAAGTCGATGAATCGAACAAGTACTGTGTCCCGGCGATCAGTGAGGGCTTTGTCCAGAGATTTACGGTGCAGAAGGTCGGTAATGACAGCCACAACGCGCTCCGGCTGCTTTGCCATCTTCTGTGCATTCATCACGTCGTCCAAAGCCTTCTTGTGGTTGAACACGCGTAGGTGCACATCGTAGGATTTCAATCCGGGTCCCTTCATTCGATCCTTGATAATGTGATCAACCTCCTGGGTGTTGTTCGGGCGTACTGCATCCTTGAAGTGCCTGCGTGTCCGCTCCGCACGAATCCTTTTCAAATGACTGGGCTTGCTGTCTACTATCATGCGACGAATGGAGACTAGACCATCGACCATTCCAGCAACAACGGCCTGATCTTCGGCAGCGACAGCCATGCTGACCACGGCATTGGGATAGGTCAGCGTGTGCACTGTTTTGTAGGTACTAACATCGTAGATTTTGACGTGACGATCGAGCCCGCCTGAGAGCAATCTCCTGCCATCGGATCCCAGGCGCAGACAAGTTACTGTTTTGTGATGCTGTGACATCATGGTGAGCAGACGGCAGCCGCTGATGAGATCCCATACGCGTACCTGGCTGCCACCGGCGCTGACGAAAATGGAACCGTTGGGAAGGAACAACATGGACTCCACCGGAGCTCCGTGATCCAAGGTGTGTTGCACCGCCTTTTCCGCTCGCGTATCGTACAGATTGATTTTGCCATCGTAGCCTCCGGAGACGAACATGTGCGCTGCCTGCGGATGCATGGCGCCAGCACGAATGTAGTCGGTGTGCGCCTCCCCGTAGGTTTGTACCACCTTCTCGTTACCCACGTCCCACAAACGGACCGACTTGTCGTCTCCAAAACTGGCTAGCTGCAGCTTGTCCGCCGTAAAGAAAGTGCGATGTACTGGTGCCGTGTGTCCCTTGAACAAACGCAAGATGTTGCGGCTATTAGAATCGAACAGCTTGATGTGGCCCTCCTCGTCGCCGGCGGCCAAGAGTCGACCATCCTGCCGGAAGGTGGCTCCGTATGCGGTCTTTTGGAATCGGGAAAGATTCTTCACCACGAGCTTGGTCACCAGGTTGTAGATCTGCACGCGCACCGAACAGGTCACCACAAAGTTGTCGGGATCGCTGGGGCTAAAGTCCAAATAATCGATGGTGTTGTGCTCCTTGAGGAGCTCCGGTTTCTGTGGATTGAAGAGGAAAACAATGAGCTGGTTGCCGAGTTTCTGTGCCGCATCTCATACAACTCACCGCCAATCTGTCCCAGTACACCGTATCCGGCGTTTCCACCTGAGCTAGCTGTTGAAAACGCCGTATGTTCAGTGGGATGAAGGTGTTCTGCATCCTGGCTGCGTGTTTCTAGTGATTCCTTCTTTACGCGCGCACGTGCTCCACCAAAAAAGTGTGACCAGTGGACGGCAGCAGTGCTGGCGGACAAACTGGTTTCTAGCCAAATCTGAGTGCCTCAAATACGGCCGTAATCATAAAATTCAATAAACTTGCTTTAATATCTTAATAATTGTGTTATCAACTATTAGTAAAATATACAAAAATAACAAGGCATAAAGTATCATAAAATCAGTGTTTTCTTGTAAAGTTACACTGAATGTAGGAAAAATCATTTACAAATTTCTAAAGTTCCAGTTGATGTCTGCTTTTGATAGCCATTTTCCCGATAGTTGGTTCCGACATGGTTTAGTCAGTTATCGATAGACGTGGCAGGTGCTTTTGTTATCGGGCACAACAAACACATGTTTGCAAATAAACATATGCTCACCGTCGCCAAAAAAAGGAAAAACATTTCCGAGTTTGCGGACCGATCCGCCGGAGAACCGCGCTTTGGGGCAAAGCAGATTGACAGCCCCTCGCACTGGGCACTGAAATAGTAATAATAATAATAATAGAGGCTAGATCTCGTGTCCAGTCCCCGGCTTAATTGAAATTTATTTGTTGTGATGCGGCCGCCACTGGGGGTTCCATAGTCGCGTAGACAGGGTTCCAGCCTCCGCCGTCACCTCCTCTTCCTTCCCTTTCCAAATCTTAATTAACCGGAGACATTGAGCATGTTAATATTAATTGGAGGCAATCAATGTGCCTGAGACCCTCGAATCGAACGGAACGGAAGCGAGATCCCCGAGGAAGCAGTAACCACATCCACATCGAAATTCCACGTTCGCAATATACTCAAATTCGATGGAGGAGGAACGCAACGAGAAAATGGTGCTCTGTGAGAAGATCATCAGGGACATCAATGCGGTGTTCCTCAAGGATCAGGATCTGTGAGTTGAGCTTTGAGTTCTCTTCGAAATTCGATCAGAATGCTAGAATTGAAAGCAATCTTTAATCTGCGAATATCTTGTTGTAATCCCCGCCAGCGCCTCCTTTGAAATTATACCCAAGGAAGCCAACTGCAACAAATCGCCGGTTGTGCATGTGGAGCACAATCTGGGCCTGGAATCGTGGTGTGCCCAGCATGTCTACGACCACGCCCACCGCACCCTCATCTCCCACCGCCGTCAAACCACGGCGCAACAGCTGCGGACGCTGCAGCAGCAGCAGCAGAGCGACTCCCTGGCCAAATACCTAAACGTGGCTCTGCTGATCAATCCCGATGTGACCACCTTCTGGCACATTCGCCGCCAGCTGGTGCAAAAGAATCGGCTGAGCATCAACAAGGAGCTGCAGTTCTCCGCGCTCGTGCTCTCCATCAAACCGAAGTCCAATGAAGCATTCGCATACCGCCGTTGGCTGTACTCATTTCAAAGTAAGTGGACGTCGACAACCGAAGATTACATGTGTGAGATACTATACAATCACATTTCATCCCATTATTTCCAGGTGCCGATGCTATTGACTGGCCCAATGAGATCGGGATATGCGAAAGGGCCGCCGATAGGTGCGCCAGCAACTACCACGCCTGGTCGCACCGCCAGTGGATCCTCCAAAACGGCCCCTGCCTGCTGCAATCGGAGCTCCTACGCACGGAGAAGTTTATGCGCAAGCACATCAGTGACTACAGCTGCTACCACTACCGCCAAGTGCTCCTGAATCGTGCTTATGAGCTCAACTTTGCCCTTCCCAACGACTCTGGAGCCAGTGGCTCATCTCCGTTCGCCAGTCTGCAGCAACTACTGGCCCGCTATGGCCTGGAATGTGAAGCTAACGCCGAGGAACTGCTGGGACTCTTGCTGCCCCATGTGGACCTGAGTTCCGTGAGCAACCAAAAGCTAAAATCATTTCTTTACTGCTGCAACGTGGCCGCCAACGATATGCGGCTGTGTGTAGAGCAGCGGTTGATGTACGGATTGCGGGACTGCTTCGAGCTGCATCGCCGTGCGGCCCTGAAGTTCATCGTGGAGCAGTGCGTTCGCCTGCAAATGGGCTTGCCCTATGGCCCACTGTTGCCAGCTGCTTCAGGCGATCTGGGTCCGCACTTGGGCAACTTCGACTTCGAGAAGCATCCGTTTTTAAGTGCCGTGCGGCGCGAAGAGTCCGCCCTGGGCGGCAAGCACCGACGCTGGTGCAATCTTCACCTCAGCTTTGGATATCCAGCGGATTAGACATCGCGACCTGAAAAAGCTCAAATCAATCTACCCCAATAGAATTACTCACTTCCGGCCTTTTCGTTTACCATCCGTTTTGAATTGTGGCAAGTGTATAAATACGTTGCATCGCCCTCAAAATACAGAATCTTTTGAAAAATACTTCATACGAAGACGATTCTAAACGGATTTGCAAACGGAAATGGTTCCAATCTATATACTATAAATGTGCGACCCAAAGACAAAGTTCAACTAGCCCGATATGACAACGGATCTCGCTGGTCCGCCAATTGCATTTCGATATCTATTAGCGTTAACTGTTCGTTTCTGTTCTCAATCTGAGCGGGCAAGATTTGTTAGCCCTTTGTTCGGAAGTACAACTTAACCGATTATCGCCATGCCATGCACGTGTTTGTTGTTAGCCAATTGCAGTTAGTTTTAAAATAAATCCAACTCATATATGACAAACGTTTAAATGTGTTTCAGAATCTTGTAAGGACTAAAGTTGTGTCTGCTGAAGCACACGCTTTTTTTATGAATTTTTGAGCATCGAGCGGAACTGCTCGTTCAGTTTGAGGATATCGATTTGGTAATGGCCGTAATGAGCACTCGAAATGCATTGTATAGCGGTTTAGTTTGCGCAGAGCAGATGTTATATGGGATGGTATCGTTTTGCTGCGGTGCAGCCACAGTCACAGCCACAGTCAACCACCCCTCACAACATGAGCTGGGGATTGTGGGGTGCCGAGTGCGCATGTCTGGGATGCGAGGTGGGAAGTGCGAGATGCTGCCGAAGGCCCGAGATGACAACAATTTCAGCAGCGGACTCAGAATCGCCAGTCCGTAATCCCTTCCAGCTTTTCAGTGTGTTTCTGGAGCAGTTCGCGTGCGGCGGTGTTTTGTGCAGTGTTGAGTGGCGAAAGTGCTGGCTTCTTTGAGGGCTTACAAACAATTTTGTCCCGACTCGTCGAACAAGAAAAAACGTGCATACCAGCCAACCGAGAATTTAAAAGTAATCAACAAAGTATACATTGTTGTTTTTCAATGTTTGCCGATATATGTATGTTTTTTTTTCTGTTTGTGGATATACACGCCAAAGGGATTTCAAGGGAGTATTGCATCGAGAGTGTTTGTCCTTTTCTGTGCCCGTCTTTGTTTGGTTTTAAAATATTCATATTCGTTTTCCATCCGCCCTTTTTGCATTTTTTATAACTCCCACCCACTTTAGCCGCCCCCAAGGGGCGTGGGCCAAAAACTGCGCCTCAATCGCAGTTTACTTCATGGGTGTGTTGTGTTCGGTGCTCGGGGTGGTGGGGGTAGTTTATGATGTTTATGAGTTGATTATGGGCTGCAAAGTGCTGTGCTATTGCCTTCGGGATCTGTTCCCCCCGGGACATCTCGTCCTGTCCCGTCCCGTTCCGTCCCGTCCCGTTCCGTCCCGTCCTGGAAATATATACCTCTGAATGCCTGACCCTGGGGCGCTTCGGCTGCACATGTGTAGATAACTCAAAATGGACACACCTGATGATTTTGTACCAGTGTGGGTGGGTGGGGTGTGTGGGGTGTGTGTGCGAAGTTCCTGCGGCCAAGGGAGCTACACTCGCGGCTGCACTAATAGCACTAATAGCTACTAGGCATTGGCGAAATGGGTACATTAGTGAGTTAGCACTAAGGTGTCACTTCCCTTGGGCTCCAATCAGATTAGGAGCAAGAATCTAGCTTAAAAACGTCTCATTCCTACTCCCGATTCTTTGCCAAAACGTTTCCTTGTTTCAAGTCCTCTTTTTGCGACCGCGAGTGCCTGTGAATGTGCCAGAATGTAGTGAGTGAGTAACGGTAACGGCAAAGGTAACGGCAACGGCAACGGAACGTACATGTAGGCCCATGGCCCACATAAGTATGCAGTGCACGTACGGCCAGGCGGATGTGTGTGGGCGTGCGTGGGTGTGTGTGTGTGTATGTGTATGTGTGAGTTACCGTTTCCAGGTGCAGGTGACAACTCGATAAGCAGCCGATAGATGGCGCTACCATGCGAGGCCCCACAACTTTTTCACTTCCTGTTTTCACTTCACAGGCATTCCGCTGCATCAGAACTACATATATTTGCACTTTGATTTGGGGGCGTGGCAGGTCGACGGCGGACAATGAACCCGCCCACGCAGCAAGGACAATAATTACAGACTGGAATGGGATGCCCAGTGGAGGAGCAGCATGAGTTCGCCCTTTTGGAGCGATGGCAGTACTGGTATCGCAGCGGCCCCACAATCCACATAACTCGCATTACGGGCGCTAAGTTTCGATAAGTTGGCAATAATCGCCGGAAATGGGCAGTCTGCCGAATCTTCACGAGCTGGAGGAGGCGGAGCGCAAGCGGGAGAAGCGACGGGAGTACGAACTTCTGCTGGAGCAGCGGGCCCGGGACACCAGTCGCGAGCGGGAGCGACTCACCGCGTTTGCTCAGCAGCGCAAGGTGAGATCGGCTTAGTGCAGCCCACTTCCTCACCACTATATATGTATGTATGTTTGTACTCCACTCAGCAATCGTCGTATAATGCTTACATAATGGCTGGTCTGGGGATTGGTGGCGGATCCTTGAGCCTCAATGCCACCGGAGGCACTGCAACCGGCAATGGAGATCTGCCCGGTGGCAATGGAACAACTGCTGGAAAGGGCCCAGTCCAGGCGGTGGGCGCAGCATCTGGATTGGCCACCAGTTCGGGTGCTCCGGTAGCCACCAGCGGCTTTGCGATGCTGGGACTGGGCAAGAAGTATGCCCCACACTCACACCACCATCAACATCAGCATCAGCATCAGCACCAGCACCAGCACCAGCATCATCAGCACCGCCATTCGCTGACCACCAGGCATAGAGTGATGCGTACCCGCAGTTCTGGAGGAGCCCAGAACGTCTGGGAAGAGCAGATGATGGAGGTGAGTGCTCAGGTGAACACATAAAATGTCCGCCCCCGTGTGAGAAGCCTTTATATAATTCATGTCAGTTGCTTTCCGGCACGGTGACACCTGTCGCATATAAATAGAATCAGAGAGCTTAGATCTTTGTCCTGGACACTGAACTATCTTGTGATTGAGTGTGAACAAAAGGGGTGCTATGTGGTCAGTGGTCGTCAATGGTGAATAGTGGACAATGGGTGCTCGGACCTTGATTGTCTTTCCCAGTTGCACAACAACTAGCTGGTATTGTTCCATGGGATCCCTGGGATCCTACTACTCCTCCTTTGTTTGTGGTCGTTTTAAGGTCGTTGGCAGCAACAGCAATAGCCTGCCCAGACCCTTGGATTCCTGCTATATCCTAATACCATTTGCTTGCATCCTTTCCAGCAGCACATCACCGCATACTCGCCGTCGCCCATTTCGACACGCTCGCATCGAATAAATCCGGTGTCCTCGTACCAGGTGCAGGCTGCTCTGGCGGCCTCGCGTCGCCGGGAGTCCATAAACAGCTCCATTGGAGCCACCTCCATCCGGCGATTGATAACGCTGAACAACAGGAATTGCCGGCACAAGGTGCCGGGCCATGTGCGCCAAAAAGTGTGGCGCCAATTCAGCTGCCTAAGTTTGGCCCACGGACTGATGAACTGCGTTCTGCTGCCGGTGATGGCGCTCCAGGGCTCCAATGCAGTGTGGCACCATCGGGAGGAATGGTTGCCCCTCGGCCCGGAGATTGGATCCCTTCTGCTGAGTGCTCTCTTCCTGGTGGCCGCTGGGATGAGCCTGCCAAGCATTCGACTGATGAAACGATATGGTTATGGGCCACTGATAGTGGCGAACTATATGACAGTGCTTCTATTCCTCCTGTCGCACCTGTACGCCTCCATTTACACCCTTCTACCCGCCTATTTGCTGCTGGGCGTGACCTTGAGCGGATCCGCTGGCTCCAAAGCGGCCTTGATTGTCCACTTTGGAGGGAAATTGAGCTGCTCCTGCGAGTCACAGCAATCGCAGGCGGCGGTCGATGTCTTGCACGAGGAGCACAAGATGTTTTGCAATCGGGAACAGAAGGTGAGGCGTCTGGCCAGGTGGTTCAGGGTTTCCCAAGACCTGGGACTCATCGGTGGAGCCCTTCTGGCCTCCATTTTGCTGGCCTGCAGCGATGGAAACTTTACGGGAGATTGCTCCGGACTGGTTTACTATGGAAACGAGAGCTGGCCACCCCAACTGAGGGATTTCTACAATAGGAACGAGCACGGCGACAGGATCTGTGGGGCAGACATGTGTCCCCTGAGAGTGCAATCCATTCTGGCGGCGGGTTGGGCCAATGGCAGCTCCATACCCAGTTCCATCTATGCGGGCTTCATCGAAAGTGAGCCCCGGGTGGCCGGGCAATCGCTACTCTGGCTGTACGTTCTGTTCTCGATGATATCATTGACCCTCTCCCTGCTGATTGTGGTGGACAAGGTGTATGCCGCAGGCTCATCGCGACCGGAGCGTTCAAGAGATGTGAGCATCACGGACACCCTGCTCTTTGCCGGCCCCCTGGCCTATTTTGTGGGCACGGAACAGGCCTATATGATGGGTGACTTTCTGAGGGCCTTCGTCACCTGCTCGTTGGGGATCGGAATGATTGCCGGCGCCTTAATTGGCATGGGTCTGATGCAGCTTATCGTCTCCTGTACCCTGAGCATGCTGCTCAGGCACGTCAAGAGGATCGTCGTAATTTGTGAGTAGCAAATGGGCACAGGGTACTCGAAGTTACAATGCTCTTCTCTTTGCAGTGGCTGGTTTCTTCTTCCACTCCTGTCTGCTGCTGGCTTTGTCCAGTTGGAAGCCCTCGAGTGACGACAGTGCCCTGTTCTATGTGATTGCCGCCTCGTGGGGTGCCTGTAATGGGATGTGGGAGACGCTCCTGCTCTCGCTGGTCACCCTCAACCATGCCAGTCATGTATCGGAGGTTCAGGCGCCTCTGCTGGCCCTTCGGTTCCTGGGACTAGGACTGACCTTCGCCGGTCACGGCTTCCTCTGCGAATCGATGAAGATCATTGCCCTGGTGGTGCTTCTCGTCATCAGTGTGCCGCCTTATGCTACGCTGGAAATCCGATTGGAGGCGCAACGCAAGGCGACGCTCGTCAGCTTATGACGCAGCATCTTCAGCTAGTCCCGACGAATGCGACGGGAAGTCGTGGCTCGGACGCACACCATGTGACATGTTCCGGATACGGATACGGACGCAGAACTGGATCCGGATCCGGATCCGGGTCGGCGGCCAGATATCCTCGAATCGCAGCCCGTCAGTATGGAACGAGAGACACAAGTCAAGCGACGCAAGTTACACTTCAAGCTCAGTGGACAGAAGTCGGTCGATTCGGAAAGGGATACGGTGTAAAACAGGCTTTATCTGATATATTATATATACATATAGCCATGGGGGCCATGGGGGCAAAGCTGGCTATTGACCTCTGTCCGCGGGCCTAGAGGATAAGACTAGTTAATAGGTTTGATCTACACTCATGTGGGGGTTCCCTTCGATGTGAGTGCATTCTCAATTTATAGCATTTGCCAGTGCCAGTAATGTTGTTCCATTTCTATAACCTATCTATCAAATAGAGAAATAAAGATAGAGACCGATAGAGAGGGAGATATATATAGAGAGGGATGGAAGGAGAAGAGCTTTATGAGCCACAATAAGCATCTAGCATGTAGAACGTTATATATGTATGTACCAGTATAGCCGATCTGAGGTGATACGATATCAATTGCCGTATCTGCATACATGAATGTATTTCGCCAAGGGCTCCTCTGCCAAAAAGGTTTTTTTTTGTGTGTACTTCCTAATGTAAACTCCTAGGCGTTCAATTGGAACTCCAGTTTGCAGTTTCCAAACCGGAGCGATCCGATCCGATCCGGTCCAGAGTTAATGTATGTTATGTACGAGTATATGTTGTCGGTGTTATGTGCGTTATATAGGTTTCGAGACCCTCCACTTTTGCCTAACCATAGGTGCATCCCGATGCAGATCCAGATCCAGATCCAGATCCAGATCCAAATCCAGATTCAGATAAAGCTAGCTGCAAACTGTTATGATAAACAGGTAAAATCCTAAGGTCTAAGGTCTAAGGTCTAAAAGCAACAATGTTAACATTTTAAAAATTTTGAGAGTAACCATTTTGCGACCGCTGACGATTTCATACATCGGGCTAAGTATTACATGTATGTTGCTAGCCATATACTACGAGTATATATACATATACATGCATATACAAATACACATAGACATAGACATACTATATATTTTTTCTTAGCGCTGGTTCCATCTGAATACTGGAATACTGAACAAAGCAGGTCGCAAACGAATGAAACCGGTGGGACGGGCAGCCACATACGATAAGATCGAGTTCTACGTGTATTGGATGTGTGTTGTATATTGTAGGTGTCCATATCCAGATCCAATAAAGATTTCAAAAACAAGTGTATTGCTGATTCGACTATTGCTGATTCCACTGGCGCAATTAAAACCGCCCCGTCTACGCTTAGTTGCAAACAACTGGACTCATCTAAGCGGTTCGCTGGAGCTTTGCCTTGGAGCTTTCTCTCGCCGATCCAATCCGATCGCGAAAAGCTAATGATCGCGTCGGAATAGTGGTCATATATCATTTTGAGCGCATGTGTGTGTGCGTGTGTGTGCGGGCCTGTTAGCTTTATCAATTGGGGTACGGGGTACTTAGCTAAGTTACTTGCTTAGTTAGTGGCTTTCTGCGGCCCTCGAGAGACGCGTTCGCCAGCCCCAATGGATAAAGATACAGGGGATAAGGACTCCACCCCCGCCCCCGCTTCTGAGACAACCCCCTCGAATGTCGCTGAATGGAGCGACAAGCTGTCGGATCTGGTCGCCTGGTTCGAGGCCAATCCCAATCTGCCCGAGAAGATCGGTAAGTGAGTCAGTGGAATCGAGTCCAAATACGTTTCGCTCCGATTGATAACCAGTCAAGTGGCAGACGGAATTAATGGGCGCGCAATCGCCTGTTTGTGGTAACGATCCATTAACCTTGTAACCGAGCGGTGCCAAAGGTCAAGTGCATTAGGCACCTCCAGTGATATGAATGCAGCTCCTCCTTGCAGAAGTTGGCCTGACATGCACTCAGATATTGATAATTATGAAATGTATCTTTATGTCGCCACAAGGTATCTTTTATAGTAGCTTAAAGCTTCCCCAAAATCCTTTCATAAATTATTACGAGCCCCACCAATTCTTCCCGATAGAACCCATAGTTATGCTACGATTCCTCAAGTGCACGGCTTTTGATGTGGAGCGCACCAAGTCACTGGTGGAGCTCAATTATAGTATGCGCAATAAGAGCCCACATCTGTTTATGGATCGCAACATGGAAGACGAGATGACTGCCAAGGGTCTGAGGGTTTCGTAAGTGCTACCTTACTGCAAGATTTAATGAAGGAGTAATAACCGTATTCCCCGTAACAGGGACCTACTGGTATTACCCGGAGTTACTCCCCAGGGAAATAAGCTGATCTTCTTCCGCATGGCCGATCTGGATCCACGAACGGTGGGTCTTGACTAGGATGTACATGCACCCGGTTGATCTATTTAATCTACAAATGTGCTATTTCTGCAGCGCAATTCTGTTGAGGAGACCAAAATCTTCGTCATGATGAGTGATGCGCGATTCACGAAGCCGGATGTGGAGCTAGAAAGTGGAAGCGGAGAAGATTACGTACTTGACGAAGCGGACATTGCCGTGGGCGATGTTCAGATTGTGGACATAGGGGGCTACACCCTGCGCCACCTGGCCCACGTCTCCATTTTCGTGCTGCGTGTCTACATGAAGTTCCTGCAGGAGGCCTATCCCTCGCGCCTCCAGGCCATGCATGTTATCAACTGCCCCACCTACCTGGACAAGCTCATCTCCATGATGTCGCCCTTCCTGAGGGAGGAAGTCCGCAATATGGTAGCCACTGCCGAAATGTACTTCGTTCCAAGCACTTTCTAAGCAAATCCCCTTGCAGATCAAGTACCACACAGAGGGTCTGGATAGCCTCTACAAGGAAGTGCCGCGGGACATGCTGCCGGATGAGTATGGCGGCAAGGCGGGCTCTGTAGCGGAACTCAAGGCCAGGGGCATCCAGTCCATCAGGGACAACGCGTGAGTACTGCCTTCAAATGGGGCTGTCCATGTAAGCCACCCAATTTGTACTTCATAGGGCTTACCTGAGCGACGAGCGGTACTGGAAGGTGGCCGCCCAGAGCAAGAGTCGATGGTCCTGGTTCTGATATCCCGATCATGCAACGTGATATATGTATATGTATGTATATTGAAATGTGATCAAGCAGCGCGTCTTGCCAAAGCGATGATATCGATTAGTTGGGGAAGTCCCAGTAACACTTGCAGGTTCCAGAGCTCAGTGAAGCGGACCCTCCATTACGAATTCTTATTTTCATATTTTATTATTTTCTTACCCATTTCTCTATTATCAAATAAGGGGCTATTGTCGATTGATTGACAGCAATGGCAAGAATATACAAAGACAAAGCAATAAATTATATTAATTAGATTTGATGAGGTTTTATTACACCCAAAAGCTAGGTGGTTCTCAATGTTCTTCTATGATTACGAAGAACATACGTTTTTAGATGTATTTCCCATCCAGTGAATAGAAACCATTCATTTCGGCTTCAATTAAAGCAAAAATTGTGTCACTACTAACGATGGCATTGGGATGCGGCACACGACCAGGTGATTAGGCAGATCCAGAAGCTGGGACGGAACATATTTAGGCACTATTAAGCGTCGTCCAAACGATGGCCGAAAAGCCATTATAAAATTACGTGGTTTTAATCACCAACGCAGTAGCATTGAATATTCAAAAACTAAATCGATGAGCGAAATCGATGCACAATTGTCAGTCAGTCGTCTGCCAGGCTTCAAGCCCAACGGTTCGAAAGCGATTCGAAAGCGTTTTTTGAAAGTGATTCGAAAGCGATTGCTGCGTCCGATAGCCGATAGGAGCAAGGCCGGCGAAGAAAACAGCGAGGGAGCAATCGATAGCCCGGCACCTTAGCACCAATGAGCCGCATAGATGGACGAGAGACGGGGGCGAGCGGTACGTCGGAGCAGCTGCAGCGGGAACAGGACGGCGGCACAACGGAACAGGCGCAGCGGAAGCAGGAACGGGATCTCCAGGAGCTCCTCGAGTGGTTCCGGCACAATGACAAGCTGCCCAAGAAGATTGGTAAGCGATGTGCCCGTAAACCGTGCGGGAATCTAACATCCGTCGTTCACTGCCCATCCAAAACCATCACCCACCTTCCACTTCCCACCACCAGCCACCACACACCTCCCATTAATGAGGTCGTTAGTAGGCCGCTCCACTCGCCGCCTTACGTCACTGTAGTGAATTGTATACAAACAATAAATGTACAGGCATGTCTCCCTAAATCGAACCGCCCCATGTTATCCGACCGCCCGTTTCCATATTTCCAAGTAATTAATATGCTCTTACTGTGCACATTGGCTTGTTTCCTTCGTACAAACCTTACAATATATGTATGTATTTGCAGATCCGCTGCTGCTCCGGCGCTTCTACCAGTGTATGTTTGGGGACGTGGAGGAGACTCGGAAGCTCATGGAGGTGAACTACAACCTGCGCAACCGGCACCCGCACCTGTTCATTCGGAGGGATCCTCTAGACGCGGACAGCAGGCGCACCTTCGACTACGCGTAAGTGTGTCCTTGTTTAAAGAACAGTGCTTTCTCTCTTTTTGAGGGCAGGTGTTCCAGGAAACATTCTAACACGTATTTTACATACTCGAATTTCAGGAACATTCTACCGCTGCCGGGCCTAACTCCGGACAAATGCAAAGTGTCACTGTACTGCTTCCGGGATTTCGAGGCCTCCAAGGTGAGTAATAGCTACTCTTTGCTGTAGGACCCTACGCTTCTGACCCCTTAATCCCATCCCCAGATGCACCACACGGAGGACACGCGCGCCTTCTTCATGGTCAGCGACTGCCGGTTTGTGACGCCGGATGATCCGGCCAACCCGGATGTCCTGTCCGAAGGAGAGGTGCAGATCTTCGACATGAAGGGCACCACCATGCGACACATTTCGCGGCTGACGATCAGCACGCTGCGCGCCTACATCAAGTTCCTCCAGCTGGCATTTCCGGTGCGACTGCGCGCCATCCACATGATAAACTGTCCCACTTACCTGGATCGGATCGTCAGCGTGGTGAAGCCCTTCATCAGCGACGAGGTCTTTAAGCTGGTGGGTTTCGTCACTCAACGAAGTTTTTATCTCAAATAACTTATCTTTACCATTGCTTTCTACATTTCAGATCCGCTTTCACACGCAGAGCATAGATACGCTGTATGAATTTGTGCCGCGAGAGATGCTGCCGGAGGAGTACGGCGGAGGAGCTGGGTCCTTGGAATCACTGCGGACCCATACCCAAAAGGCATTGGTTGAGCATCGGTGGGTTTTGATTTGCATGTGATGGTTAGTTAGTAATGCATCGTTGACTTTTCTAGCGACTATCTGATGGACCCCGATCAATGGGTGGTGGTAAAGCCGGAGAAGCGGAACGAGAGCTCGTGGAGATTTTTTAAATGATTCCCGAGGACAGTGAGCAGGGTGACAAGGAATCTCTTTCAACCAAAGACGGTTAGAAACTGTTCGAATAAATGAGGATAAATAGTTCCTGCGGCTTTCATCTCTTAAATATCAATTCTTTTAACATTTTTTTTTAAATTGCTTGAAAATAAATAAGTAAAACATGTGTCATATATTTTATTTTTAACCCAACAAAGTACAATTAGAATCTGAGTATTTATTTTTGGAAATACAACAATAAAATGTATTTAATAAAGTTCCTACTTTGTAAAATACTACTTTTGAAAATACTACTTACGAAAATACTACTTTCGAAAATACACTTTTGGCACAATCGAAATGTAGAATGCAGAACATCAGTGGAGACAGAAAAGTCGGCTATCGATAGTGAGCTATCGAAATACGCGTATCGTTATCGCACGACGTTGTCGGTGGCATTATTTATTTTGTTGCGACTTATCGTATTTTTAACAATTTAATAAATAGTTTACTAAGTTAGGAATCCGCACAACTACACAGCCATGGAGCGGCCACAGAAGATGCCCAAGGTGGCTAAGGTAAGTGCCATCGTCCGAAATCTACCAAAGCATCGTATTCACTCTAAAATTTCACCAGGTCAAGAACAAAGCGCCGGCGGAGGTGCAAATCACGGCGGAGCAGCTGCTCCGTGAGGCCAAGGAGCGAGATCTGGAGATTCTGCCGCCGCCGCCAAAGCAGAAGATCTCCGATCCCGCCGAGTTGGCAGACTATCAGCAGCGAAAGCGAAAGACCTTCGAGGACAATCTCCGCAAGAACCGCATGGTGGTCAGCCATTGGATCAAATACGCCCAGTGGGAGGAGCAGCAGCAGGAGATCCAGCGGGCGCGCTCTATTTGGGAGCGAGCGTTGGACAATGAGCACCGGAACGTGACCCTCTGGCTGAAATACGCCGAGATGGAGATGAAGAACAAGCAGGTGAATCATGCTCGCAACCTGTGGGATCGGGCGGTGACCATCATGCCGCGAGTCAACCAGTTCTGGTACAAGTACACCTACATGGAGGAGATGCTGGAGAATGTGGCAGGGGCGCGTCAGGTGTTCGAGCGCTGGATGGAGTGGCAACCGGAGGAGCAGGCCTGGCAAACCTACGTCAACTTCGAGCTGCGCTACAAGGAGATCGACCGGGCACGGGAGGTTTACGAGCGATTTGTCTATGTGCATCCGGACGTGAAGAACTGGATAAAGTTCGCCCGCTTCGAGGAGTCCCATGGGTTTATCCATGGCTCCCGGCGGGTATTTGAGCGCGCTGTAGAGTTCTTTGGGGACGAGTACATCGAGGAGCGTCTGTTCATCGCCTTCGCACGTTTTGAGGAGGGGCAGAAGGAGCACGATAGGGCGCGCGTCATCTACAAGTACGCCTTGGATCATTTGCCTAAAGATCGCACACAGGAGCTGTTTAAGGCCTATACGATACACGAGAAAAAGTACGGCGACAGAGCGGGTATTGAGGATGTGATCGTTTCCAAGCGCAAGTACCAGTACGAGCAGGAAGTGGCTGCCAATCCAACCAACTATGATGCCTGGTTCGACTATCTGCGTTTGATTGAGGCGGAGGGCGAGCAGGATCAGATCCGTGAGACATACGAGCGGGCCATTTCCAACGTGCCGCCTGCCAATGAAAAGAACTTCTGGCGACGCTACGTTTACCTTTGGATCAATTATGCCTTATACGAAGAACTTGAAGCGGAGGATGCGGAACGTACGCGCCAGATCTACAAGACCTGTCTGGAGCTGATACCTCATAAGCAGTTCACCTTCAGCAAGCTCTGGCTGCTGTACGCCCAATTCGAGATCCGCTGCAAAGAGCTGCAGCGAGCACGCAAAGCTCTGGGCTTGGCCATCGGTATGTGTCCCAGAGATAAGCTCTTCAGGGGCTACATTGAGCTGGAGATTCAGTTGCGTGAGTTCGAGCGCTGCCGCCTGCTGTACGAGAAGTTCCTGGAGTTTGGACCGGAGAATTGTGTCACCTGGATGAAGTTCGCCGAGCTGGAGAATCTGTTGGGCGACACGGAACGGGCGAGAGCCATTTTCGAGCTGGCGGTGCAGCAGCCACGCCTGGACATGCCAGAGCTGCTGTGGAAGGCGTTCATCGACTTCGAGGTGGCCCTGGGCGAAACGGAGCTGGCCAGACAGCTGTACGAGCGCCTCCTCGAGCGCACGCAGCACGTGAAGGTGTGGATGTCGTTTGCCAAGTTCGAGATGGGCCTCAACCACGGCGACAGCGGACAAGATGCGGAGCTCAACGTGCGGCTGGCAAGGAGAATCTACGAGCGGGCCAACGAGATGTTGCGTCAGCTGGGCGACAAGGAGTCGCGTGTTCTGCTGCTAGAGGCATGGCGCGACTTTGAACGC
This sequence comes from Drosophila orena, assembly GCA_005876975.1. Taxonomy (NCBI): domain Eukaryota; kingdom Metazoa; phylum Arthropoda; class Insecta; order Diptera; family Drosophilidae; genus Drosophila; species Drosophila orena. Next base: position 675,923 of record VCKV01000288.1, on the reverse strand, counting down.
GACGCCTCCGATTCGCAGGCGCTACAAAAGGTAATGGACAAGATGCCGCGGCGCATCAAGAAGCGGCAGAAGATCGTCTCGGACGATGGCGTCGAGGAGGGTTGGGAAGAGGTATTCGACTACATCTTTCCCGAGGACGAAATGGCTCGACCCAACCTCAAGCTGCTGGCTGCCGCCAAGATGTGGAAGAAACAGAAAGACGTCACGGAGGACGATCCACCCACTTCAGATATTGCATCTGATCCAGAGCCTGCAGCTGATGCTGCTCCAGCGGAGACGACGGATAGCGGCGACTGATCCAAAGCATGCTATTCCCTTCTGCGTAACAATCTTTGCTTTTGAAGAAAGCTAAATATCCGACATCGCAGATTTTCGCTTTATTTTTGGACAACTTAGGAGTAGAACACTTAAATAAAATACCATAATGATAATTTCTTTTTGTAATTGATTTATTATATTTCTCCTAGTTTGCGATTTACAACAACACTTTGTTTTGTAAAAGAGAGATTATGAACTTCTTACTTGGCCCTCAGCAAGAGTGTAAAAACCGAGTAGGTAAACCTCATGACCTGGAATCAAGTGAAGGTATGTGTAAGCAAGTCAAAGAACATTTAAATAAATAGTGCCTTGCCTGTTCAAAGGTCTCCAGCGAGAGGGCGATGTAATTGCCTGCATAGATGAGAGAAGGCCGCTGAGTCCTGGCCAGTGTGAAGAGCAGTTCCCGCTTGAACTTGGGCAGCTGATCCACCCAGTTGCAGTCGTAGAATGCATCGCACAGCGCCTCGCTCTGCGTCCGCATCCTGTCCCCAAAATAACAGATTACAAACACCTCCAAGGTAACGGCCAAGAAAAAGACAATCGATATGATCATGGCGGTATGGTCGTGCTCATCCGCCATGTACAGGAAGTGCATGGCGACGGTACACTGAACGGCAGCGGAGCAGGCAAACTGAGCCATGCAGGCCACAGAGAGGACGCGCTGAATGATCTCCCTCAGCCGATGGACCCGCATCAGATCGCGGATGCACTCGACCAGTTCCTGGTAGACCTCCTCTCGCCAGGCTTCATACGACTGCCTCTCTGTGGAGTTCTCCGTCCTAGATCCAATCCGACGCACCCTCAGCTCCAAAGCACGCATGTGACCCGTGAGCAGGCAGAGAAACGCAGGCGGATAGGAGTCACTAGCGCAGTTCTGAACAGCCTGCACAACCAAACCGAAGAGCTGGTAAATATTGATGAGCACAAAGTTTCTGGTGGAGTGCATCCAGTCAACGCCGAACCAGGCCGGATACAGGAGCTCTCGATCCGGACGAACGATCACGCGGATGCAACTCAGAATGGTACCGAACACGAAAATACTGCCAAAGGTGCGAAATGTGCCCTGTGCGATATTCACTTCCTTCCTCAAGGCAGATATCTCCTCGGGATCTGCCACCAGTTTGGTTCTTGCGTCCATTAGCCTTAGGAGCGAGCGAATCTCATGAAGCTGTTTCCGCACCATGAACACATTCACAAACTTCAAATTGGCCACAATATCCGTGATAGTAATGGTCAGGTTCTCGCACAATCCGGCCATGTTGGTGGTGAACAGCAGCCTGGCCAGCAAGCTCAAGGGAAACAGCACGGTGACCACCAAATTGACCGTTATGGAGTACACCAGGTATCGCAAGCTAGAAGCCCCCGGAGGACGCATCAGGCCAGTGAGCTCCCAAACGCGCCAGTGGTAGTACACAGCACTGTGGGTGTCCAGTTCGGATTCCACCTGCTTCGCCATTATCCCGGTTACCTTTGAGGCAACTCCATGAGTCCTTATGCTTTTATACTCTGGCGATTACCAGTGATTGCGCTATTAGATGGATTGTTGGCCAAACTTGTGGGTTAAGTGGCTGGGAAAAGTAACCATTGGGCCGAGTATAATGATCCCCCAGAAAAAGTTTTCGCGGTGCCTTTAGTGTTTTGTTGGAAATCTCTCTTTATTCTGCTGCATTCTTCATTCTTGTGGGGATGGGGAAAGTGTTTATATAGTGGCAACTAACGGTTAAGCCCAAAAGCACCTGACAAGCTAGGTCAAAGGGCCAGATTCTAAAATATTTAGTCTTAGGACTCCCTATTTGCCATTTAGTTATTTAGCTACATGAGGCTTAAATGTTCCTCATTGATAATAATAATTCCACTATATGTAAGTTCAATTGGGTTTTACTGCGCTAAGTGTGAGGACAAAACCTAACCGGCGGTTTACACACTGTGCCTTACAAATACTTGCAATTCTTCTCGTTTCGAAGTCAGCTGAGTCATTGCTTATTGAGGGATCGCTGTTAACTGATTTCTTTGAAATTGGTGCTATGTTTATGTTGCTATTAACAAGTCTGAATTGAATGTCAAGTGTAATCAGGGTATGCTTAATTGTGTCCAACTTCCAAGGCAGTAATGTTTACTCTTGACCATGTGTGCTGTTAACTGGTTTGGAAATTGATGCTATACTACAGTTTTTACAGTGGGCCCTAGGTTTTACTTTTCCGCTAAGTGTGGCTGCTTTGAGGTTACTTGTCAGGTGGATCAGGTCATCAAGATCAGGAGCGTGATTAATCTACTATCGGTGAAGAGAACAGTGGAGTAGGTTTCAGGGACGAGGTTTGGGGTCGGGAAAAAAAACACAAAATCAAATCCGTAGATGCACACCATCGAGAACACGTTCACAGAGTGATCTTAATTTGTAGTTTTTAAGAATTAATTTAAAAATACAATCAAGTGGTGTAATCCAAGGCTTACAGAGTGATTAATGCCAGAGTGCTTAGGATCCGGCCTCTCTGTTCCAATAATGTGGCGTCCAAGCACTCGGGCAGCGAATAGGAAAATAATTTATATATATATATATCAATATATATGCATACATATATAGCTAAGGGCGTGTCATAATGTGTACAAATAATGTGAACTGTAACTTAATATTTAACAACAAATAGTTTTCGAATAAGGAAACTGTTACGTTACGTTACGTTTACAATTCAATACTCTACTTTACGTTACGTTAGACAAGTGAATCGTTATGTGTTCTTCGTTCTTCGCTCTCGCAATCGAGAACTACAGTTCCGCCCACATTATCATCGCTGGGTTTGTATTGTGTTGCAATATAATCGTACTAAGCTCAGTTCTCAGTCGCAAGAGCAACGTGTGACAAAAGCACCTCCTCCTCGGTGGAGGAGAAGGATGTATACATCCGATATGGAGTCGGATCATACGTCATCAATTGTCAGACTCTTGCTGTTGCTCGCTTCTAGTTTTAGTTTTAGTTTTAAATTGCTCTTTTGTTTACGCTTTAGTTTACGATTAGTTGATTCGGTTCGATTCGATTGATTCGGTTTCGGTTGCATTGGCTGCCTAGGGATTTGGAATTCTTGCTTCTTTATCGCTTCCGGCCTTAGGGGCGGCGCTCTGATTTGAAATTGCGTTTTTGTCTTTGTCTGACTTGGCATCCTGCGAAAGAAATACGAGAATTGCCAACGGGTTTCAATAGCTAATTTTTTCGAGTGTGTAAAAAGAGCTGTCAGATCTGTTTTCGCTCTCAAATGCATTCTGCGAATTTCTCTTGGCTATTTCCAGATAACTACGTCTACGAATTTCAATTACTTAAATAGGAACGGGAATAGTACAACTTCTTATCTTAAAACCTCATAATTATCATTTAATATGCTATGAGTTTCAAAAGTTGGACTATACCTACTAAGGTAAGTACCATAATTGATATTCTGGCAGTTTAGATTTCACGAAATTCACTTTTCAAATGCCAACCAAAATGGTGAATGAAAACAGCCATAGGATTCAGTACTGAGGCTCGTTCAAAAAAAGTATTAAGTAAATTAAGGAATTAAGTTACTAAGAGTGCATTTACAAATCTACGACGCCTGCCACGATTAAACATTACAAAATTCTATACCGATTTTTTTAATTTGATAAAGTGGCAGCCATATATGCGGTACGTTATCAAACAGTTTTAAATACTTAAAAACACAATTTTGTTCAGTTCCGAAGGCTTCTATGGCTGGAAGTATATGCCAATAGGTTTCTCTTTTGTGGATATATATCAGTGCCAAGGGAACCGAAGGTGAAAATCGATGTGACAACAACCTCCTGCAGGACTGCAGGTAATGGGAGGCAGTGCATCAGGTTGCGATTCACTATCTCGCTTTCTCTGCTGCCTTTTCTTTTCCTACCGCCCGGCAAACGCAACAAAGAGGGACGGGTGGGGGTTATGGATCAAATCAGGACTGCAAAGCGATTCCAGATCAAACCGGTGTGCATTCCTGAAGAGATGCATTGGATGGGACACCTGTTCCTAGGGAATGAGGAGATGTTGGGGATCCACAATATGCTCACCTTGGCCTTGACACTGGCTGCCTCCTGCTTGAGATACTCTTCCCGCGCCGCCTCGTAGAGGCCAACAAACTTGTCCCGCTGCCCTTTATACTGAGCAAAGAGTTCGTCGTCTTTGTGGCCCTTCAATCTGTTCTCGATATCCACCTTCTTATCGTGCTCGCTGCGTATCTCGTCCGTGACCCAGGGCTTGTCGATGGGATACTGATTGATCAGGTTCTTCAGTGTCTTTATGCTGCTCTTCCCTTTCACCACCTGCTTCATTAGCTTGGGATTGGGCTTCATGATCCGGCCGCCATTCATGTTCATTGGACCAAAGGGTCCGCCCGGTGGGATGCCTCGCGGCGGCATCCGTGGACCCATCATATGCATGGGCGGCGGGCCACCCATCATAGGGCCTGGACCGGGTCCGTTGCGCCGCATAAAGTGCGGTGGGGGCGGCGGCGGTGGTCCACCCATAGGGCCCATGGGCCCGGGCGCGCGCATACCGGGCATCGGTGGCTGGAAAGGCATCTGCGGGTAAGGTCCTCCAGGGCCCATCGGACCGGGTCCTCGTGGTCCGGGGCCCATTGGCGGACCCATCATGTGGCGTGGAGGAGGACGGTTCGGAGGGGGACCACGCTGGAATCCATTAAAGCCACCGCGCATCTGGTTGGGATTGTTGCCCGGAAAGCGCTGCCAATCGCCTCCGTTCATCTGGTTGTTGAAGGGCTGCTGCTGCTGGTTATGCTTGTTGTTGTGGTTGTTCATCTTGCCCTGCTGCTGGTTCGGACTGTGATGCTGCTGCTGTTTGGTGCCTTTCATAGGCTTCTTCTTAAAGCTGTCCACCTGGTGTTGTTTGTTTCCCGGTCCCGGGCTGTTGAAGTCTATATACAGGGGATCGCTGGGCATTTGGCTGGAGGAGAACATCATCTGGTTGTTACTATTGCCGTTGGCAGTGTTACCATTCCCATGTTCATTTCCATTGCCGTTTCCTCCTGGTCCGGAGTTATTATTGCCCGGACGAAAGGGTTTCCTGTACGGAGCCGCAGCTGCCCGTGGATTATTGTTGCTACTACTATTATTGTTGCTCTGGTTGTTGCGGTGCTGTGGATACGAATTTTGCTGTTGTTGCTGAAACTGTTCCTGCATTTGAGGTGGATGCTGCTGCGACTCCATGGTCCGGTTCTGATGGAATTGGTTCTTGGACACCATTGCAGGTAGCTAAATTCAGCTGAGCAGGGGGGTTCAGGACTCGAGCAAGAGAACCAAGCCGAAACGACAGGCGGGGTTTTTACACGCTTATTTGCCAAATGAATTTATATTGAAAGAAATTACGATGAATCGATTACGATTACGACTCGATCGCACTGAGTTAAACGAGTGCAAATTCTATGGTTGCGATAGTTGCCGGCGAATGTTTTCCCACTGATGTTCCCACTGACACAAATGTAACATATATGCACATCACATCAAATTTCATACTGTCTCAACTTCACAAGCAGTAGTTATCGCCAGCGATGTTATCGATAAGCGTACTTTGCACGTGCGATTTAAACCAATGTTTATATTATTGGGTTTAGTTGATACTATTACTTTATTTTATTAACAACTTTGGTAAAGTAAAGTAATCATGGGCAAGAAGGTGTACAATGCTAAAGCGCGGCAGAATCCACAAACAATTGTGGACAATTCGGCCGTGAAAAAGGTGGGTAATCCGTAGAACCAAACAGGTTGAACCCGATTTCTTACCATTTGCCAAATCCAATACTCTACAGATTCAGATCGATGTGGATGCTGTGGCCGGCGGAAGCCAGGTTGGCTACGATGAGGCCAACGCTCTGGTGCTGCCCTCCGAGAAGCGGGCCACCAAGATTAAGGTGGACAAGGTGCAGCACGTGAAGATCCTTTCCAAAAAGCAACGCAAGCACCTCCAGTCGATTGTGGACAAAAAGAAAAAGAAAGAGGGTGTATGTTTTTATTTGGTGTTAATATAAAACGGTCAATTAATTGAATCCTTGACAAATTTAGCGCGCTCAGCTGCTGGGTGACCTTGCTGCTGTTCAAATTCCGGAGGCGGAGCTGCAGCAGTACACTTCCATTAGCCAAGTGCAAACCGTGGGATTGAAGCGTCTACCCACTCTGGACGAGTATCTAGCCAAAAAGAAAGAAAAGCAGGCTCAAGTCTTAGCTGAAAAAAGCTCGGCTTCTAGTCTCCGCGTAAATGCCATCAAAGGCTCCAAGCGCAAGCTTCTCGTCGAAGAGGAGGAGGAACGGGAGGCCAAGCGAAAGAATCCGAATGTAATTAGTGTAGAGGAAGATGATGAAGATTCATCCAGCTCTGATGAGGACGATGAGACGTCACCAGCTCAATCCGCTCCTATTGTCATACCCACTCCAGTGTCTATAGTTCCACCGGAAGTCACTGTTAAGCCACCCATTACGAAAGTGAAGCCGGAGCCTACTCTACCTGCCTGTATCCACCAGACTGTCTATGTGCCCGTACATCGGACAACAGTAGTTCAGGATGCCCGTCTTAGACTGCCTATCCTCGCGGAGGAGCAGCAGGTGATGGAGACAATCAACGAAAACCCCATTGTGATCGTGGCTGGTGAGACAGGCTCCGGAAAGACTACCCAGCTACCGCAGTTCTTGTATGAAGCGGGCTACGCACAGCACAAGATGATCGGAGTGACGGAGCCGCGGCGAGTAGCTGCTATTGCCATGTCCAAGCGGGTGGCTCACGAGATGAACCTGCCGGAAAGCGAGGTGTCCTACCTCATTCGCTTTGAGGGCAACGTAACACCGGCGACGCGCATTAAATTCATGACCGATGGTGTGTTGCTTAAGGAGATCGAAACTGACTTCCTGCTTAGTAAGTACTCAGTGATCATCCTGGACGAGGCGCACGAGCGCAGCGTTTACACAGACATCTTAGTGGGTCTTCTATCGAGGATCGTGCCCTTGCGTCACAAACGTGGGCAGCCGCTGAAGCTGATCATTATGTCCGCCACTTTGCGAGTATCCGATTTTACAGAAAATACGCGTTTGTTTAAGATTCCACCACCGCTGCTTAAAGTGGAGGCTCGACAGTTTCCTGTGACCATTCACTTCCAGAAGCTTACACCAGATGACTATGTGGCGGAGGCCTACCGCAAGACCTTAAAAATCCATAATAAACTTCCGGAAGGCGGCATACTAATTTTTGTGACGGGACAGCAGGAGGTCAACCAACTGGTGCGCAAGCTGCGACGTACGTTTCCGTATCAACCGCCAAGCAAGGATGCAGCGAAAAATGGTAAGGAATCGGAGGAAGAAAAGGAGCAGACAAAGGATGGTGCGGAATCAAAGGATGATGCGGATTCGACTGTGGAGGATCCTAAGGAGCTGGAGTTTGACATGAAGCGAGTTATACGTAATATTCGCAAATCTAAGAAAAAGTTCTTGGCACAGATCGCTTTACCCAAAATCAACCTGGACGATTACAAGCTTCCTGGTGATGATACGGAGGCAGACATGCACGAGCAGCCGGATGAGGATGAGGACCAGGAGGGACTGGATGAGGAAAACGACGATGAACTAGGCTTGGAAGGGGAGTCGGGAATGGAATCAGGTAAAAGGCAACCCCTTTGGGTACTGCCGCTTTACTCGCTCCTCTCCTCGGAGAAGCAAAACCGCATCTTTCAGCCCGTTCCCGATGGCTGCCGGCTATGCGTGGTCAGCACCAATGTGGCAGAGACATCTCTCACTATACCGCACATCAAGTATGTTGTGGACTGCGGTCGCCAGAAGACCCGTCTCTACGACAAACTGACGGGTGTGAGTGCCTTCGTGGTAACCTACACCTCTAAGGCTTCGGCTGACCAGCGTGCTGGACGAGCGGGTCGCATCAGCGCCGGGCATTGCTATCGCCTCTATTCGAGTGCTGTGTACAACGACTGCTTCGAGGACTTTTCCCAGCCGGATATCCAGAAAAAGCCAGTCGAGGACCTAATGCTGCAGATGCGATGCATGGGCATCGATCGCGTGGTACACTTTCCCTTTCCCTCACCACCGGATCAGGTGCAGCTGCAAGCCGCCGAGCGGCGATTAATCGTGCTAGGTGCCCTAGAGGCCGTCAAGACAGAGAAGACAGATTTGCCACCAGCCGTTACCCGTTTGGGTCAGGTTATCTCCCGCTTTCCCGTGGCGCCGCGCTTTGGAAAAATGTTGGCTCTGTCCCACCAGCAGGACCTGCTGCCCTACACCGTCTGCTTGGTGGCCGCACTTTCAGTTCAGGAGGTGCTAATCGAAACGGGGGTTCAAAGGGACGAGGATGTGGCGCCTGGCGCTAATCGGTTCCACCGCAAACGGCAAAGCTGGGCGGCCAGCGGCAACTTTCAGTTGCTTGGAGATCCCATGGTCCTATTACGGGCCGTTGGAGCTGCGGAGTACGCCGGATCTCAGGGCCGCTTGTCAGAGTTTTGTGCTACGAATGGATTGCGGCAGAAAGCGATGAGCGAGGTGCGAAAATTGCGGGTCCAGTTGACCAACGAGATTAACATGAATGTGAGTGACGTTGAGCTGGGTGTGGACCCCGAACTAAAGCCTCCCAGCGATGCCCAGGCACGGTTTCTTCGCCAAATTCTGTTGGCCGGCATGGGCGACCGGGTGGCTAGAAAGGTACCTCTGGCCGATATCGCCGACAAGGAAGAGCGGCGACGATTGAAGTACGCGTACCATTGTGCCGACATGGAGGAGCCAGCCTTCCTGCACGTCTCTTCCGTGTTGCGTCAAAAAACACCCGAATGGGTAATCTATCAGGAGGCATACGAGCTGCAGAACGGCGACTCTACCAAGATGTTCATTCGCGGTATTACCGCCATTGAGCCGGAGTGGCTTCTTTTATATGTTCCCTTGCTTTGCAACATACGTGATGTGCGCGAGGATCCTGCTCCCAGATTCGAGAAAACATCTGGCAAGATCTACTGTCATGTGGATGCCACGTTTGGCAAGTCAGGATGGGAGCTGCCCCTCGGGGAAGTGGAGATGCCGCTCAGCGAAAAGGCCTGCTGGTAAGTGTCTCAAAAGATTGGTTATTTAAACAAGTGCTCATGCTAGTCTTCTCGTTTCAGTTACTTCGGCATGTTTCTGCTAGAGGGCCAAGTTTGCTCGAGGCTAGCCGACTTCCGGAGCAAATTAAAGTCCACACCCGCCTCCGTGATCAAGAGCTGGTCCAGTATGAACGACAAGGTATTGCGCTTTAAGCGCGCTCTCATTACCAAGCAGATTCATAACCGCCAGGCGCTGCTAGACCAGTGGATCAGCGATCCTCACTGTGAGTTAATCCCAGTCTCCCGAATCATTTTTCATTGCTAATCTGCCGTTTTTCCTTAGTCCTTTTGGAGGAGTATCAGAACCTGCTCTACGACGTGGCGCTAAGCGAACTGACGCCGTTATGGCCACCGGTGGACAAGAAAAAACCATAAAGCCAGTCAAAAAGCTAGATAGATGGGGGTTATTTTTTTTTTGTATAACAAGTTTCATTTATTATTTATTTAATTGATATATATTTATATAATTTTTATGTATAATATAAATATGAAATTTCTTTTAAATGGAACTAAAAAAAATGGAGTGGAGCGAGGGGGAATAAAAATATTTTTGTTAACAGCTAAGTTTCGATAAATGTTTAATACAATCCATATATGTACATAGAAATAATCAATATTCATTGTATTTTGTTTTTTGTTGTCTGTTGGTTTTGTCTGCTGGTAATTAATCGTAAGAAAATTTGTATGCTGTTGGTGAGAAATTAGCATTTACACTTGTGTTAATGAGAGATTTGGCTAATTGGGCATGTGGCTATATAGTGTGTATACGCCATGGTATATGGTATATACTCATCGAACGAACGGAACGATCGGATTCGGATAGGCCGACAACTGTAGCTTTGTTCGCTTAGCTTCGCTCTTCCCTATATGTACATGTAAATCGCTAGTTTGGATTGGGATTAGGACTCCGTTTGCTGTAGCTCCTCCCCCCCAGGCAATTGGCTGGGACTTCTCAAATGTCATCCACCATACGTCTACAAATGTGTGTAGAAAAAATCAGTCTAATATATTAAGGCAACGTGAGAGCTTTACATGTCGTCATTCCACTTGATCCTCGTCCTCATCCTCATCCTCTTAATCATCTAGGAATTGTGTGTAATATCTTAGTTTTGTAACTTGAATCCTGTCCGAAGTTCGCTTATCGCTTAGGCTAATGTTATGCGGGCTTTTTATCATTTGTGTACTCTTTAACAATCAAATTTGGTATGTTTTGTGTCTGTGTGTGGGATTCATTAACTTTAACTTTAAACTTATTTCCGTTAAATATACATTTATAAATTCTTTAGGTTTGCTTAATATTTCTGTATTGGCTAGCGAGAGGAGAAAGAACAAAATAGGTAATGTTTGAGAAGCATTTGGTTTTCCGTTTCCGTATTATACAATTCGCAAGTTACAACAATTAGTTAGATATATATCTTATGATCTCCTGTCCAATATCCTGCTCTCGATTTGCGCTCTTTTTCCTATATACCGAGTATAACCTATAACTTTGTATTAATACTAAAAATTGAATTCGTGGTTTTTTTTTGTTTGTTTTTGTCTGAATTATTGTAGTTTGCTCCTAATTCCTATGCATACACTAAACGCAGTCGTTTTATAAACATAACTTTGATTTCTTGGAAGTGTTCTCATTTGTTGTTGTTTGTTTGTTTGTTTTTTCTGGCCAGGAACGGTGCTCGGATATGGGCCACACCCATGGAAAAGGCGTACAATGCGGAAGCCCGGGGCAAGGTTGTCTCCTCTCTGCGAATTCAATCTCCATATTTCTGCTCTTTGCTGATATGTATTACAAGGTTGTGTCCATGTCCGCCTGGATGTCAGTCCCTGCCCTTAGGGTGTTTGCTTGGCAAACAAATGCAAATATATGTGATCCTGTTAGACCGTTGTCCCCGTCTCGCTTTCGCCATTCTCATCGCTTGGTGACTCCTCGGAGACCAATTCGGGCGTCTCCTCTGGATCCACTGCTTCCTCTTCCTGGCAAAATGAAGGGGAACTTGGGGATTTGGCACTGGAAGTGGAGCTGGTCTCAGCAGGGACGGGACTAGACGGAGGCGTTGGCGGAGCAGGCTGCGCCTCGGGCTTCGAAACGGTCACCTCTTCCAGCGGCGCCTGCTCCTCGAAATATACAACTGCTTTCTCTTCCTGCTCTGGCTTAATTTCCATTTCTTTTGCCCCCTCTTCACCTTCGTTGGCAGTGACTGTGGCTGTGTCCATTTCCTTCGCCTTCTCAGCCGACGAATCTTCCTGTTGCTGCTGCTGAACGGCATCATCCAGTTTTTGAAGCAGCTCTGGGGACAACTCACCCATATCGTAGAGTCTTCTCTTGTTATTGTCCAAAATGATTTCCTTCCACATGCTCACCAGCCTGGTGAAGTTCGTCAAGTCGCCATGTTCGTCCTGTGGTAATGGAATGGAGCGCGTGGACGACGTATCCTCGTCCTCGGAACTGCTGCTGCTTACCGCTCGAATCATGGCCTTGTGTGATTTAGAGGCATCGCTGGTAGTTGCCGTGGAGGACTCGCCGCCTCCTATAATTGGAGCAAGGCCAGCCAGCTTTACCGGAATGTTGTATTCGTGGAAATCGCGCTGAATAGAACTTCGTCGCGAATTGGCCATCTCCTCAGTGCTTCCCATGATCTGATTGTATTCCCTTAGACCCAGCTCCTCGACTGGTACATAGTGGTCACCGATCTCCACGAGGTAAACATACCGGTTGACATGTGAACGAAAGCGAATGTCCTTATGGTTGGGGGTCCAGCAGTGAACGACATGGCCCACCATGCCGGCACTCGGCTCCCAGTCCTTCCAGGACAACCTGCCACCATTGTTGCGCATTCGTTCAGTTGGCCACACAACAGCATCGATGATGTCCAGGCAATCGTAAATCTGTTCAAGGATTTAGGTTTATTACCTTGATTTAAAGGGTTCATAATTATTTCTACTCACCCCAGTGTCATCCACAATTATAACCTTTTTGAAGATCTCAATGCGCGGCTTCCTGATAACTCCACCTCCTCCAGTTCCAGCAACTGTTCCCGATCCTGCGGGCTTTCCCTCTGCCGCTGAATTACTAGTTCCTGTTTCAACGGCGGTGAGGCAAATGGGTCCCTTGGTTTTCCTCGGATAATCTCCTGGCGTTGTGATAATGTTTCCAAGGCCCACGCCCATTCCAAGACCCAGGCTGCCTGAAGAAGAGGAGAGCTTTGTGCTGCGCGGGCTTGGTTCATGTTCTACTTGTGTTTGAGGCGCGGTAAGATCCTTTCCTGGCTCACCGCCGGCTCCACCGCTCGCGATGGGCAAAGTGGCTCTGCGTTCATGATCTCTACCTCGACTGCTTCCGACTTCAGGTCTTCGACTGCGCACTCCGCCACTACTCGTTGCTCTGGTGGCCCCACTGGCTCCTGCTCCAACCACTCCAGATCCAGAAGTTTCCTGATCCCGTTCTCTATTCAGCAGTCCGGCAATAAGTGTTGTGGAGGTGGGTTTCACAGGCATCACTGCCAGACCTCCACGCACCACCGCCAAACTGTCGCTCACATAGCTACCGCCCAGATTGGCGGGAATGGGTCCTCCGGGAACATTTCCCGGACGCACACTGTAGTAACTATTAACCGTAAGGGTGTTGTAGAGAGGAGCAGAAATGAAGACGGGAGCTAGGTCGCCGGACTCGCCTCCCGTGCTGCCAGCGGTGCCGGGAGGAGCTAACCCCAAGCCAGATCCTGTCGAGGCACCCACTCCCGTAGCTGTGGATGTGGCTCCAACGACGCTGCCACCGCTACCAAAGTTACAGGCACCCAATTGGACGGGTCCCGATCCAGGATGCGGTTCTAGAGCAGATCCCGAACTGCATCCCTGGCGACAGCGCTCTCGTATACGGTGCCACCATCCCAGCACTGTATGCCGAATGGTGTCCAGTGTGATGGCGCCGCCAATCACTTCGCACAGTTGGGCATTTGTATCCGCATATGAAGTTGTGAGTGGAGACACGTAGATGGGATACCCAATAGGCTGATCGCAACTGGAGTTGATGATGTTGCGAAGCGCTTGCTTGGCATTCTGGATGCTTCCACGCTCCGGGTTTCTGTTCCTCAGGTAGATCAGCTCCTGCTGCTGCCCTGCCCACAATCCACGGACGCACTCTCTGTTAAGCTTGATTACCCTGAAGCTCAGACACCTCTTTGTCAGCCGGATAATGCGGTACTCATCCGAACCATCCTCCATTACGTGCCTCAAGGCAAGAAGATTGGGTGCTCCTCGTAGTACAGCACTTCGCCAAACGGGATCAGCCTCATGCGATATTACCAACTCGTTAGAGCAGTTGTCAATGGCATCGTACAGGGCATGAGGATCCAGGAACTCATCGGGATTGGTGATGTGGTCCTGCTGCAGCTTAAGAGCCATCTTAACCGCCGGTGCCACAACGGAATGAAGTAGCTCCATGTCCGCAAAGACCCATTCGTCGCGCGGCGATGTGATCCGGAAATCTCCTTTGAACAGAGCATGTAAACCGTGCAGAAAGAACTCCACACCGGTCATCGAGCTGTGCGAGGCCGTGGCCAGTGATCGCCTGGCCAAAAGGCCCAAGGCCAGGCACAGGGACACGAGCGGTGCATCTTTGCCCACGCTGGCTAGTTTCAGTCGAAGTGCAGGTTTTTCCTGACTTTCTTTCCGGCTAGTTGGAGCTCCGGCTCCTGCTCCTGTGGTGGTGCTACTCTTGGCGAGCTTCACGAAAACATTTTGATCCATATACGCTACGTAGCCACCCAGTCCAGGAGCACTCTCCGATGTTTGCCGAGATATATTGGCAAAGCTATGCGAGCTGCTCAGCTGCGGATCTCCACCTCCAGCGGTCACTCCACCTGTGCCAGCGGCAGTACCCCCTCCGACAACTGCACCTCCTCCGCCTCCGCTGGTTTCTTGGGCAACACTCTTTTGTGGACGGCGCAGCTGCTGCTGTGACTGTGACTTGGACTGACCTGAAGCCGGACCAGCCGGTCCACCGTGCGCCGAGAGATTGGGAGTGCTCTTCGAATCATTGTGGGCGGGAGTAACCGGCGGTGGCGGAGCAACAGCCGCTGTTACCGGGGCGGACGATGCTCCTCCAGCAGATGCCGGTGCTTGGGCTGGAGGGGCGCCTCCCATGGAGGTAGCATCCCGGCGCTTATCCACACAGTAATTTATCCATTTGAGGTACACATAGCAAAAACTGGAACGCGTGATGCCTACTGCCCGAAAATCAAAGTCCTCGTCTAAATTGAAATTGAAAATGGGATCTAGGTCAACGAACTGTCGACTTAGCGTATGCTGGAGGGCATCCTGTATGGGACCGGAGGCAAGCCACTGCTCAAGCTTTGGATTCTTTACAACATAGTAGATGATGCTCTGTAAAATTGTTTTTGATTAGCAGAAGTTATTACGGGCAAATCCAAAGGACTCACCTTAATGTAGTATGTTATCAGCACCTTTCGGTACTCAAACACCTGAAGCGTGGCGCTGGCTAAGTTGTCTGATATGGAGTAGCCCTCGATGACGTACTGGGCTGCGACCACCTGCCAGGCCAGCCAGCGGGTGGAGAACATGGCGTTGGCGCTGAGCAATCGGGGCAGGTGGCCTGGATCGCAGCAGCAGCATCCGTCATTGTCCTCTACGTCCTCGGTGATGGCCTCCACCTCGCGTTGCTGGCAATAGGTGCCGCGGAACTCCAAGCCGCGCATCTGAAATGTGCACAATCCATTGCCTAGCTCAATGATGTGAACTAAACAGTTCAGGTCGTCCGAGGCGAGAACTGCAAGGATGGACGGGGTTTTTAAGCATATTTCCATTAAGAGTATAAAGTTATGTTGTTACCAAAGCAATCTCCTTGGTTGACATTTCCCCAGCGACCCATCAGGAGATCGCCGCACAGAGAGTGCTGCAGAGAGCGGGTTAAGTGCTCATAGAAGATGCTGTTAAGGTTGTTATCGTCCGCACCCAAATCCCGCTCCAGCTGCGAGCTAAGCCGCGTATTTGAGTGGTCTATCCGGCGCGTGTTATAGTCCCGCTCCCAGAACTTAATTGGACGCACATACGACGTGAGGAAGATGGCGCTGCCCAAAAACGGATTTAACGGAGTGGAGAGCACTGCGGAGATGCCCGCCTGCAGGAAGAGCATTGCCGAGTGCGGTACACTAAATGGCTGGGCGAAGGCGTGGAAGGCGGATCCCCAAGTAATTTGCCACGGAGCGATGTATGTCACAATAAATTGCAGCTAAAATAGCACTCGCATTAGCATGAGATATTATGATGGCCAGACGTATTTCTCACCTTAAGCAGGAAGTCACAGCACTTGCGGAAGGCAAGCGACACAAAGAAATAGTCAATGATGAAGGTCTCTGTGGCCATGGCAAAGTCGATGCGGAATAGCAAAACCGTAAAAATTATGATCAGGTACTGGTTGGTCGGATCCGAGTAAGCGTTCCTTACAACTGATAAATAGAGATAGATTCATTGGGATTAGCGTAAAAGTAAGAGATGCAAGATCCGTATATACGGTTCGGTTGTAAGATATATTATTATACATTAATTATCGATTTTAAATTCTCTATGATCGGATTACTCACACTTTAGGGCGCAGATCGCCACGATGAGGGTGCCCCAGGGCAATCCAAACTTAGCCACAATCAACTGCGAGTCCGCCGTTAAAGAGGAAATGGCCAGCAGGGGAAAGAGCACGTTCCGCTCCAGGACACTGAGGTAAATGTAGAGCTTTTCGAACCACATGATCTTAGGGGCGTTGAGCACCTCAAACTGGCCAAACTCACGCTGCCGGAGCAACGGACGGGCAAAACAAAGCCAGGGCATGTGTTTCCTCATCTGCGGCACAATGTAGTGCAGCAGAAGTCCAAGCACGCCGATGAACGAGTAGAGAACCACGTTCAGATCCGGCTGCAGGGCGGTGAACACGGTGCTGGAGTGCAAGCCCAGTACACTGACCGCCAGCAGGGTCATCACCACCAAGTCGTTCTTTAGCCGAGTGGTTACTGTAGCCTGCAGCTTTCGTGGTAGTGGATCGGGAAGGTCGTTGCCAGTCCCATTGTCGTTGGCATTTCCGTTAACGCCGCCACCACTGCTATTTTCACTGGCTTCAGTAGTTCCAGTTCCAGTACCCGGTCCCGTTCCCAGAATCCCCTGGTGTTGTTTATCGTCAGCAGGCGCTTCAACTTCGGCGTCGGGATCTGCCTCCAGGCAAGCGGGTGTGGCATCAGTGGTGGCTGTGCCCGCTCCCGCTGTCAACGTAGACATGTCCCCGGCGTTTGTGGCAGATGAGCTGGAGATCTTGTCCTCCGACTCATCAATTTTGGCGGCTTGGTCGTAGTTATCTACTAATTCGTGCTTGCTCCCCACTTCGCCAGCCAGTGTATCTCTGCGTTGATCCTCACCATCCACCGCCTCCTCGGCCACCCCTCCAGCTTCCACTGGTGGTTCTCCCGTTCCAATGGAGGTACACGAACTGGAGGCTGTTATGGCTCTCTTGCTACTGCTGATGGTCTTTGCCAGGGTTTGCTGACTGCTGCCCAAGGACGAAGTTTTAGATTTGCTGTGCTTTTGTTGCAGAGGCAGATCTTGATCTGTCTCTAGTTGATCATCCGCTCCGTGCTCTTTTTCTAGATGTTCTTCGTTGACGGTTAGCTTTTCTAGCGAGCTCAGCTCGATCTGCTCAGGCTCCGTTTTTAAATCTGTTTGCCTGTGCTGCTTCGGAGTGCTGGTGGTCAATTGAAGGGCAGTGTTATTGGCAGTCCCTGATCCGGTAACTGTTCCGGCTGCTACATGTTGCATCTGGCTGAGATCCTCATCCTCATCGTCACGATACGTGCTCACAATGCATGTCTTGATCAGCCGCCACAGATGGCTGAAGTCGCTGGCACATCGAGACAGATGGTAGCCCAGGGGCACTAGCATGGCGCAGAAGATGGAGAAGAGAATGTACTGCGTCCCGCGCTGCTCGTCCAAAGCACCGTACAGAGGTCCGTAAAGCAGCATTACTGCAAGAATCGACCGGACAACGCATAAAAAGGAACCTGTAAAATATTAGGAATTAGTTCTAGATGCAAAATAGTGCTTAAAAGGGTCTCACCTAGCAGACTGCTAGCAGCATTTCCGCCAAAGACATGCATGTCGATCTGCTCGAGCAGGTACATAAGGAACGTGTTTATCTGCGGACACAGTCCCACCGAGAATATGATGGGAAAGCACAGCAGCAAGATGTAGAGCGCCTGCAAAAGGAGGGCAACCACATCGGCGGGCGAGTAGCGCATGCCAAAGAATATCACTGGATCCGGTGTACGTTCCCCGTAGTCCGTATCGAGGCGCTTTAGTAGCAACAGCATGCCACCGGCAAGGCAAAAGTATATAGCCCGCGAGTAGGCTACTGTCTTGTTGAATCCGTGAACTGGCGAGGCTGCGTCCGGTTGCACACTCTTTACTAGCGAGTACTGAGCTCCCGCGATCACTGCACAGAAGAGCAGGGCACATAGATCCTTGTAGTGATCGTGCTGCAAGATCGCCGCTCCCAAGCAGGCTACCAGGGTGCACAGCAGACTGGCCAGGAGCACGTGCATCCAGTGGAGATCGCGGTCAAACAGGGCAAGAAGCTCTAGCCGGTCCATGGCAATCTTGAACTCGTGCTCTTGGCCGCACCACTTGAAGCGGTACTTGTAAAAACTCTTAGGAGCCGCTGGCTTTTCTGCAGCGGAAAGAAGGCACGCGGGTCTCCAATAGTCGCAGTAGGGTGCAAAATGTCCGTCCACATTCAGCATGGGTTGGCTCATCTGGCTGAGCTGACTGATTTGGCTGATCTGGTTGCTGGGGTGATTCGCCAGTCCTAGGGCGCTTAAAACACCTCCCCCACCACTCGATGCTCCTCCTCCTGCGCCGGAGGCTGAAACGGAGGCAGCCTCACTGGCGTTTGCCGCCACTGCTGCTGCCGCATCGCTAAGTTGCTGCAAAGCGTCTAATTGGCTGCGGGCTACCTGGCGCTCGTTTCGGATCACATTGATCAATCCCTGTACCGAGAACGGAGCGCTGGATGGATGCCGGGAGCTAGAGTTTCCGCGCATTAGCATGCCCACATGCTGCTGCGTCATTTGCTGAGTTGCGAGTGTGTTTCCTCGGACTCCTGAGTTGGCCTCCGCCGCCGCAGCCAGCTGCTCGCACATCAATTTGGCATCCAGGCGCAATTTATCCCTAGCCAACGCCCGCTCAATGTTGGTCATGTGTTCCACACTGGAACCGGAGGTGGGATGGGTACCCTGGAGCGCTTGAATGGCATCCTGGTAGAACTGAAAGTGTGCGTTGGACATGTTTGGCGGGACCAGGCTGCTGCTCACCGGGATCGGAGTGCGGTCCGCTAAGGTGCCGGTGATGGATCGGCCGCGGTCGTCCACAGCATCGCTGTGCATCAGCCAGAGCATCTTGTGAAAGTCAGCCGTCAGGCTGTCAATGTCGGTCAAGCTGATGCTGTGCGTCGAATTCGAGGAGGAGGAATTCTGCGAAGCCAGCTTGGTCTGTTTGACTAGAGCAAACTCGTTTCCAGCGTCGGCCGCATCCGCCGGGGAGCCTCCTCTGCGTCTTCTTCTCAGTTCATCCACTTCTCGGTACTTTACCACTTTTGGAATGGCTCCCAGGCTTTTGGCAGCCATTTTTGATGTGCATGGTTGCTCCTCGTCCAGTTGACATCTTTGCGGGAGCTGATGCTGCTGCAGCTCCGACTCTATCCCCGCCAGCAGTTGGTCTTTGGAGCTGGCGCTCACTTGCTCGCAATCACTTGAAGGGCAGCCAGAGTCCGCCTCGCTGCGTATGGGAACGGGAGCAATAGGGGCTGGAATTACCACCCCGGATTGGTGTGATAGCTCCTGGCGGAGTTGCTTGTCAGCTTGAATCTCTCGCAGTGTTGCCTGCTGGCGATTGCGATCGTTGAGCAATGGAGATCTCGATCCCGTGTTATTATCCTCCGTTTCCTCGTCTTCGTCATCATTTCCGGCACTAACTCCTGCTGCCACGGATCCTCCCGACGACCCTGTGGCCTCCATTGGTGCGCCTTTATGATGGTGGTGCAAATGTGGGTGGTGATGGATATTGCGGGTCTTAAGGACGTCATCCAGCTGATTATGTGTCTGCTGCAGCTCACTAAGAATGTGCTCCAGGTTGTCGTCGAAATCTTTAAACACATCTTCGTCAGCGCCGACGTCGTCTGCCAAGAAACCACCCACATCCGATTCAACACTGTAGTGCGTTTGGCTGCAGCCTAAAGCCCGCGTTCTTCTTCGGATCGGGACGTCGTCCACCTCGTCGTCATCGTCAGCGTTGCCTTGTCCTATTCCCAAGCACTCATCACCGCGTTCTTCGTGCCCCGTCTTCTCGTCGGAGTGCTCGACTATGGGGTAAACTGGAGGTTCAATCAATGCTGTTGTGGAACCGCAAGCGCTGGAGCTGCCGAAAAAGAGACTGCTGCATGTGCTGCTGTTACCAGGCCCCCCTCCTCCAGCAGAGGGAGTTGCGTCGCTATAGCCTTGCGTTGGATACAGGTTAAGGTGCTGGTTACGCACCAGACTTTTACTAGGAGGTGGCAGAGGATTCCGCATCTGTTGTTGACCCGAGATGGCCTCTACGCTGTTAGGGTGCGGACTGAGATTAGAAACAGAGGGCTGCGGACATAGAACCTCCAGGGCTGCGCTTTTAATGCGCCGCACTCCACCAGTTCCTCCGGCCCCCCCTGATGTTCCTGCTTCTCCAGACTGGCCTCTGGAACCTCCTCCGCCCGCCAGGGACGATTTGTTGCCTTGGCTCGAGCTGTGCTTGTAGCTCGTAGCGTTGGAATGTCTGCGTCGCTTCATACCAGCAGTAGAGCCACCTCCACCTGCAGCTCCACTACCGCCTGTTACCGATCCTCCCGTTCCTGGCTGGGCGGCTCCGGCCAGTTGAAGTGCAGACATTGTGCTGGTTGGATCTTTACGGATAATTGCACCTCCTAGGTGATGATGCAGGTGGTGGTGGTGGTGGTGATGACGATGCTGGGTGCGGAAAGTTGGCTGGTGTGGCTGCTCAATACCCAGATCAGATTTGGTGTAGCTATCGTCCTCCAGGTACGCATCCGGAAAGGGATCTACATGGGCAACATATTACATATTAAACTAGCTTATTGAGGTTTTCGAATTCCTATTAGCTTACCTAATATCCAAGACTGCAATGCCCGGCTACAGGCATCCGCCACTCCGCCGCTGCCCGCATTCCTGACCAGGCCCAGTTCCATGTCTTCCACATCGTTTGCGGCACCACTGCCTCCTCCACCGATCACTGCTAGTGCGCCGATGCTGCTGGCTGCACTGTGGTGCGGAAGTTGGAGAATGGGCTGGAAGAGTCCTCCACGACTCTGGTGCTTCAGCCGCTCGTCATGTGTCTCCGAGCTTCTGTGGCGCTGCAGACGCGATGAACGTCCAGGATTCACCGAAGAGTTCGGGGCCGGGGCAATGACCACGACGGCAGTGGATGAAGAGGAAGCATCTCCTCCGCCTATTCCGGTCGATGGGGTGCTGGTTATAAAGTGCTGACGCGGATTGGTCTGACCGCGCGACTTGTTCGTTGGCTGAGAGTGCAGGAACGAGGGTGCCGCTGTGGCTATCGTATCCGATTGATTACGCATCAACTTGTTTTCCCCGCTGGAGCTTGCAGCGGCTGCCGCTGTGTCCAAGCTGCTCTGCCGTTCCAGACGTCGTCGATGGCGGCGGCTAAACACCTCAGAACACTTGCGCGACAGATGTCCAGTGCGTACGTGCTGGGCTGGTGCTGTTCCCGCTCCTGCAGGTCCCAGTGTACTCACTACTCCGCCTGATCTACTGTCGCCACCACTGCTTCCTCCATCTGCGCTACCCGCACTGCTTCCAGCCGCCTCGACAACCTCTGGATAGACGGTAAGGTACTTGTTGAACAAGTCTGCCTGAGCGGCTGCGCTGGTGGACGAGTTTCCGGCCGGTCCCGTGCTCCGAATGGACTTGCTAACGCTGGCGGAACCCGCCAGCGATTGTTGATCTTGCTGGCTGCCGCCGGAGAGCATGGATGGGGCGTAGAACATCAGTTCAATAGACTCCGAGCTGTTCTTGCGATGCACATCGACCTTGAGATCTGCGAAGAAGAGTTCTTAGGCTATGGGACGAGGCCACAATAAGTATAACTCACCAATAATGCTGTTCACGTTGTCGATGGACATGATGCTGTTTTCCTCGCTTGCTTCATTGATGGCCTGCTCGACGGAAATGCGTGAGCCGCCCGGTCGGATGACTTTCATCTCGATGCCGCCCTCGTCGTCGTGGCGCGGTTCCGTTTCTTTGGTGACCTTGAAGAACTGCCCCTTGAGGTTCACCTCGGACATGGTCTGCGCGCGATCGTAAAGCCGGTGGAGCGCCAGATTGGCCAGCTTTACCATCAGAATGGTTAAGCTGGTTATCACGCAGTACAGGCACCATGTCAACCAAGTGCTCGGAAAGTACTGCAAGATAGACGTATGAAAGGAACTACTTAGAACTGCACTCGGTCACTACTTACCAGGTAGGCCACAAAGGGCGAGCAGAGCAGGTAGAGCCACAGGTAAAGGTGCACCACGTTGCAGAAGACACCCTGATGCGGATCGTAAAAGTAACCGCCGGTCAGCGAGGCCCACACGCCCTGGCGCAGAATCTCCAAGGTCTGTGAACCCATGGTGGCCTATACTGCATCGCTTAGCCGACAGATGGATGAGGATCCACGCTTTTGCTGCTCCAGCTTCCGGATTACTCACAGTAGGAGTTGCTGCTACTGCTGCCGCTGCGTTTCGTCACTCTTCCTCTTCCGTTTGTTTAGTTGCTGATTAAGCCTGTCAAGCTGCAGGCGGGGGGCGTGGTCTGCGGGTGAGGCCTTGGGAGGCGGTGGCAGCGTGGGTGGTGCACGGGGGCTGAGGGGAAGGCCAAGGCAGAGTCGCTGGTTTTTTTGAGGGGAAAGCTGTGGGACAGGAGACAATGCTGCGGCTCCGCTGGAAACACTGTGACTCCGGACTGGCGTTACGCCGTAGTTTGTTTGCCGGGGTCTCAATGATGCTGCGAAGGGATAAAACGAATATCGCTCGCAATCCTGCCGTAATTTTAATTTTTTTTTCTTTTGTTTAGAGCCTGTCCTGTCATCGATTATTGGTCCGTACCTATCGGGCCCTATCGCACTTCGATATGACTAGGAGGAATGGTAACACTGCGGTCTAGTATTTCAATTTTAAAAATATGTTTATTTTATAAACCTGCTTACATTTCCATAAATTCGTGTTTGCTATCTTAACTAAAATCATTATTAAATCGCCAATTCTTTAAGAGGCCTCACCTTAATTTTTGTAAACACTTTGCAAGCTTTAAAAGCGTTTTATTAAGTGTAATGTAAAATATATTTATATATGAATATTTTATCATCGTGAATATGACATTTTACTTTTCTTTCATTACTTTTCTTAGAGCCTAACTTATTGACTAATGGCAAAGGTAAAAACCAAATATGAATAACCCTTCACATTTCTTTAAAACTAAGTCCTTCCTTTAACTTTATTTCCCTTTACACTTAAACTTAGATTAGGCTAGAAAAAAAAACAAACAAAAAAAGGTGCCTATGTATCTAGGGAATCACAAGGAGCCGGGATGATTCGATCGATCGGTCCACGTCTACCATCTCCGGTCAGTCTGCGCCCCCCCATGGGCGCTGCATAGTCAGCGCTCCTCACTGCTGCTCCCGTCGCCGCCGATGAAGTCGTCCCGCAGTCCGCCCCTGTGCTCATAGTTGTGGTGGTGGTGGATGTGCTCCTCCTCCTCTTCGAGTTCTGGCAGGACTGGTGGCGCCACCGGAGGCGGAAGTGGGTGGTGGTGCTCGTGATGATCATGATGGTCGTGGTGATCGTGGTGATCGTGCTTCTCGTGGTGGTGAATGTGCTCCTTGGTCTGGTGGATCTGGATGGGTCGATGGTCCTCGTGGATCACCTTCTTCTCCTCCTTTAGGACGAGCGGCTTGTGGTGGTGGTGCACGTGTTTCACCACGGTGTGTATGTGCTTTTCGATTTTCTTGTGAATGGGCACGTGGATAACGATTTTCTTTTTCTTCTGGTGGCCCCTGAAAAAGGATAGGAAATACATTTTTTAATTCGCGACATATTATTTGATTCGATATAATGCTCGTTTCGAAGATTGATTTAGTTTAAGTTAAAAAATGTAGCTCTGTAAGTTCGTTCGAAATTAGTTTTAGCAACAGTGAAAGCCTTTCATTATTAGAAGTTGTCTATCGTTCGTTAATCTGAATGGAACTTTTAAGCAAGTCAAGGGCCTTATGCCTTGAGATATCCTCTATCTGGTTGCCCTCTGACGTCCCAGTAATCCCCTGGATAATCCATACCCCGCATCCGTTTCCGGCACGCAGACAAGCAGCAACACCAGCGCCACCACAATCGAGAGCCTCAGCAGCTGCGAATAAAGGGAGCACGGATATTGGGTGTAATCCTTGTGTAGATGTAATTCCGGGCGCCACTCACCAAACTGCGGTTATCCATGTCGCTTGGCTAGAGATCGAGGTGCTGAGGTGTTGAAGGCTCCGACGAAGCGGCTGCTTTGATTGCTGCCCCACTGCGACCATTTTATTTATACAGGCGCAGGCCCACGGAATGCGGTGGAATACGAATACCCCGACGCCAGTTGGCGGCGCTTCCGTGACGCAGTCCACCAACGATATGGGCAGAGCCATGGGCTTCGCTTTGCTTTGATGGAGCCACACTTGGTGGAGCGCCTGCGCACGCGCCGCGAACAAACGGAGCTGGTTGTTCAGTGGAAAACCTGCAATTTCCATTCATTTTGGATGGCAGCGATCATCGTGTCATGTCTTGTGGGTGGTTTTCGGCCGGAGGAGGACTACTCCACACCGAGACGGAGACTATTGTGGGATCTGCACTGCTAAAAGAAATCACGCGTGTAAGTATATAATCTCCCATAACGCAAATGTTACTGTATTATTTCATTTCCATATAAATGTAATAATCTGTATCTATGCATTTGCATTAGCTACTAGTCTTTGAGTTTAAATTTAGCTTAGAGTTAAATTTCGCTATTATTTATCCAATCTAAAGATCGAAAGTCGTGAGGTCGGATCTTGTGAAGCCGCCTTTAATGGTTGCCCAATTAACCGGATTAATGGAACCCATGACTTCCACCAATTTGGCAGGGCATGGGAGCTTCGTCCCCATTGATAGGTTTTACCATTGTTTATTTTCTTTGTTTTTCCGTTTTGCCGTTTTGTTTCGGCTGTGTGTGAACTTCTTCTAAAGCTTATGCCTTTTTTTCAGCAGCTCACGCAGACGGAAGGCACGGAAAACTGCACTCAAAAGTTGGGAGCCCCACACCGAAGACCCAAACTCAGTCAACGGAAATAGCAGGAGTGCAGCGTGTGTTTAATACCCACAAAGATATGTTGCATGGTCGCCCAGCCCCTGGATTTATTCAGCCCCCACCCGATTCCCCGGTTAACTTGAGTACATGGCACGTAACGCGAGAAATAGAGAAATACGTTACAAATAGATCGCATGCACATGGCGCATATATCTATTATGCAATCGTACAGGCGATTTGCCAGATTTGCGGGTGTTATTTAATTGTGAATCCCGAACTTGTTCGCTATTCAATTTCAAATGCGATCACTCATAACATTCTATGAGCCTATCGATATCGGTGGCTGTCATCGGTAAGAGCCCCAGCGGCAAGAGGAAGCAGCGCCGAAGAAAGGGAGAAGCAGAACGAGCAGAGCGAGCGAGCGAAAGAATAGAGAACAGCGATAATAGCGTCACCCTCGCACAGTGGTCGAAATCTCTCACCAAGCTGGCTCAAATGCATGTTTCTTCTATTGTGATATTTAAAATGTTTCATTTTCTTTCATAACTAGAACTAAATACCTGTTCTACGGGATAATAGGCGTGTGTGAATAAGAAAGTAAATAACATGTCGAAGGAAGCTTAGTTTAAACGAAATTAAATGAAAACATGTCCATCGGCGGCTGTGCTGCCACAGTTAGAAGAGACAGAATCTGGGCTTATGACGCCCACTGTGCGCAGACTGGCTGAGTGCGCCAGCGTGTGTGTGTGCGCCCCCCAATCGAAATCTTTTTTTAGTATTGAAAGAACAGTCGGGCAAGAAAGTTGGGGCGCAGCAAAATCGAGCCAGACAAAGTAAATAACTAAGCATCGGCATACATATAGGCTATATTCCATTTCGATGAATAATCCGTAAACAAGTTGATGATTGAGCAGCAGCTAACAACAGTAGTGCGGCGCGTTTTTCTACATTTAGTTAGTTAATCTCTCCATTTTCTTGCATTTCTTTTATGTTTTTGTTGTGGTGCGTTTGTGTGTGAACCAATTGTTGCTGCTGCTGCGAGAGTAGTGGTGCCGTGATTAATAAATTCCAAGTGACACAGCCAAAAAAGAAGCAGCGAAGTAATGTGCAATAACAAAGCGATGCCACTTCAAAGAGAGATCACGTTCGGGAGACCCACTTGCTGATTTTTCGAGACTTTGATTTTGTTTGAGTGTATTCTGTGTGTGCGTGTGTGTGTCTGTACACGGGATCAGATTATTATTCCAATCGGGAGCAGGTCCCGTCTCCCAATTGGGAATAGTATGCCTGGGAACAGTATCTGCGATCCATATCCATTAGCCAGCCCATTGTAGAGCTATCCAGCGCACTTCTAGTGCTTCTGATAAGAAGCTGTTCCGATCAACCTGTCCGATTGGTGGTGTGTGACATGTGTGTATTGCAGCAACATTGGCTGGAATTTGTTAGCCATAAATGGCTACGAACCGCCAAGTCAATAAACCCCAGCCCACATCTCGAATTTTCAAAACAGGCGTTGAGAATGGCGAAAATCAATCGAAAGCAAAATTCCATAAGTGGCGGACGTACATCACAACTATTCCTGTATATTTAGACATATATATTTAGATATTCATCTGGCGGAGAGTGTGTGTGCACTGTGTGCAGGTTCTAAAAGTCCAGAAATACTCTGTGTTCCCACTGACTGGAGGGCGGAGAAGAGGGGAGACCAGCCCCAGCCCGAGCCCCAACCCAAAATTGGACCCTCCCACGCACCAGATAGCCAGTTCACCTCTAGAGGAAGTCACATTTTCAATGTCTTTGGCGCAAGTTTCGCTATCCCAATTCCCGCTCTTACCATTTTCCATCATTTCCAACCGTTTGCCACCTTTTGCCGTAAATCATGGCCAATTACGGTCCGCACCCTGGTCCGCACGAGCTAGTGCGTCACTGTAGCAGTTCCATTTCCAATCCGATACCCAATATCGACATCCCCCAAAAGTCTGGCGAGTGACCTCACGAGATGCGTCATCGTTATTAAAGCGAAAGCCCCAGCAAGCAAACTGAATCAACAGAACAGAACTGAATCAACAGAACATACGCGAAAAGCAGAGAAACGAAACTTGAGGCAAAATACCCAGACCCTTGCCAACTTATTACCAACCACATTACCTAAGGCAGGGGAGGACTACTCAATGGGGTCATTTGAGGTCCCTTGTGGTGCATTTCTGAACAGGCCAGTGGCATTGATTGTTTTCATAAAATCGTTGGGAACTGGACACAATTGGACACAAGGCCGATAGTTATGCGGTGATCAATTGATTTACATGCTGCCGTTCTCACATCTGTGGTTGAGCTTGGTCAAATCCAGATCGCTCAGAAATGGTTTTGGAAACATATCACTAGAGGCATGTCATGAGGAAAGGCAGCTAGATATGGGTACTTTCGCAAGAAACTAGAACGGCACGGTGTGCCTTACTTACTCTTATCTGGCAGCTCAGGTGGAATTCAGAGAGATAGCCCCCGAGATGTTTGTCCAACTTCGTGCTTCATCTGGCTCATTTAAATTTCTTTCGCTTCTTTCAGCTCACTACAGATCTGGCCCACGAGAAAGAGACTCTGAGACAACCAAACTGAAAGCAGGAAGCAGACGAAAAGCGCAGCCAAAATGCCCGTCTTTCACACAAAAACCATCGAGAGCATTCTAGATCCTGTTGCCCAACAGGTAAGCATCCTAACCGCACGGGATCCACACTTTTGGGTATTGGGGCAGAGGGCTAAACTTCCGTTTCAAGCAAATCTCTCGTCCGCATAGCTATAACTAGTAAGCAAATTGGCGCCCAAGAAGGTAAAGTTCCATGGTTATTATGACGCTGGTTAGAAGGACATGCGTACGTACGAAAGTACACTGGGAAAAGCAGCCGTAAAAGTTAAGCTTGACTAGCGAAAAGTGTCACAATCAATTCAAACGCCTATAGTTCTTGTACTGTAAAAGCACAATACTCAAGTAGCTTAAAGTTCTGCACAAAAATTATTTTAAAGTCATCAGACTTATTTGTTTTGAAAACCCAACCGGTCTATATAACTTGGACTTGTTTGGAAACCTCTGCCTTATGCTAGTCAACTTTTTCCCAGTGTATGTGTACGTGGTAGTTGTGAGATTGTATCTGACTGCGCACCACTGACTCCACTTTCCACTTTCCGCTTTCCCCACCGAAACTCACAGATCGAAACTCACAGATCGATCATCGATCTATCGTTAGCTATAGTTGCCATTTGCACCTGATTCCCCCAACTGCATATGTACGTGTGGCATGTGGGTGGTGTTATGCTATATATTATATATACATTTATGCCACAGTTCTCGCCACCCTTTTCGATCCGATCGCCCCCTCAATATATGTACATATATCCATTTACTCATGTGTGTTTCCATCATGAGACGAAACAAACGCGCGGAGCGAAGGTGATTTGCGATCAGCGATCGGCGTCTTCGTTGTTTTGTTTTCTGGCGTTACTTAACGGGTCTAAAAATAAATGAGGTGGAAATAATAAGAATAAATGTTGATCAGAGGCCAGCGCCAACCTGAGCTTCTGAGGACAGGCAGAATTTTAATTTAATAACGCAACAAATGAAAATGAAAAATCAGGCGGAGCAAAAGCAAAGAAAACAAATAAGTGGCGATACTCGGACATGGGGCATGTGGCATGGGGCATCGGGGATGGGGGATGGGGGGTGACTTTTGGCCGAGTTCCAAAAATAGCAGCATAAAATACGTTTAGTAAAATCCAACAACGGCGGCAACAACATTCGGCGTCGTCAGCGAGAGGGAACAACCAAAATAAAAACATTTACGACGGACAAGCCATGAAAATGAAATCATGGCAAAAGCATAGGCTATAGGCTATAGGCTTTAGACTATAGGCTTTAGGCCATAGGCTACGGGCTACAGGCTACCGGCTAAAAGCTATAGGAGGCTATTGGAGGTGAGGACCGAAGGTGTGGGAGTTGTAGGTGTACCCAGCACATCTGTATCGACGCGGATGAGTGAGGATTGTGGTCTGAAATCTGTGCCAAAAAGCAAACCCAGTGCATTAGTCATCCACCGTGGGGCGGATTGAGCGCGGTGGGTGCTGCTGGCAAGCAAATGAATTAAAAACGATCATTCACCACATCAATCAGCGCATGGATACATAAGTCGGGCACACACATGTCTCTGTCCGCGTCCGTATAATTAGTCGATGGAGGAGCCGCGAGGGCCCGTCCGACTAGCGACTAGGGGAGCTTAATTGCATAATTAATTAATCAAGTAGGCCAATTGCTGCTAATTGCAAAAGCGGCGCCCAACAGGAGGGTGCCTGGAGCAGGAGGGTGCCCCCTGACGCGTGGCTAACCACCTAATCCGCCGGCTTACACCAGTTTAGTCTTAGGTCTCGAGTCTTCGAATTAGCCGCGCTTCGATTTAGTTTCGGTTTAGTGGGGCTCAGTGGAGATTAGCGTCGGCGGACGCTGCGCACTGTTCACGGCCTATAAATAGACAGATGGCCATGGCCAAAAACACCTTGAGCAGGTGCTGATGTCAAGTCCAAATGCCATGCACCATGTGGCGTTCCATGGCGCCGCCCACGTCCGGTTTCATCTCGAGCGCTCTCCGTCAGCTCCGCCAGCTCCGCCAGCTCTGCCAGCTCTGCCAGCTCCCCGAATCGATGAATGAATGGAGCGCGAAGCCGTTGGATCCGAACGATCACGCAGCAAGATCATTAACAGTTTTGCTACCATAAACAACTCCATTGGAATTGATTGATCAATCAGCGCGCTTGAACGGGGATGAAGTAATCACTGGTCACCAATGGAGGCGCATTCGTATTACGGATATCCAATTGGCTTCAATCTACAAATCGAATGTGGAACAAGAAAGATAATTGATTGCCTTTAAATAATTTTTTTTTACTTGAGTCTTGAAACTAGCTACAGAAATGTTGGATATAGAAGTGTCGGAATATCTGAGAAGGGTAGATTTATATTAAAGGCAGGCAGATTTCAACTTCTGACGGATCGAACACCATATATGCCCCAATGCATTTCCAGCCCCCCTAAATATACATTTACAAATAGTAATAGCTTCTACATATGAAAATATATATAAAATCCCGTACTAACGATTGCACTATTCCCCGTAACCGGCAGGTATCCCGTCTAGTGATCCTGCACGAGGAGGCCGAGGATGGCAACGCGATGCCGGACCTCAGTCGGCCGGTGCAGGTGGTGTCGGCGGCGGTGGCCAATCTCGTGAAGGTCGGCCGCGAGACGATCAACAGCTCCGACGACAAGATCCTGCGCCAGGACATGCCCTCGGCATTGCACCGCGTGGAGGGTGCCTCGCAGCTGCTGGAGGAGGCGTCCGATATGCTCCGTTCCGACCCGTACTCGGGTCCGGCGCGCAAGAAGCTAATCGAGGGGAGCCGCGGCATTCTGCAGGGCACCTCCTCGCTGCTGCTCTGCTTTGACGAGAGCGAGGTGCGGAAGATCATCCAGGAGTGCAAGAGGGTCCTGGACTACTTGGCCGTGGCGGAGGTGATAAACACCATGGAACAGCTGGTGCAGTTCCTCAATGACCTATCGCCCTGCCTGAGCAAGGTGCATCGGGAGGTGGGCGCCCGCGAGAAGGAGCTGACCCACCAGGTGCACAGCGAGATATTGGTGCGGTGTTTGGAGCAAGTGAAGACCCTGGCCCCAATCCTCATCTGCAGCATGAAGGTCTACATCCACATTGTGGAGCAACAGGGCCGGGGAGCTGAGGAAGCGGCTGAGAACAGGAACTACCTGGCCGCCAGGATGAGCGACGAACTGCAGGAGATCATCCGCGTGCTGCAGCTGACCACCTACGACGAGGACACCAGCGAACTGGACAACCTCACCGTGCTGAAGAAGCTCTCCAATGCGATTTCCAACAAAATGCAGCTGGCCAACGAGTGGCTCTCGAATCCCTATGCTTTGCGAGGCGGCGTGGGCGAGAAGGCTCTGCGCCAAGTGATCGACAATGCCACAGAGATCTCAGAGCGCTGTCTGCCCCAGGACTCTTATCCCATCCGCAAGCTGGCTGATGAGGTGACGGCCATGGCCAACACCTTGTGCGAGCTGCGCCAGGAGGGCAAGGGCCAGAGTCCCCAGGCGGAGTCCCTGGCCAGGGGCATCCGCGATCGCCTGGGAGAGCTCCAATCCCAGGTGCACCAGGCGGTGCTTGGCGTGGACAAGGCTGGAGTTCAGCAGACGGCTCACACCATCCAGGGTCGATTGGAGCAGGCAGTGAAGTGGCTGCAGCACCCGGAAATCAACGACGGTGGCCTCGGAGAGAGGGCCATCAATCTGATTGTGGAGGAGGGTCGCAAGGTGGCCGAGGGCTGCCCCGGCCACCAGAAGGCCGAGATTCAGCAGCTGTGTGATGAAGTGGAGCGCCTCAAGCGCCAGGCGGCCGGAACCGGCCCGGCGGCCAAGCAGGCGGCGAAGCAGCTCACCCAGAAGTTGTACGAGCTGAAGGCGGCCATCCAGAACGCCCTGGTCAACCGCATTGTGCAGGACTTCATGGACGTGAGTACCCCGCTCAAACAGTTTACGGAGGCGGTGCTCCAGCCAGAGGGAACACCCGGACGGGAGCAGAACTTCAACCAGAAGTCGAACAACCTGCAGGCATTCAGCGATCGCGCCTCAAAGACCTCCAGAATGGTGGCCGCCGGTGGAGCCTGCGGCAACAAGAAGATCGCCGAGATTCTGCTCTCTTCTGCCGCCCAGGTGGACTCCCTCACACCCCAGCTCATCAGCGCCGGTCGCATCCGAATGAACTACCCGGGCAGCAAGGCCGCGGACGAGCATCTGCAGAACCTGAAGCAGCAATACGCGGACACCGTGCTGCGCATGCGCACCCTCTGCGACCAGGCCACGGACCCGGCGGACTTTATCAAAACATCCGAGGAGCACATGCAGGTGTACGCCAAGCTCTGTGAGGATGCTATCCATGCCCGCCAGCCGCAGAAGATGGTGGACAACACCTCGAACATTGCCCGCCTGATCAATCGGGTCTTGTTGGTAGCCAAACAGGAGGCGGATAACTCGGAGGATCCGGTGTTCACGGAGCGCTTGAATGCCGCCGCCAACCGGTTGGAGCGTTCGCTGCCCGCCATGGTTGGCGACGCCAAACTGGTGGCCACCAACATTGCCGATCCGGCAGCAGCGGCCGCTTGGAAGAACTCCTTCCAGCGGCTCCTTGGCGATGTGCGGGAGGTGCGAGATGCCATTGCGCCGCCGCAGCCACCACCACTGCCCACTTCCCTGCCGCCACCCATTCCGGAGCTGAGCGCCCTGCATCTATCCAACCAGAATGGTGAGTATCCATATCCTCACCCATCTCATAGTAAAAGTGTTAATTGATGCATGTCTTTGCCAGCCGAGCGTGCACCTCCACGGCCACCACTGCCCAGGGAAGGATTGGCGCCGGTGCGTCCGCCACCTCCAGAAACAGACGATGAGGACGAGGGCGTCTTCCGCACGATGCCACATGCCAATCAGCCCATCTTGGTGAGTAAAACAGCCATTTGCAGCGTTAGAATGGCTACTAAACCGCTGTTTTTGCCCGTAGATCGCCGCCCGTGGCTTGCACCAGGAGGTGCGCCAGTGGTCGTCCAAGGACAACGAGATCATTGCGGCCGCCAAACGCATGGCGATCCTGATGGCCCGTCTCAGCGAGCTGGTTCTGTCCGACTCGAGGGGCAGCAAGCGGGAGCTGATCGCCACCGCCAAGAAGATTGCCGAAGCCTCTGAGGACGTGACCCGACTGGCCAAGGAGTTGGCGCGCCAGTGCACTGATCGCCGCATCCGCACCAACCTGCTCCAGGTGTGCGAACGCATACCCACCATCGGCACCCAGCTGAAAATCCTGTCCACCGTGAAGGCCACGATGCTGGGCGCCCAGGGATCCGACGAGGATCGCGAGGCCACCGAAATGCTCGTGGGCAACGCCCAGAACCTGATGCAGAGTGTAAGTTACAAAATGCTTGGAAATTGCGGTACTCCATTGACAGGAAGCTTCTGTGCTGGGTTATATGATTACCCTTTACCATTCCCATTCCATTGCTAAATCCCCACTCTTACCATGTGTGATTCCAGGTGAAGGAGACGGTGCGCGCCGCCGAGGGAGCCAGCATCAAGATCCGGTCGGACCAGACCAGCAATCGTCTGCAGTGGGTGCGCCGACAGCCCTGGTACCAGTACTAGGCGATTGGTAGTGCCTACTGGGATGCTGGAGCCAGGCACCTGACCATCTGCCCACCGCCCATCTGCCCGAATGCCACTAGCCGCGTGCCTTGTGTAACATACAAAGCTAAACACTAATCTTAATGATTTCTAATTTAAATGTTAATCCCTAATCTGTTCCATCTGAACGCCAGTTATGTAAGTGCCTGCAATTATTTATTATGTGCTCCAAGAACTTGTGCTCATGTCCCCGTCCCCGTCCCCGCCCTTCCTCAGCACCCTTTCCCCTTCCCCTTCCCGCACCCGATCCTATGCTGATTTTGTTTCGATAATTTTAATAAACACATTAATTATTAAGCGTGCAATAAAGCGTGCAAAGCGAAAGCCACGGAAAAGAGAGAGGAACAGGAAAGCAATATGTACATAAAGCAGTCAGATTTAAGCGAATGCAACGTATATAATAAGAGACCATTTGCAATGGGCTTGCGCTCCAAGGAACCCAAAATCGCCCCTCCATCGTATTTGTAGTGTACTAACAGAAGCATTTATCGAAGCCCTTGCTTGCGTTTCAGAGTCTAGTTTATGTTTGAAATCTAACTCACTAAAACAGCGACGGATGCGCGAAGCCCAAGTTTTAATCCAAAACTATGTGTGTCATGTTCAATATATAATGAAATAAAACTGAACTTCGAGTGTTAATTGGTTTGGTGTATGGGTTCTTTCGTTACGTTGAACCTAATCTGACCCGCTTGACTTCCTTTCACTTTGCGTTTTCGTTGGCGCCTGAAAGTATGCTACGATTGTTCCTCTTTTGTAGGGCGTTTCCGCACAATGCGTATTCGCCATGTTGGCCTGAAACAACCAATTGCGTACTGCAGGAAGTACAGCATATTACGTAAACGTAAGTGGATGCAAGTACGTTAATCATACGCAATGTTGCTAACCACAGATATTAAGCGTTGTGAAAAATAAGGGCTATTATAGGCTTATACGGAATTCAGTACAGGCAAAACTAAAACAGACATCATTTTATTTGTTGCTAGAAAGTACATATACATGTTTGAACAATGATACAATGACCTCAATGGGCTAACAACAATTCCAATAAAAGGCTAGTGTTTATTTTTCGACGGCCGCATATCCGCCAGCTGTGCCTGTCCAGCGAGCAGTCGGGAAATCCGAGAGCCACCAGACTATAATTAGCTGTCACTCCGAGAAAAGCGAGAAAACTCGCACGATCAGAGAGTTTCCGTTGCGGCGGCGGTCAGTAGCGTTTCGATTATCGACGGAATCGAGAGAGAGTTGCCCTTACTGCAGCCGATATGTCCACTAGCGAACCTGTTCCAGAGGAACCGAGATCCTCGAACCAAATGACCATCAGTTCCTCCACGCAGGAGCTAGCCGAGCTGATAAACATCCACTTGGGTGAACTGCGACCGCAGGATCCCTCTTGGCGGGTGGCCGACTCACCCATTTCCGGCAGGGGCATCTTTGCCACCAGGGAAATTGCCCCTGGCGAGGAGCTCTTCCGGGAGCACACGTTGCTGGTGGGTCCAACAGCTCATCGGTCCACTAATCTGCGCACTTGCACCATCTGCTACCGCCTGATTCCGGGCTCCACGGACTCGGCAGCCCTCTGCCCAGCCGGATGCGGCTTACCAGCTTGCTCGGAGTGTCGGAACTCCTCGCGCCACGACCTGGAGTGCAAGCTCTTTCGCAAGTGGAAGCCACTGGAGAGCCAGAGAATCGAACCGCGCGCCCTGAGAATTCTTAGTGTTGTGCGATGCTTCTTTCTGGACGAAGCCGCCCGGAAGTTGCTGTATGCCATGCAGGCCAATATGGATCGGTACTATATGCAGGAGGTCCAACGGGCTGCCGATTGCTTTGAGCACTTTCCGAGGGAGCAGGACATGTTGGACTACTTCTACCGCACCATCTGCGCCTTCAACACCAATGCCTTCGAAAGCCGGAGCAATGTGGATGGACACGAGGTGTTGGTGAGGGCGCTGTTCCCTTTGGCTGGACTCCTGAACCACCAGTGCACCCCGAATGCAGCGCACCATTTCGAAAACGGAGAAACCATTGTGGTGTGCGCCACTGAAAGGATTCCAGCTGGAGCCGAGATCACCATGTCGTACGCCAAGTTGCTTTGGTCAACGCTGGCTAGGAAAATATTCCTCGGAATGACTAAGCACTTCATCTGCAAGTGCGTCCGATGCCAAGATCCCACGGTGAGTTTACTTGTTAGCTGATTTTTCCGTTTGGATGAGGCACTGCATCGCAAGCGGGCCAATAGGAGCGGGAGTGTCGCTATTGCCGAGAAGTGGCACCGAAATAGCTCAGTCGATAGGGCCGAAAAATGTCACATCACAGGGGCATACAAGAAGGGGACTTTCGACAAATTAATTTACGATTCTCAGCAGCCTATAATATATTTGAGCTCTGTGCTATTGCGAGTAAATTTCTATTACTGGGAAGCTCTTTGCAGTTATCTAGATGCCAATTTTCATATTAGACCATATTATACATTACTGTTTCCAAAATGAACATGCTTTATATAAAACATTTGCAAGATCTTGAAATTGGCTTACTCAAATACTTCGCTGCTGGAAATAAAGCCCCTTGTTAGACGCCCCTGGATTTCGGCCAGGGGAATGCAATTGCGAGCGGGAGAGCAACATCCGATGAGCAAATATATCAATGCGATTAAGTGAATGATTAAGTCAAGACAGCTGGCCGAAAGCGAAAGCACAAGATGATCCCAAAACGTGTCGCATTGAGGATCTGCCTTCAGTGAGTACTGATTTTGTTGTCCAGAAAAGCTCACAGACGAGCAATCGGGATAGCATATTCCTGAACGAACCAAATAAGAATGCATGTCACCACATATAAATATTTCGATACCATCACAATAACTTCCTTTTCTTAATGACATCTTCTTGGAAGCAAGATTGGCTACCGCACTGGGGGCAATAACCAAGTAAACTGTTTGCCCACAATGTAGTAGCCGGTGTATTTTATTGTATGATTCAATTCGGGCAGTCTGCCAATACTGCCATATTGGAGGCGCTCCAACTAGTTTAAGTACCCACACACACAAGCCCACACTGAATTACTTGCACGTACATATATATACGAATTCGGATACTGTCAAAGATCGCATATCACGTCAAAACAGCCTATTTCCTCCCTTCTCTTCAATACCCCATTGACCCAGTCGCACGTCAATCTAGTAAGATACTAGTTTTTCCTTTTGTTTTCGCTCGCTCTGTGCGCCTTTAAATATAAAATTGTAGCACAAATTCTTTAAAACTTAAACGGAATACCCAGAAAGCGGCCTAGCGATAAAGAATCATTTGAAATTTGTCGAGTATTTCGTTCCGCGTACCCCGCGTACCCTATCCAATTGGCGGAAAAAGATCTTCTATGCTCTGCTCATTACACTAGGTAATGTATTTGTAGAGATTGGCCACAATCTGAAGTTCCTGTTCGCATTTTTATAGCAAATTTGTGGATTTTTCCGATTTTTGGCACCAGGCGATCATAATCAGTAGCAGCTTACTGAAAACCAAGTAACCAATTGATCGTTGGTCACCTTCTGGAATTCCTGTTCGCCTGGTAACTTAAACCAGAAAATCTCACCAAAATGCACATTTTTATAGCAAATTTGTGGATTTTTGGCACCAGGCGATCATAATCAGTAGCAGGTTTCTACGAAAACCAATTGATCCTTGGTCACCTTCTGGAATTCCTGTTCGCCTGGTAACTTAAACCAAACAATCTCACCAAAATGCACATTTTTATTTAAAAATTTGTGGATTTTTTCGATTTTTGGCACCAGGCGATCATAATCAGTAGCAGGTGTTTACTGAACACCAAGTAACCAATTGATCGTTGGTGACCTTCTGGAATTCCTGTTCGCCTGGTAACTTAAACCAAAAAATCTCACCAAAATGCGCATTTTTATAGCAAATTTGCGGATTTTTTCGATTTTTGGCACCAGGCGATCATAATCAGTAGTAGATTTCTACTGAACACCATGTAACCAATTGATCGTTGGTCACCTTCTGGAATTCCTGTTCGCCTGGTAACTTAAACCAAAAAATCTTACAATTTTGTCTATAAAATGCGCATTTTTATAGCAAATTTGTGGATTTTTTCGATTTTTGGCACCAGGCGATCATAATCAGTAGTAGGTTTCTACTGAAAACCAATTGATCGTTGGTCACCTTCTGGAATTCCTGTTCGCCTGGTAACTTAAACCAAAAAATCTCACCAAAATGCGCATTTTTATAGCAAATTTGCGGATTTTTTCGATTTTTGGCACCAGGCGATCATAATCAGTAGTAGGTTTCTACTGAACACCATGTAACCAATTGATCGTTGGTCACCTTCTGGAATTCCTGTTCGCCTGGTAACTTAAACCAAAAAATCTTACAATTTTGTCTATAAAATGCGCATTTTTATAGCAAATTTGCGGATTTTTTTCGATTTTTGGCACCAGGCGATCATAATCAGTAGTAGGTTTCTACTGAACACCATGTAACCAATTGATCGTTGGTCACCTTCTGGAATTCCTGTTCGCCTGGTAACTTAAACCAGAAAATCTCACAATTTTGTCTACAAAATTGCCATTTTTATTTATAAATTTGTGGATTTTTTCGATTTTTGGCACCAGGCGATCATAATCAGTAGCAGGTTTTTACTGAACACCAAGTAACCAATTGATCGTTGGTCACCTTCTGGAATTCCTCATCGCCTGGTAACTTAAACCAAAAAATCTCACAAAAATGCACATTTTTATTTATAAATTTGTATATTTTTTCGAATTTTGGCACCAGGCGATCGTAATCAGTAGTAGGTTTCTACTGAAAACCAATTGATCGTTGGTCACCTTCTGGAATTCCTGTTCGCCTGGTAACTTAAACCAAAAAATCTCACCAAAATGCACATTTTTATTTATAAATTTGTATATTTTTTCGATTTTTGGCACCAGGCGATCGTAATCAGTAGTAGGTTTCTACTGAAAACCAATTGATCGTTGGTCACCTTCTGGAATTCCTGTTCGCCTGGTAACTTAAACCAAAAAATCTCACCAAAATGCGCATTTTTATAGCAAATTTGTGGATTTTTTCGATTTTTGGCACCAGGCGATCATAATCAGTAGTAGGTTTTTACTGAAAACCAATTGATCGTTGGTCACCTTCTGGAATTCCTGTTCGCCTGGTAACTTAAACCAGAAAATCTCACCAAAATGCGCTTTTTTATAGCAAATTTGTGGGTTTTTTCGATTTTTGGCACCAGGCGATCATAATCAGTAGTAGGTTTCTACTGAACACCATGTAACCAATTGATCGTTGGTCACCTTCTGGAATTCCTGTTTGCCTGGTAACTTAAACCAGAAAATCTCACAATTTTGTTTACAAAATGCGCATTTTTATAGCAAATTTGTGGGTTTTTTCGATTTTTGGCACCAGGCGATCATAATCAGTAGTAGGTTTCTACTGAACACCATGTAACCAATTGATCGTTGGTCACCTTCTGGAATTCCTGTTCGCCTGGTAACTTAAACCAGAAAATCTCACAATTTTGTTTACAAAATGCGCATTTTTATAGCAAATTTGTGGGTTTTTTCGATTTTTGGCACCAGGCGATCATAATCAGTAGTAGGTTTCTACTGAAAACCAATTGATCGTTGGTCACCTTCTGGAATTCCTGTTCGCCTGGTAACTTAAACCAGAAAATCTCACCAAAATGAATATTTTTATTTATAAATTTGTGTATTTTTTCGATTTTTGGCACCAGGCGATCATAATCAGTAGCAGGTTTTTACTGAACACCAAATAACCAATTGATCGTTGGTCACCTTCTGGAATTCCTGTTCGCCTGGTAACTTAAACCAGAAAATCTCACAATTGTGTCTACAAAATGCGCATTTTTATGGAAAATTTGTGGGTTTTTTCGATTTTTGGCACCAGGCGATCATAATCAGTAGCAGGTTTTTACTGGAACACCAATTAACCAATTGATCGTTGGTCACCTTCTGGAATTCCTGTTCGCCTGGTAACTTAAACCAAAAAATCTCACCAAAATGCACATTTTTATTTCTAAATTTGTGTATTTTTTCGATTTTTGGCACCAGGCGATCATAATCAGTAGCAGGTTTTTACTGAACACCAAGTAACCAATTGATCGTTGGTCACCTTCTGGAATTCCTGTTCGCCTGGTAGCTTAAACCAAAAAATCTCACCAAAATGCACATTTTTATTTATAAATTTGTGTATTTTTTCGATTTTTGGCACTAGGCGATCATAATCAGTAGCAGGTTTTTACTGAACACCAAGTAACCAATTGATCGTTGGTCACCTTCTGGAATTCCTGTTCGCCTGGTAACTTAAACCAGAAAATCTCACAATTTTGTCAACAAAATGCGAATTTTTATGGAAAATGTGGGTTTTTTCGATTTTTGGCACCAGGCGATCATAATTAGTAGTAGGTTTCTACTGAAAACCAATTGATCGTTGGTCACCTTCTGGAATTCCTGTTCGCCTGGTAACTTAAACCAAAGAATCTCACCAAAATGCGCATTTTTATAGCAATTTTGGATTTTTTCGATTTTTGGCACCAGGCGATCATAATCAGTAGTAGGTTTCTACTGAAAACCAATTGATCGTTGGTCACCTTCTGGAATTCCTGTTCGCCTGGTAACTTAAACCAAAGAATCTCACCAAAATGCGCATTTTTATAGCAATTTTGGATTTTTTCGATTTTTGGCACCAGGCGATCATAATCAGTAGTAGGTTTCTACTGAAAACCAATTGATCGTTGGTCACCTTCTGGAATTCCTGTTCGCCTGGTAACTTAAACCAGAAAATCTCACCAAAATGAATATTTTTATTTATAAATTTGTGTATTTTTTCGATTTTTGGCACCAGGCGATCATAATCAGTAGCAGGTTTTTACTGAACACCAAATAACCAATTGATCGTTGGTCACCTTCTGGAATTCCTGTTCGCCTGGTAACTTAAACCAGAAAATCTCACAATTTTGTCTACAAAATGCGCATTTTTATGGAAAATTTGTGGGTTTTTTCGATTTTTGGCACCAGGCGATCATAATCAGTAGCAGGTTTTTACTGGAACACCAATTAACCAATTGATCGTTGGTCACCTTCTGGAATTCCTGTTCGCCTGGTAACTTAAACCAAAAAATCTCACCAAAATGCACATTTTTATTTCTAAATTTGTGTATTTTTTCGATTTTTGGCACCAGGCGATCATAATCAGTAGCAGGTTTTTACTGAACACCAAGTAACCAATTGATTGTTGGTCACCTTCTGGAATTCCTGTTCGCCTGGTAGCTTAAACCAAAAAATCTCACCAAAATGCACATTTTTATTTATAAATTTGTGTATTTTTTCGATTTTTGGCACTAGGCGATCATAATCAGTAGCAGGTTTTTACTGAACACCAAGTAACCAATTGATCGTTGGTCACCTTCTGGAATTCCTGTTCGCCTGGTAACTTAAACCAGAAAATCTCACAATTTTGTCTACAAAATGCGAATTTTTATGGAAAATTTGTGGGTTTTTTCGATTTTTGGCACCAGGCGATCATAATTAGTAGTAGGTTTCTACTGAAAACCAATTGATCGTTGGTCACCTTCTGGAATTCCTGTTCGCCTGGTAACTTAAACCAAAGAATCTCACCAAAATGCGCATTTTTATAGCAATTTTGGATTTTTTCGATTTTTGGCACCAGGCGATCATAATCAGTAGTAGGTTTCTACTGAAAACCAATTGATCGTTGGTCACCTTCTGGAATTCCTGTTCGCCTGGTAACTTAAACCAAAAAATCTCACAATTTTGTCTATAAAATGCGCATTTTTGTAATAAAAAAAATCAGTATTTTGGTCAAAACACTCAAAATAATGGTCCAAATAAGGAATGTCATACCCCGTTGAGCTCGTTACTTAAATCCCAATCGATTTGTGTTCAAATTTAGGAATTTTTTTTTTTTTACATTTTTTGCAAATTTTGATGATGGTACCCCTTGCAAAAAATGCGAAAATTGACCAAAAAATTATTTTTCCCAACTCGGACAATGAGTGATAGGGATGTTTAGTATTGGTAACTAGGAGCAAGAAACGGTAATTAATTTTGCTGTGTGACCATATTTAGCCAAGTTATACAGAAAAAACCATTTGAAAATATTGCATTTTTGACCAAAATCGATTCCCAGATTTTTTGTAATAAAAAAAATCAGTATTTTGGTCAAAACACTCAATAAAATGGTCCAAATAAGGAATGTCATTCCCCGTTGAGCTCGATACTTAAATCCCAATCGATTTGTGTTCAAATTTAGGAATTTTTTTTTTTTACATTTTTTGCAAATTTTGATGATGGTACCCCTTGCAAAAAATGCGAAAATTGACCAAAAAATTATTTTTCCCAACTCGGACAATGAGTGATAGGGATGTTTAGTATTGGTAACTAGGAGCAAGAAACGGTAATTAATTTTGCTGTGTGACCATATTTAGCCAAGTTATACAGAAAAAACCATTTGAAAATATTGCATTTTTGACCAAAATCGATTCCCAGATTTTTTGTAATAAAAAAAATCAGTATTTTGGTCAAAACACTCAATAAAATGGTCCAAATAAGGAATGTCATACCCCGTTGAGCTCGTTACTTAAATCCCAATCGATTTGTGTTCAAATTTAGGAATTTTTTTTTTTTACATTTTTTGCAAATTTTGATGATGGTACCCCTTGCAAAAAATGCGAAAATTGACCAAAAAATTATTTTTCCCAACTCGGACAATGAGTGATAGGGATGTTTAGTATTGGTAACTAGGAGCAAGAAACGGTAATTTTGCTGTGTGACCATATTTAGCCAAGTTATACAGAAAAAACCATTTGAAAATATTGCATTTTTGACCAAAATCGATTCCCAGATTTTTTGGTGTTAACCAATTGATCGTTGGTCACCTTCTGGAATTCCTGTTCGCCTGGTAACTTAAACCAGAAAATCTCACAATTTTGTTTACAAAATGCGCATTTTTATAGCAAATTTGTGGATTTTTTCGATTTTTGGCACCAGGCGATCATAATTAGTAGTAGGTTTCTACTGAAAACCAATTGATCGTTGGTCACCTTCTGGAATTCCTGTTCGCCTGGTAACTTAAACCAAAAAATCTCACAATTTTGTCTATAAAATGCGCATTTTTGTAATAAAAAAAATCAGTATTTTGGTCAAAACACTCAAAATAATAGTCCAAATAAGGAATGTCATACCCCGTTGAGCTCGTTACTTAAATCCCAATCGATTTGTGTTCAAATTTAGGAATTTTTTTTTTTTACATTTTTTGCAAATTTTGATGATGGTACCCCTTGCAAAAAATGCGAAAATTGACCAAAAAATTATTTTTCCCAACTCGGACAATGAGTGATAGGGATGTTTAGTATTGGTAACTAGGAGCAAGAAACGGTAATTTTGCTGTGTGACCATATTTAGCCAAGTTATACAGAAAAAACCATTTGAAAATATTGCATTTTTGACCAAAATCGATTCCCAGATTTTTTGGTGTTAACCAATTGATCGTTGGTCACCTTCTGGAATTCCTGTTCGCCTGGTAACTTAAACCAGAAAATCTCACCAAAATGAATATTTTTATTTATAAATTTGTGTATTTTTTCGATTTTTGGCACCAGGCGATCATAATCAGTAGCAGGTTTTTACTGACCACCAAATAACCAATTGATCGTTGGTCACCTTCTGGAATTCCTGTTCGCCTGGTAACTTAAACCAGAAAATCTCACAATTTTGTCTACAAAATGCGCATTTTTATGGAAAATTTGTTGGTTTTTTCGATTTTTGGCACCAGGCGATCATAATCAGTAGCAGGTTTTTACTGGAACACCAATTAACCAATTGATCGTTGGTCACCTTCTGGAATTCCTGTTCGCCTGGTAACTTAAACCAAAAAATCTCACCAAAATGCACATTTTTATTTCTAAA
Organism: Drosophila orena; assembly: GCA_005876975.1. Classification (NCBI taxonomy): domain Eukaryota; kingdom Metazoa; phylum Arthropoda; class Insecta; order Diptera; family Drosophilidae; genus Drosophila; species Drosophila orena. The sequence continues at coordinate 632,825 of VCKV01000288.1, read as the reverse complement.
TTTGTGTATTTTTTCGATTTTTGGCACCAGGCGATCATAATCAGTAGCAGGTTTTTACTGAACACCAAGTAACCAATTGATCGTTGGTCACCTTCTGGAATTCCTGTTCGCCTGGTAGCTTAAACCAAAAAATCTCACCAAAATGCACATTTTTATTTATAAATTTGTGTATTTTTTCGATTTTTGGCACTAGGCGATCATAATCAGTAGCAGGTTTTTACTGAACACCAAGTAACCAATTGATCGTTGGTCACCTTCTGGAATTCCTGTTCGCCTGGTAACTTAAACCAGAAAATCTCACAATTTTGTCTACAAAATGCGAATTTTTATGGAAAATTTGTGGGTTTTTTCGATTTTTGGCACCAGGCGATCATAATTAGTAGTAGGTTTCTACTGAAAACCAATTGATCGTTGGTCACCTTCTGGAATTCCTGTTCGCCTGGTAACTTAAACCAAAGAATCTCACCAAAATGCGCATTTTTATAGCAATTTTGGATTTTTTCGATTTTTGGCACCAGGCGATCATAATCAGTAGTAGGTTTCTACTGAAAACCAATTGATCGTTGGTCACCTTCTGGAATTCCTGTTCGCCTGGTAACTTAAACCGGAAAATCTCACCAAAATGAATATTTTTATTTATAAATTTGTGTATTTTTTCGATTTTTGGCACCAGGCGATCATAATCAGTAGCAGGTTTTTACTGAACACCAAATAACCAATTGATCGTTGGTCACCTTCTGGAATTCCTGTTCGCCTGGTAACTTAAACCAGAAAATCTCACAATTTTGTCTACAAAATGCGCATTTTTATGGAAAATTTGTTGGTTTTTTCGATTTTTGGCACCAGGCGATCATAATCAGTAGCAGGTTTTTACTGGAACACCAATTAACCAATTGATCGTTGGTCACCTTCTGGAATTCCTGTTCGCCTGGTAACTTAAACCAAAAAATCTCACCAAAATGCACATTTTTATTTCTAAATTTGTGTATTTTTTCGATTTTTGGCACCAGGCGATCATAATCAGTAGCAGGTTTTTACTGAACACCAAGTAACCAATTGATCGTTGGTCACCTTCTGGAATTCCTGTTCGCCTGGTAGCTTAAACCAAAAAATCTCACCAAAATGCACATTTTTATTTATAAATTTGTGTATTTTTTCGATTTTTGGCACTAGGCGATCATAATCAGTAGCAGGTTTTTACTGAACACCAAGTAACCAATTGATCGTTGGTCACCTTCTGGAATTCCTGTTCGCCTGGTAACTTAAACCAGAAAATCTCACAATTTTGTCTACAAAATGCGAATTTTTATGGAAAATTTGTGGGTTTTTTCGATTTTTGGCACCAGGCGATCATAATTAGTAGTAGGTTTCTACTGAAAACCAATTGATCGTTGGTCACCTTCTGGAATTCCTGTTCGCCTGGTAACTTAAACCAAAGAATCTCACCAAAATGCGCATTTTTATAGCAATTTTGGATTTTTTCGATTTTTGGCACCAGGCGATCATAATCAGTAGTAGGTTTCTACTGAAAACCAATTGATCGTTGGTCACCTTCTGGAATTCCTGTTCGCCTGGTAACTTAAACCAAAAAATCTCACAATTTTGTCTATAAAATGCGCATTTTTGTAATAAAAAAAATCAGTATTTTGGTCAAAACACTCAAAATAATGGTCCAAATAAGGAATGTCATACCCCGTTGAGCTCGTTACTTAAATCCCAATCGATTTGTGTTCAAATTTAGGAATTTTTTTTTTTTACATTTTTTGCAAATTTTGATGATGGTACCCCTTGCAAAAAATGCGAAAATTGACCAAAAAATTATTTTTCCCAACTCGGACAATGAGTGATAGGGATGTTTAGTATTGGTAACTAGGAGCAAGAAACGGTAATTTATTTTGCTGTGTGACCATATTTAGCCAAGTTATACAGAAAAAACCATTTGAAAATATTGCATTTTTGACCAAAATCGATTCCCAGATTTTTTGTAATAAAAAAAATCAGTATTTTGGTCAAAACACTCAATAAAATGGTCCAAATAAGGAATGTCATACCCCGTTGAGCTCGATACTTAAATCCCAATCGATTTGTGTTCAAATTTAGGAATTTTTTTTTTTTTACATTTTTTGCAAATTTTGATGATGGTACCCCTTGCAAAAAATGCGAAATTTGACCAAAAAATTATTTTTCCCAACTCGGACAATGAGTGATAGGGATGTTTAGTATTGGTAACCAGGAGCAAAAAACGGTAATTAATTTTGCTGTGTGACCATTTTTAGCCAAGTTATACATTAAAAACCATTTGAAAATATTGCATTTTTTACAAAAATCTCACAATTTTGTCTATAAAATGCGCATTTTTATAGCAAATTTGTGGATTTTTTCGATTTTTGGCACCAGGCGATCATAATCAGTAGCAGCTTACTGAAAAGCAAGTAACCAATTGATCGTTGGTCACCTTCTGGAATTCCTGTTCGCCTGGTAACTTAAACCAAAAAATCTCACCAAAATGCGCATTTTTATAGCAAATTTGTGAATTTTTTTCGATTTTTGGCACCAGGCGATCATAATCAGTAGCAGGTTTTTATTGAAAACCAATTGATCGTTGGTCACCTTCTGGAATTCCTGTTCGCCTGGTAACTTAAACCAAAAAATCTCACCAAAATGCGCTTTTTTATAGCAAATTTGTGGGTTTTTTCGATTTTTGGCACCAGGCGATCATAATCAGTAGCAGGTTTCTACGAAAACCAATTGATCGTTGGTCACCTTCTGGAATTCCTGTTCGCCTGGTAACTTAAACCAGAAAATCTCACAATTTTGTCTACAAAATGCACATTTTTATTTATAAATTTGTGGATTTTTTCGATTTTTGGCACCAGGCGATCATAATCAGTAGCAGGTTTTTACTGAACACCAAGTAACCAATTGATCGTTGGTCACCTTCTGGAATTCCTGTTCGCCTGGTAACTTAAACCAAAAAATCTCACCAAAATGCACATTTTTATTTATAAATTTGTGTATTTTTTCGATTTTTGGCACCAGGCGATCGTAATCAGTAGTAGGTTTCTACTGAAAACCAATTGATCGTTGGTCACCTTCTGGAATTCCTGTTCGCCTGGTAACTTAAACCAAAAAATCTCACCAAAATGCACATTATAGCAAATTTGTGAATTTTTTTCGATTTTTGGCACCAGGCGATCATAATCAGTAGCAGGTTTCTACGAAAACCAATTGATCCTTGGTCACCTTCTGGAATTCCTGTTCGCCTGGTAACTTAAACCAAAAAATCTTACAATTTTGTCTATAAAATGCGCATTTTTATAGCAAATTTGTGGATTATTTCGATTTTTGGCACCAGGCGATCATAATTAGTAGTAGGTTTCTACTGAAAACCAATTGATCGTTGGTCACCTTCTGGAATTCCTGTTCGCCTGGTAACTTAAACCAGAAAATCTCACAATTTTGTTTACAAAATGCGCATTTTTATAGCAAATTTGTGGATTTTTTCGATTTTTGGCACCAGGCGATCATAATTAGTAGTAGGTTTCTACTGAAAACCAATTGATCGTTGGTCACCTTCTGGAATTACTGTTCGCCTGGTAACTTAAACCAAAAAATCTCACAATTTTGTCTATAAAATGCGCATTTTTGTAATAAAAAAAATCAGTATTTTGGTCAAAACACTCAAAATAATGGTCCAAATAAGGAATGTCATACCCCGTTGAGCTCGTTACTTAAATCCCAATCGATTTGTGTTCAAATTTAGGAATTTTTTTTTTTTTACATTTTTTGCAAATTTTGATGATGGTACCCCTTGCAAAAAATGCGAAAATTGACCAAAAAATTATTTTTCCCAACTCGGACAATGAGTGATAGGGATGTTTAGTATTGGTAACTAGGAGCAAGAAACGGTAATTAATTTTGCTGTGTGACCATATTTAGCCAAGTTATACAGAAAAAACCATTTGAAAATATTGCATTTTTGACCAAAATCGATTCCCAGATTTTTTGTAATAAAAAAAATCAGTATTTTGGTCAAAACACTCAAAATAATGGTCCAAATAAGGAATGTCATACCCCGTTGAGCTCGTTACTTAAATCCCAATCGATTTGTGTTCAAATTTAGGAATTTTTTTTTTTTTACATTTTTTGCAAATTTTGATGATGGTACCCCTTGCAAAAAATGCGAAAATTGACCAAAAAATTATTTTTCCCAACTCGGACAATGAGTGATAGGGATGTTTAGTATTGGTAACCAGGAGCAAAAAACGGTAATTAATTTTGCTGTGTGACCATTTTTAGCCAAGTTATACAGAAAAAACCATTTGAAAATATTGCATTTTTTACAAAAATCTCACAATTTTGTCTATAAAATGCGCATTTTTATAGCAAATTTGCGGATTTTTTCGATTTTTGGCACCAGGCGATCATAATCAGTAGCAGGTTTTTATTGAAAACCAATTGATCGTTGGTAACCTTCTGGAATTCCTGTTCGCCTGTTAACTTAAACCAGAAAATCTCACCAAAATGCACATTTTTATAGCAAATTTGTGAATTTTTTTTCGATTTTTGGCACCAGGCGATCATAATCAGTAGCAGGTTTCTACGAAAACCAATTGATCGTTGGTCACCTTCTGGAATTCCTGTTCGCCTGGTAACTTAAACCAGAAAATCTCACAATTTTGTTTACAAAATGCGCATTTTTATAGCAAATTTGCGGATTTTTTCGGTTTTTGGCACCAGGCGATCATAATTAGTAGTAGGTTTCTACTGAAAACCAATTGATCGTTGGTCACCTTCTGGAATTCCTGTTCGCCTGGTAACTTAAACCAAAAAATCTTACAATTTTGTCTATAAAATGCGCATTTGTATGGAAAATTTGTGGATTTTTTCGATTTTTGGCACCAGGCGATCATAATCAGTAGTAGGTTTCTACTGAAAACCAATTGATCGTTGGTCACCTTCTGGAATTCCTGTTCGCCTGGTAACTTAAACCAGAAAATCTCACAATTTTGTTTACAAAATGCGCATTTTTATTTATAAATTTGTGTATTTTTTCGATTTTTGGCACCAGGCGATCATAATCAGTAGCAGGTTTTTACTGAACACCAAGTAACCAATTGATCGTTGGTCACCTTCTGGAATTCCTGTTCGCCTGGTAACTTAAACCAAAAAATCTCACCAAAATGCGCATTTTTATAGCAAATTTGCGGATTTTTTCGATTTTTGGCACCAGGCGATCATAATCAGTAGTAGGTTTCTACTGAACACCATGTAACCAATTGATCGTTGGTCACCTTCTGGAATTCCTGTTCGCCTGGTAACTTAAACCAGAAAATCTCACAATTTTGTTTACAAAATGCGCATTTTTATAGCAAATTTGTGGATTTTTTCGATTTTTGGCACCAGGCGATCATAATTAGTAGTAGGTTTCTACTGAAAACCAATTGATCGTTGGTCACCTTCTGGAATTCCTGTTCGCCTGGTAACTTAAACCAAAAAATCTCACAATTTTGTCTATAAAATGCGCATTTTTGTAATAAAAAAAATCAGTATTTTGGTCAAAACACTCAATAAAATGGTCCAAATAAGGAATGTCATACCCCGTTGAGCTCGATACTTAAATCCCAATCGATTTGTGTTCAAATTTAGGAATTTTTTTTTTTTTACATTTTTTGCAAATTTTGATGATGGTACCCCTTGCAAAAAATGCGAAAATTGACCAAAAAATTATTTTTCCCAACTCGGACAATGAGTGATAGGGATGTTTAGTATTGGTAACTAGGAGCAAGAAACGGTAATTAATTTTGCTGTGTGAGCATATTTAGCCAAGTTATACAGAAAAAACCATTTGAAAATATTGCATTTTTGACCAAAATCGATTCCCAGATTTTTTGTAATAAAAAAAATCAGTATTTTGGTCAAAACACTCAATAAAATGGTCCAAATAAGGAATGTCATACCCCGTTGAGCTCGATACTTAAATCCCAATTGATTTGTGTTCAAATTTAGGAATTTTTTTTTTTTTACATTTTTTGCAAATTTTGATGATGGTACCCCTTGCAAAAAATGCGAAAATTGACCCAAAAATTATTTTTCCCAACTCGGACAATGAGTGATAGGGATGTTTAGTATTGGTAACTAGGAGCAAGAAACGGTAATTAATTTTGCTGTGTGACCATATTTAGCCAAGTTATACAGAAAAAACCATTTGAAAATATTGCATTTTTTACAAAAATCTCACAATTTTGTCTATAAAATGCGCATTTTTATAGCAAATTTGTGGATTTTTTCGATTTTTGGCACCAGGCGATCATAATCAGTAGCAGCTTACTGAAAAGCAAGTAACCAATTGATCGTTGGTCACCTTCTGGAATTCCTGTTCGCCTGGTAACTTAAACCAAAAAATCTCACCAAAATGCGCATTTTTATAGCAAATTTGTGAATTTTTTTCGATTTTTGGCACCAGGCGATCATAATTAGTAGTAGGTTTCTACTGAAAACCAATTGATCGTTGGTCACCTTCTGGAATTCCTGTTCGCCTGGTAACTTAAACCAGAAAATCTCACCAAAATGCACATTTTTATAGCAAATTTGTGAATTTTTTTCGATTTTTGGCACCAGGCGATCATAATCATTAGCAGGTTTCTACGAAAACCAATTGATCCTTGGTCACCTTCTGGAATTCCTGTTCGCCTGGTAACTTAAACCAAAAAATCTTACAATTTTGTCTATAAAATGCGCATTTGTATGGAAAATTTGTGGATTTTTTCGATTTTTGGCACCAGGCGATCATAATCAGTAGTAGGTTTCTACTGAACACCATGTAACCAATTGATCGTTGGTCACCTTCTGGAATTCCTGTTCGCCTGGTAACTTAAACCAGAAAATCTCACAATTTTGTTTACAAAATGCGCATTTTTATAGCAAATTTGTGGATTTTTTCGATTTTTGGTACCAGGCGATCATAATCAGTAGTAGGTTTCTACTGAACACCATGTAACCAATTGATCGTTGGTCACCTTCTGGAATTCCTGTTCGCCTGGTAACTTAAACCAAAAAATCTTACAATTTTGTCTATAAAATGCGCATTTGTATGGAAAATTTGTGGATTTTTTCGATTTTTGGCACCAGGCGATCATAATCAGTAGCAGGTTTTTACTGAACACCAAGTAACCAATTGATCGTTGGTCACCTTCTGGAATTCCTGTTCGCCTGGTAACTTAAACCAAAAAATCTTACAATTTTGTCTATAAAATGCGCATTTTTATAGCAAATTTGTGGATTTTTTCGATTTTTGGCACCAGGCGATCATAATCAGTAGCAGCTTACTGAAAAGCAAGTAACCAATTGATCGTTGGTCACCTTCTGGAATTCCTGTTCGCCTGGTAACTTAAACCAAAGAATCTCACCAAAATGCGCATTTTTATAGCAAATTTGTTGTTTTTTTTCGATTTTTGGCACCAGGCGATCATAATCAGTAGCAGGTTTTTACTGAACACCAAGTAACCAATTGATCGTTGGTCACCTTCTGGAATTCCTGTTCGCCTGGTAACTTAAACCAGAAAATCTCACAATTTTGTCTACAAAATGCGCATTTTTATGGAAAATTTGTGGATTCTTTCGATTAAAATTTTCATTTTTCCATTTTCCATGCATAAAAATTTCAAAAAAATTGCAAAATTTTTAAATTTTTTTCTTTGAACACAGGACGATAGGGAATTTTGTTACAAATTCAATTATTTTAAATGCTATCGACAAAATACTGATTATTTCTTACCAAAAACACAAAAAAAAAACAGATAATTTTTAAACAGCGTTTTCTTCATTACTTGGCCGATACAGGCGGCAAAGGTAAAATAAAGACTGTTTTGTACCGCCAATAAACATATTCCAACAACTATTACAATAAACAACTATTCCAATCATTAGTTCTGTATGCTTTTCGAAAAAGAAAATTGTATAAATGTTTTGCACTTAGACAAAAACTAACAAATTTTGCCCAAACAAATTTCGCTATTGTGCCAAATCTGAGGCACTGACCCATTTTGCCTCGATCATAGGCTGCCAATGAAAAACTATTTATTACGGTAGCTGCAAGGCATTTGTGATCCATAATGCCCAAACTTACCCTATAATTTTTCAGTTGGTATTCGGGCTTTTTGATATTTGGCATTCGAGTGCGTTCTATTCGCTTCATGCCGCTCAGTCTGGCTTCCGTTCGATTGGGCCAATAAAATGCGGGTAAAAGTGAAAATAGATTTGGAATGTGGGCGAACTATAACTTGCTATATGTCGCTATAAGTTGCCATAAGTTGCCATAAGTTGCCAAGTCGCGTGGCAAGAGCAGGGAGAACGGGGCTTGTACGCTTTAGAACTGATTTACGTATTGTCGCAGGCGATGGGCGTGGCAGGACGAACCCACTCCACTGCGGCACATGTGACAGTGCGTGACATTGGCGACGGGAAGTGAACAGCTGGGCGTGGAGCCACCCGAATCCCAGTCTTGGTCCTGCTCCCCACCAAGCACCAAGTCACGTGTTGCGACACTCACCTGGTTTTGCCGCCTGGTGTCTCTGTCCCCTGGTGTCTTTTGCCCCTGGCACACGCAACTCGTTGGCCAGCGAAGCCCTAATTTATGTCCCCGCCACACGCACTGCCATATGTAGTGAAAGCCGCCGAAAGAGGGCTGCACTGCCAGCCAGGATTGTTGTACTCCTTTGTTGTTATTCTCGAAGTTACTACGTTGCGGCCTCGAATGGGCTCGCAGAGAATCCTAGGCATGTAGACAACACTTTCAGAGAAGTCTCGACCCATTTGGGTTAATAGTGCTTGCCAAGAGCGCTCTATTGCGTCGTACAATCATTTTTGGCCAGTGTAGAGGCGTGGCAGACAACATGCGACAAACATGCGGGGTATCAGTGGCGCTGCATCTCCACAGATAATTTTGCCAGCCGCTCAGATTGTCGTTGGGTGGCAGCAATCGGATGGAGATAGCAATGGGGGGGGGGGGGGGGAGGGAGGGATGGGGTGGGTGGTGCTCCTATGGCTTCGCCTCACTTTATGGCGTCCAAAACCAACCGCAAACAGACTTCGGAGAAGGGGGTGGCTAGTTGGTGGGCTAGTATGCGGCGGTGGCAGCCACACTGAGGTGTTTGGCGAACAAATTGGCAGCGGGAAATGTTCTTTGACGGCTGAATGGCTGGATGGCTGGATGGCTGGATGGGCTGCATCAGTGCTTCTCACATCGCCCCTTGCGATCGCACACCCCCGTTTGCCACCACCCACTGGCGAATCCAATTGAACGCAACAATAGCAACAATGGCAACCACAGCAGCGCCAACAACAAACACACGGCAACAAAAACAGCTCAAGCACAAATTGAATAAGAGTCAAAAGCAAAATCCGCTTTGCGTCGCCCCAGCCAAATGTCTCTATTTCCCAGTGGCGCACCAAGTGGCTGGCTCCACGTTCCCCACTTTGAAATCGTTTCGAGACCACTCAAAACTTTTGTTTTCCTACAAAAGAAATGTGGACTTTTCAGTCGTGTTGAGTTGTTTTTTTTTTGCTATAAGTTCTCGTTTTCGGCTTTTCCGCCTAAAAATAACCTGCATTTTGGCCAAAACAATGAACGCAATGCCCAAGTTCTTTCCCTCGGAGGAAATGTTATTTTGGATTTCGTAAACGGGAACTTGGCGGCGAGTGTGTGTTTTCAGCGTGCGTGTGCCTTGGAAAAAAAATCATATTTGACTGTTGTCGCTGCTGTCCCCTTGCCCCCCATTCCCCATTCCCCGTTCCCCGTTCACCACCTCCTGGCCCCTTTCGCCTTCCCCCATTCCCCAGTGGATGCCTCTAATTTGTGCTTTTTTAGTTGTGTCTAATGCTCTCCGAGGGCGTCGGTGTGTCCACGTCATAAGCGTCGCTGCTTCGCTGGGTTGCTGGGTAGCTGGGTAGCTGGGTGGTTTCCACTGTCGCCAGTCAGTTGTTGCTGCTGCTTCTGCTGCTGCTGCTGCTGCTGCTGCTGCTCATGTTGCTGCTGTCGTCGCTGTCGCTACTATATCGCTGCTATTCCCGCGTAGTCCGCCCAGCTGCGCGGAGACATCTTCACTCGCCGAGTTGCCGCGCTGCGCATTGGTTCGCCGCAGTTCCGACCAACCTCCCACCGCAGTCGCCATGTCTGCTGCCGCCCAGTGCCCGGCCCCTCCCCGCGGAGGCGGCGGAGGAGGAGACACCACTCTGGCCGCCCTGGGCGCCCACATGGCCCCTTGTCGCGACACCACACCCGAGCAGCTGGCCCAGCTGATAGACGCCCACTTGGGGGATCTGCGCCAAGAGCAGCCCAACTGGACCATCAGCTCCTCCACGGTGGCCGGTCGCGGGGTGTTTGCCACCAGAGACATTGCCGCCGGCGAGCTGATCTTCCAGGAGCGGGCCTTGGTCACCGGGCCGACGGCGCGGAAGGGTCAACTGAGCAGCTGCATCTGCTGCCATGAGACCCTGCCGCAAAAGGGATTCCTCTGCCGGCATCGCTGCACCCTGCCCGTATGCGAAACCTGTTCGGATTCCGAGGAGCATCAGGCGGAGTGCGAGCACTTCCGCCGCTGGCAGCCCAAGGACGTGGATGCGGAGCAGGAGCAGGTTAATCCGCTGTCGCTGCGGATCCTCACGGCAGTGCGGGTCTTCCACTTGGGCAAAGAACAGCGGCATCTGGTGGACGCCATGCAGGCGAATGCGGAGCGCGCTTATCGCCGTGAGATCATCCAGGCGGCCCAGTGCTTCCGGAACTTCCCCACCACGGATCGGGTGTTCATGGACCAACTGTTCCGGATCGTGGGTGTGCTCAATACGAATGCCTTCGAGGCTCCCTGTCGCTCCGGTGGCCACGAGACTCTACTACGTGGTCTCTTCCCGCTCACGGCGATCATGAACCACGAGTGCACCCCGAACGCTAGTCACTACTTCGAGAACGGGCGATTGGCGGTGGTGCGGGCTGCTCGCGATATTCCCAAGGGCGGCGAGATTACCACCACCTACACCAAGATCCTCTGGGGCAATCTCACCCGGAATATCTTCCTCAAGATGACCAAGCACTTTGCCTGCGACTGTGCGCGGTGTCACGACAATACTGTGAGTACGACATCAATGGGCATCGTGGGTAACCCAGGGTTATCCTTCTTCCTGGCTCGACCCACTTATGCAGCACCAGCTGCTCCATCTGCACCATCTGCTATGCACCCAAGCTTACCTTCTGACTTTGGTCTTTGCCTTTGCTAGTTCCTTCCTGGGTAATAACAATTCCTTTCAAAATTCCTTACCTATCCTTTTCTCCTGCTAGCCTGCTAGCCTGCCAGCTCGCTTTCTTACAGGATATCCTCTGCAGGATATCCCGGGCTTGTAGGTTTCCAACATCGCTATCCATTTGCCTCAAAACAAGAAACCATATTTGAAATTTGAAAGGCATTTCACTTGAATTTCGGACACATTTCTTGGCCAACGTCGATGTCACCGGCGCTGTGAAAGTGTGTGGCATGGGCATATACTCGTACGTACACGATCCACATATCCGGCCACATCTATTTATGTGGCCACTCTCCGCCGCCGTGGGATGAGTTGAATAATGGCCTCTGGCGTTGGCAGTGGCCGCTGGCCAGGCCCCCTGACACAAATGCGTTCCCTAATTAAATTAGTTCTATGATTTGCATCAACCAGGGCCCAGGGGCGCGCCCAGGAGGGGTGGCGCCCCAAGTGGCCAAAGGGGCGCCAAATTTTGGTACCAGGCACACACACGCTTTGGGCTGGCAAATTGGCACTCTGATGGGCTTGGTAACAGAATTACCTGTAGTTTGGGAGCGTTAAAGACATCTTTGTCACAGCCTGGCAGACGTAGTCAGACAGTCAGACATTTTTACCTTAGGAAATTCGCCAATTATTTGTAGACTTCCTATGAAATGTACACCTGAAACGCACTTTGAAAACACTCTTTTCAAGGCCTGGGGATCCAAAGTTCCCGGACTACTAACACACTCCTCCAAAATTTCCATTAGCATGACACACAGAATGTTAATTTCGATTCTGATTCTGACTCCGATTTCCATTTCGATTTGAAGTGGAACGATACAGTTCGCCGTGAATAGACAGAGGCGATCCCCTGATCCCCTTATCACCTGATTCCCTAATGCTTTGATCCACTGACCATTAACTTCTTGCAGGAAAACGGCACCTACTTGTCGGCGCTTTTCTGCCGAGAACAGGGCTGCCGTAGCCTGGTGATTCCCGTCCAGACCCGGACACTGCAGCCGGACTGGCGCTGCATCACTTGCGAGAACGTGTTCCCGCACGCGAAGATGGCCAAGTACCAGGACTTCGCACTGAACACCATCAACAACCGGATCAACTCGTGCAGCGTCCAGGACATGATCCACTTCATCAACGAGCTGTGTCCGCGCTTCTGTCCCTCCTCCAACTACGTGCTGATCGAGGCCAAGCTGAATGTGATCTGGAGGATGACGCGGTTCGACCACGAGGAGTACACCCCGGAGGAGATGGGCCACATGGATCGCTACCGCGAGGAGGTCTTGGCCATCCTCCACAAGCTGGGAGCCGGAGAGTGCACCCTAAAGAAGCTAATCACCGGGGAGATTCAGTGAGGGCATCTCGCCTGCCTGCTATCAAGCTCTATTTTTTTTTGGGTGTGAATGAGTGAGTGAGTGCTTTTGTGAATGCGTATTTTTCGAGGTTTGGTGGTGAATCGCATCCGTGCCCTTTGTTGCTATTTTATTCGTAGTCACTTAAGGTCCAATAAACACCGAACCCTTTCGAAACTCTATGTGCAATCCGTTTTTTATGTGGGACCCCTTTTGCGGGACGCCTCTGGCCCCTCACAATACTCGTAAATATGAATAGCCAACTAGCCACGAAGATCACCGGCCTGCGATTGACCAACAAGTTGAAAATTGCCACGATGAAGATTCCGCGGAACGGCGTTCTCTGGGCTCTCATACGTTTCTAGGGGATTGTCTTGGCAAGCACCATAATATCTGAGAAGAATGCTGCGTTGAAGAGGCCAACTCGACTGAGCATGTATATGGCATGTGATTCCCGGCACATGTATTATCTATTGCATTTCTGGGGTTAATCACAGAACGTATAGATTTCTACAGCCTGTATCTTGATCTGAAGGTAAAAAGAAGAGATTGTTTTAAGTGCAACGCCACTTACCAGCTCATTTCATATTCCTACGAGTATACCCCACTGCCAAGGGCATGTCTGGGTTTTCAGCCAATCGATTTCCAAATGGACTTTTGTGGTTTTCCGTTGTGGTACAAAAGCTTTCTTTAATGGCATATAAACAGACGGACACGCGCACAGGCATACAGTCATAATAGAATAACAATAATTTGGTATGGGTACATGTACGTATAGGCATACATTTGCATGCTCTGGGGTCAGAGGTCATGGCTCGGGGCACAGGAGCATGGAACAGGGGACATGGGACAGGGGACAGGGGGAGGGTTCGGTTGCCTGCACATAAATATTCGGATATGCCCTAGCTGCGGCATACGCGCATACCTATGTACATGGCTGGCCTAGGTCTAGGACTTAATCTAACCAAGTGTCGTGTGCATCAGTACGTATCTAGATTTATAGTAACAGTAGAAAAAAAAACAAAAAAATATGGAGTAGGAATAAACACTGTGGGTGGTGTGTGGGGTGTGGGGTGTGGTGGGTGAACTACTAACTAAGGGCCAGGTGCTCGGTGTGGGACTTGGGCTCCGACTTGCGGGCCTGCAGGCGCTGCAGCGGCGGAATGGCGAACATCACCAGGCCGCTGATGGCGATCATGAGTCCGGCCATGAGGAAGGCCGGCGCATACGAGTCCGTCAGGTCGTACATCCAGCCTGTGGAGCAAAGGTCAAACACGGAACACTACATGCAGCCAATGCGAGTACACTCACCTCCAATGGGCGGACCGATGAAGCTGGCGATGCCCTGGAAGAGCAGCAGCAAGCCAAAGGCGTTGGTCAGCTTGTCCAGGCCCAGCAGGTCCACCAGGATGACCGAGGTCAGGCCCACGTAGGCGCCGATCGTGAAGCCGAACACGCAGCAGTAGAAAGCCAGCGACTGGAAGTCGTGGCACAGCGGCACCATGGCAGTGGCTGGTGGATGGGGGAACGGAAGGGCAGGAGAGGATTACACAAGTCGGGGTCGGGCAGATCAGATCGCAAACTTACAAATTCCGCAGGCGGTGAGGCAGACGTTGTAGACCAGGAGGCGGTTCACCCACGGCTTGTCCGATATGTAGCCCAGGATTATGCGGCCCACTGTGTTGGCCACGCCAATCGCGGATATCAGGAAGCTGGCATCCGTCATGCTAAGCTTCAGGGTCTCCGCGTAGGCGACCACATACAGGTACGGCACGTTGAAGCCAATGCTCGTGCAGAAGTTGGACACGGAGAAGATCACGAAGACCATGTCCTTGAGCAGAGAGAAGTTCATCATCTCGGCGAATGTGTCGCGGGTCTCCTTGGAGCAAGTGATGCAGCCACAGCACTTAGCCTCCTCCTGAAAGGGATGGGACGGGTTATCAGAGCCCCAAGCATGAGTCATAGTAATGTGGAATCATTCCTAAAAATAAAGGGAGTACGGGTGCTTCCAGCTCGTCGAAAGTGAAACCCGCTCATGGTCAGGTCAGCAGTGACCCGATAAGCTCTTACCATGCCTCCCCGACATTAAACCCGAAATTAGCATGGAATATGGTGGCGCAGCTCATGTTAATCAAATCACGGAATTAATGAGCACGCGTTCAGTTAAGCGGATCGACCCGTGGAGCTGGGTGCCAGTGCAGTACGAGCTCTGGACAGTGATTCACCATGGGCCATCCACCAACCGGCGAAATGGAAATGGAGGAGTTCTTCGAGGACAGCGAGATATTCGTGACGGGAGGATCGGGAGTGGTGGGCAAGGCGCTGATCGAGAAGCTCCTGCGCTCCTGCAACGTCCGTCGCATCTACGTCCTGTTGCGTCCTCGCAGAAAACTGACAGCGGAGCAGAGACTGGTCCGCCTGCGGCAGGCCACTGTCTTCCACGTGCTGGCCGCTGAAAAGCCGCAGGAGCTGGACAAGATCGTGGCGGTCCCGGGCGACGTCTGCTTGCCGGGACTGGGCATCGATCCCTCGATGATGCAGCGCATGAGGGGTGTTTCCCTGTTTTACCACTGTGCCGCCACGGTGCGCTTCGATGAGCCGCTCCGCGAGGCCCTGCGCCTGAATGTCGGAGGCACCTTGGAGGCGCTCAAGTTCGCCGAGACTCTGCCCCAGCTGAGGACCTTCGTCCACGTTTCCACGTTCTACAGCAATCCCTACTTGAAGCGGGTGGAGCCCAAGGTGTGTGGGTTGGGGATCCAGAATAGCCTTGCCTTTTTGCTCTGACCCTGTGGCTCTGATCCTTGCAGTACTACCCCTCGCCGATGGACTGGCGGTTGTGCCTCCGACTGATCGACGAGATGCCAGACGACTCGATGCTCAACGCGTTAACAAGAAAGTAAGTCGAAGGGGGTTATGCTCTATCCATGTTGATTATTTTGGTAGGGAATACACATGGCTATCGACTGTTGTGTTCTACCAGCATACCATCCACTACCTTAATGGATTTCATATAATACTTTATCACTTGGTTATCCATGGCTCCCTGTACCAGGTTGATCGTGGGTTTTCCCAACACGTACACGTTCACCAAGAACCTGGCCGAATCCCTGGTGAATGACTACCGCCATCGGCTGCCAGTAATTGTGTATCGTCCTTCAATAGGTAATCAAAGGACCGCATATGCATTAGTCCCTGATTTACAAACAGAGCCTTCCCTAGTTCTCTATGCCATAGACGAGCCGTCGCCCGGATTCTCGCCATCCTTGATGGGAGCCATGGGACTGTTCGCGCTGGTGGGCACCGGAATCCTCAAGACTGTTTACCTGGGCAAGGACAGTCGACTGGACTTCACGCCGCAGGACATTGGCATCAAGAGCATGCTGTGCTACACCAAAAGGGGGTACGATATCTACAGGCAAGGACCGCCGGCCGAGCTGCCAGTTTACCTATGCTCATCGTGCACCCACGTGCCGGACACCTTCAACCAGATTGCCGGGCAGATGGACACGCTGAACTTGTGGCAGGGTTCGGCATTTGAAAAGAACCTGATGATCCCGGGCTGCCACTACACGAACAAGCGGTGGGTCTACCAGTTTCTCGTCTTCACCAAGCAGATCCTGCCGGCCCTTATCCTCGACCTCCTCCTGAGGATCTTCGGTCAGAAGCCCGTGCTGATGAGTACGGTTCGTAAGGCCTACCAAACGCTGGAGGTGATGCAGCCCTTCATGTTCAACAACTGGGACAGTCCCGGGGTTACGGACCTAGAGGAGCTCTTTCTGCAGCGCGCAGGGTACGTGCGGTCCACTTAGTAGTTGGTGCCAGTTGCCCCTCTCACTGTTCCATCCAATCCTCTCCAGATCCGCATTCAGCCTGGATGCCTTCAAGCATCCGGACATCCATCAACTGGTGATCCAGTCCTGCGGGCACATGCTCCTCAGTATCCGAACGCACTTGCTTCGCGAGGATCCGAAGACTCTGAGGCGTTCCAAGATTATCTTAAGGATGTGAGTATCTGTTCTTCCTAGTTACATTTTACTACAAGTGAAATTCTTGCAGCAAGGTGTTCCTCTACCAGCTGTTTCGCCTTTTCCTCCTCTACAAACTCATCCTCTGGATCTGGAGAAGCTATCTGGCGCATCGCTTCTAAACAAACATAGTAGTTGAATGAGCCTTTGAACCTTTTTTGTCATACTACCCCTTTTTTTTTGTAACTTAAGTACGGTTGAATTTTAAGTCAGTTCAAATATATCGAACGCCATTCTACGTTCTAACCGGTCAGACTTCGCATTTCACACTTAAATATTTCCGGTCGATCATGGACTGCGCTAGAGGTGATGAAGGAAGGAAAGTAGTTGTTTTGGCCCTTCGGGGGCGTCCTGGTGTTGCGATTCGAAGTGTGCACATCGATATAGAGATTCGCCGCGGTATCCAGTGGCATCTAATGCCAGGTGCGAGGTATATGTTTCTGATTGACTTCGTTATTGCGTCATTGCTGGCCATTGTCTTCATCGCCATACTCATGACGATCTTCGCGGCGGTGCGGGCCCATTTGATAGAGGACTTCCTTCCCCGGCCCATACGCAAGTAGACCTTCATCGGCGGGTTTTTCGAATGACTTATCCAAGTACCCCTGAATCTCGTTCTTTCCTACGTTATATATGCACTATACACGAATCCCACGGAACGGGCTAGCAAGTTAGCCCACCTTTGGCACCCACACACGGTGAGTACTGGACTCTTAAAATAAGTTGCGAGTTTTCCAGATATGGGACACACGTAATGGGACAACGGCAATTGGGATATTTGTATATTTTAATAATAGTTCATAAATTCACACACCCACCAAAAAGCAGCACCCATGGTAAGTTTCCTTGTACTACAAGTATGTTTATGTATGACCTGACAGCACTTGATATGCGTTTCATTTGATACCAAAAGCTCACCTGACTCTGGGACACGTTGTTGCTCTGGCGAAGGGACCCGTAGCGCTTTATAACACCGGAACCGGACATGGAGCGGTTTAGATCGTTCCTGGAGCTCACATAGTCAGGTAGGTTGTGGAGGGAGCCCTGCGCACGAGGACAGAATAGCATTAGATTACCATGCCATACACTCCACGAACACCTAGCCTACCTGGTAGAGGGCATCCGGGCGGTACATGGTGCCGCTGGCACTCCGCTCGCGATGGGCGTCCTTCAGAGGAGTCAGCTGCAACTGGCTGTGGCACTTGCGGGCGATGTCGTCGTTGCTGGTGCTCTTCACCACCGCCTGCGGTGGGGTCACCAAGGTGGGTCCCTGTCCCTGCCCATTAACGGCGCCGTTCGAGTTGTTGTTCTAGAACATGTAAATTCAAGTTAAATCAATAAAGCGATTGGATCCGCTACTCATTTGTTTGAATGGGCTCACCAGACTGGGCTTGAGGTTGTGGCCAACGCTGTTGGACCGACAGAGGGCACCACCCGAGACCGGAGTATCCGTGCGCTGCGGCAGCTGCAGGTACTGATCCTTAGGCTGGATCTTGAGTGGCTCCAATTCCGCCGACGTGGTGTTCTGGTCGATGATGGCCGACTTCTTGCCCAACTTGGGTGTGCTCGGCGTGTTCGGTGGCGTCTGCGGCGCAGCCTCTAGTTTCAGCGGTCGGAACATGGCGCCAAAGATGATGCAGTTGAGCACTATGCCGCCGATAATCAGCATTGCCCCACGCCAACCGTAGTGGCCGATCAGGAACTCCGTGAGCGGGGCAAAGACGAAGGTGCCGAATCCGGAGCCACAGACAGCGATTCCCGTGGCCAGGGACCTCTTGGCCTCAAAGTACTGCGTCACACTCACGATGGCCGGCAGGTAGATGAGCCCGAAGCCCAAGCCCGTCCCGAAACCGATCGTGATGATCAGCGTGAGGACATTCTGGGCGAACATGCTCACGATGATGCAGCTGGCGGCCAAAATGGAGCCCGCGATGGTCACCGCACGGCAGCCATATCGATTCACGAACGACGAACTAATTGGTCCTGCAAGATAAATGTAATGGGTAATCATAATTGACCTTCAAGGGCGGACTATATTGCTCACCCGAAGAGAAGGTCACGCCCACCATTATGGAGGCAATCCAAGCTGTGTAGCCTTTGCCCTCGTTGAAATAGTCCAGGAACTCTTTGTAGAAGATGCCAAAGGAGTAGGTCATGCCATCGGCTGCAAGGGAAGAGAAGAGAAGAGATCACTGGGCAATTAGAAACTAATAAATATATATGAATATAATAGATTGACTTGTGCAGAAACCGTATTCCAAAAGAGCCTGCCCAAAGTGGATTTGGTTCGATCAAACTGGTTGCCGGGCGCTGGCCATAAATCAGTTTAGTAGGCAATTAATTAGGGCTCCCATTTCATCAGGATCCCCACGCCCCACCAGTCTGCTCTGGCCCCCATCCCACCGACCGGCAACTATTTCCGTGACCAGGCAATTACAGCCCACATGGCGATAAGATTATCGGCTGCGTATCGACGCACTGGACACTTGGCCACAATTATCATCCAATTGATAGTCGCACGGCTCAAGTGGTGGCCGTACTCCACCTCCACCTCCACCTCCACATCCACCTCCACATAAGCCTTCATCCTATCGAATATCAGTATCTGGATCGGACCTTGTCGATAAGGCTTCCTACCAATCTATCCCGCTGCACACCCTGATTTGCGGCGATTAGAGTGCCTCAGTATTTACGATGCCAAAAATCCACGAAATGCTTATTACTTTTATTCCTGACCACTTTTGGTTGCCGGGTCGGTCGCAAGCTCTTGGGTTTGATTTATGGCAGCCGTAAAGGTGGCGATGGCTCGCCCACCCGCCGCAGTTATCCAACCCCAGTTGGCCAAGTCTTCCTCCGGCGTGAGCCCTTACGGGCACCTCCGCACCCTAACCACGCCCTCAATCGTGGAGAAGCAGGGGAGGCCAGTTGGCTTGCACTTACTGACTATGTGTATCATGAAGGAGCCGAAGACCACCACCCATCCCCATCCGCCGTCCGGCGGAGAGGGCTGTCGCTCCATGTCCATCTCGCAGGCCTCATGCTGCTGCTGTGATTTTCTGCGAGCCGGCGGTCCGTGTACCATGTTGTTGGTGTCGCCCTGGGCTGATTGCTCTGCTTTCCGGAAGAACCTTGACCAGCAAGTGGGTCTCCTCTCCGGTTGCACCTGCTGCCTGGATGTGGCTGTGGCTGCTGCTGCTGCTGCTGCTGTTGCTGTGGCTGCTGCTGCTGCTGCTGCTGTTGCTGCTGCTGCTGTTGCTGCTGCTGCTGCTGTTGCTGCTGCTGATGGATGGGCTCCTTAAAGCCAGCAGCTCATGTTGCAGAAACTGAAACGGCAAACAAATGGAAGCAATTAGAAGGCAGTCATTCCCAAGATTGGTCGAGCAAGTCAAGTGCCGCGCCCAGCTCCAACACATCGCAAACACGTGACGAAGAGGATGTTGTCGCTGGTGTGTCTGCCCTGGTTATCAGCCGAGCTCGTCCAAATTCATTGAACCCAGCTAAAAGCAGATTGTTCCTCTAGCTTGGGTTCCTCAAAACAATTTGCAGAATTGTGTGCATACCCCTATTAAAAGTCTTTAACTTACAATAACTACTGCTCATCTATTTAATTTAGATTTTTATGTTTTATATATTTCAACAAGTTAAAATTAGAAACCTATGTACAAACCTATGTATGTGGAGTCACAGAATATATGCTATATATGTATGTACATAGGTGGCGGGCGAAAGCGAAGCAAACCAAATCAAAGCAGTTATCAGCCCCCAGTCACCTCTTGACCCCGGCCTTCCAGTCCGCCCGCTGATCATTAGCACGGCCCCCATCATCACCGTTATTTGGCAGATTCCGCTCACGATTCCATTGTCCATTGTCCATTGTCCGTCGAATCGGCAAGCCAGGAGAGGTGGAACATCGCTATACTAAATCTCATATACGCGTATGGCTCTCTACGCGGCTTATCAGGCTCGGTTCAGAAAAACACTAGACTGTGGAAGATCGGAGCTGAGCTGTTTACCATTCGGACCCCCAGCGATCAGCGCGAAAGTCGCTCGTTTATGCGGCGTCAAAGTCACGAACTTGCCAAGCGTTGCTAACTAAAGCATTGGCTAACTAAAATTTGACGTGCCCTTCTGTGTATTCCGATTCCGATGCCGATTCATGATAGAGGTCTGCTCCTCCAGTACGAGGCAGGCGCCTATTTTGCTGTGTTGTTTTCCCATCTCTTCAGGCTTGAAGATAGTATAGAGCATACATAGTACATATAGGCCTTCACAAATGCTGCCTGCTCAATCATTGTTGTTTTTGCTGCGTTTTTGTGTGGTGGAAACAAAGCGCAAAAGTTGCAACAATGCCGCAAGATAATTGTGACGTGATAAAGCAGATGCGAACAGAGGGGCGTGGTGGGTATACCCCCCCCCCCCCCTCCCCCCCCCCCACGACCGAACAAAAACAAATGCCATTTCACTTTTCCCGAAGCCATATCAGCCAGCACTTGATATGCACACACACATTGCTCTAAAAGCCAGGCATGAACAAAGGCTAGCCAACTTAACCTAAAATTGATTAGGAACGTACGAACAATCGAACGATGGCACAGATGTACATAAGAGTTTACGAGTATGTGGTTGCCAGTCGCAGCAAGTCAACAGGAAACGCATCCCCAGCATCCCCAGCCTCTCCAACTTAGCCGGAGTGATTCATCCGTCGGCGTCGCTCTTTTGTGCAATCAGAGACAATTAAAACAAAACAAATCAAATGAAATGAAATCAACGCAAATGAGAGCCGTACACTTCTACCTCTAGAGCCCCCTAGTGATACGGCATTATCAATGGACTCGGTTGGTCCAAATTCTGACCATGACATTCAGGCGTTCGTCTCTCTCGTCTCACAAGCGAATCTTATATCGCCGACAAAGAGATTGCGCATACGCAACGTTGGCGGCGCGGAACAAAGGAATTTAGCTAATACGAACTTTAGCTAATATAACTGCATATATAATATTACTGAATATCCGCCCCTTGACCGAAACTCATCTGGTTGGACATGATTGGACTTTGGTTTCAGCTTGGATGGAATGAAAGTGGCTTGCGGTTCTGATCACAACACAGTTATGGATTTGTTTAGTCTACAACAATTAACACTGAACAACACTATGTCATGACACATATTAAATTTATTGTTAATAAAATAGTTTATGAGGAAAGCGAACTAAACATGCTAATTAATGTTAAGTTTGCCAACGACTGCGATTAGCTTCCAATTTGCTTTCAAGTCAACGAATTCAGTGGACTACCGTTTAGGACAACGATTTGAATCGGAATTTTAAATGCATTTAAGCGTACTTAGTGTCCACTAATATGCACTAAAACCATGATGAGCCGGTTGCTAACTGGATCGTAATCGGTAATTACTACTATATACTGCTTTATTCTACTATTCCACTTGTTTATCGTGCACTTTCGCATAGCAACCACATCAATGACAGTGCACCCTCCTCCAAGAGCGATAGCACGCGGACTGGATGCACCCAGCTAGTCCACCCAGTCCACCCAGTCCACCCAGTCAATCATCCATGGGTTGGGTGGCCACTCGCGGGACTTGACCCATGTTGACTTTGACCCATATGCAATAAGTCCAGAGATAGCCCCGAAAATGTGACGAAATGTGCGCAGTAGATAAAATGCAATATCAGCAGAAGCAGAGACAAAAACAAATGCAGAAACAGAAGCAGAAGCAAAAGCAACGAAAAGTTCGGTTACGTGAGGCACTGAGAATTATTTCGATCAGTCGCCAAAGAAATGATCATCAAAATATCGAAATTAGATTGGATTCCTGTTGGCTTAGTTCCAAAATCAAAATTTGAAACGAAGAACGATCTTTTTTGACTTTTCAACTTTCCAAGTGCTTACTTTTTCTTCGCGTGTAGCCGCGAGGTGTCTATTTTGCTACTATTTCTGCAAAGTCGTTGAACCAGCAGCAGTATCAAAACAAACGAACGTGGATAGCCAAATAACAGAATCGAATCGAGTGATTCATCAGAAGTGCAGGAAGGATTTATGGCTCGACCATCCTTGCCGAGCAACTGCATCACAGCTGAGAGCTGGAATAGCTGCCACTCACACTTTGTTTATTATGGAATTAATTCACTTTGCTCGGCACTAAATGAGTTTCAGCGTTTGCGGTCACGGATTTTTAATTATTGCGGCCTTGGGCTTACTTTGTGCTCACTTCCCAGTCGGAATCCCAGTCCCACCACCTCCCATCAATCAGCAGCTCCAGCTAACCAGGCTGTTGAACCTGGCCAGGGTGAGATACTGCACTGACCCACTAACCGGATTCTACGGCTCGTCTGGCTTGCCAAGGGGCGGAAATTCAGGACAAGATTTTCATACTACCCTTCTCCGGGTCGATCCTGTGGACTTCTGTGGAGAACTAACATCTCGCCCAGCCCCCTTGTATCAACTTGAACTTGACGAGCAGATTACGTGCCTAAGAATTTATTGTTCAATGTTTGACTTCCCCGCTCAACCACGTTCCATTTCCCTCTGATCCCGATCAATCTTTCCCAACGATCTTGTCCACACAGCCGTAAGCGTTGGTTTAGCATTCAGTCAACATCAATATCGGGAGCTATCAATATCGATCACGGCCACCTTCAGAGTGATAAGGGATGGGCGGGGGAGGGGGAGGGGGAGGGGGAACACTTTCTCTGCATTTTCTCCCACGTTCTGTGTGGGTTCTGTGCAGGCGCGCCAAGCGAGAAAGAGAAATCCGAAAAAGCCGAAAGTAATGAAACAATTTTGAAAATAGTTTAAAAATAGTTTCGACAAAATGCATGCATTCGCTGCATTTCAAATGGCTTCACGACTCCAGGCGATGGCGCTGCGCCTCTGGAGGATTGGGGATCGGTGATCGGTGATCCGATCAGATGTATGAAATCATATATATGTAAGCTTTACAGATATAGCCGCCTTATCTGATCCAGCCGACTTACCACCTTTCCCGTGTTATTTGGTAATTACTTTGTTGCTGCCTGCACTCTTTTGCTTTTTCCCTTCGATTGCTTCACTTTACTGCCGCAGTGTGCGAATTTACGACTTTGTTGACAGATTGTATTTTGATCGCGTTACAATTGCAGTTTTCCAATCGTCGAGATTACGGATCGAACGGGGCGTCGAGTGTTCAATAAAACTGAATGAATGCGAATTCGATTGTACAGGGTCCTTGGCAACTGGCCACACTCGATATGTTGTTAATATGTATGTCCTTGCGGCGAATGCACACTCGGTCACACTGCACGGCAATAACGGTTAACGGTGGTCTTAGCACTGACTTCGCCACCTCCGCGGCTCCTTTCCCGATGGCTTGCTCCACTTCCACCTCCACTTCCAAATCGCGGGAGCGGGAAAACACAAACGCCAAAACACTTTTTGGCGAGACGCAACCGATGTCGCTGTCAGCAGGGCAGGCGACGAATTAAAATTAAATGCGAGCCGTGTAAGAGCAGAACGCCGAGCGGTCGAGCGACCGAGCAGGCCGATGAAGGAGGAACGGCACAGCAAAGAAAAGCAAACAGCGCAGCACTCTCCTCCTCTCCAGGCCTCTCGCGCCGCTCCCTCGCTCCTCCTTATCAGTGGTCAGCCCCAAAGAGCGCGCATGGAGAACTCTGGGCGGTAGCGGCAGTGGGAGCGGCAGTGGGAGCGGGAGCGGGGCGGGAGCGGGGGCGGGAGCGGAAGAGCGCCACCAAGTGATCGGACCCAATACGCTGAATTTGAATTGTAGTCACCTTATCAGTTTATAATATTTCGTTCAGGTTTCGCGCTTCCAATCCAATGTTGTCCACATGCAAATAACACGGCATTTTCGGGTGGCAGGGGAAATGCTTACGCGCTAACGCCTTTCTGGCTTAGTGTTAAATATTAATTAACAAATTTGCTCGAGTTGAACTGTGCGTAAATCGAAATCACCACGGCCATAAAAAGCGAATACAATCATCGCTGTATGCAAATTGTGTTGAACAGCTTGTTTGGACCACACTGAGCACTATCATACTCTATTCCACGGCGCACTCCACTTCTTATTTCCGTTTTGCATTGGCAGTCATTTGCCAGTCTGCAGGAGCATATTGAAGCACAGTGGGGCAAGCTCTATGATTATTTTAGCTATTCTGCAAATTCTGCAAGCTCTGCAAATTCTGCAAAGTCTGCAAATTCTGCAAATTCTGCAAGTTCTGCAAATTCTGCATTATTCCAGTTAGCCTAGCATGCTCGAACTTTGCCTCTTCGAAGGCAGCCTGCTGCAGCTCAAGCTATAAATCGATCAGACTCGCATGCCACGTGCCACAAGCTTGGGCCAAAAGAAGTGCAATATCAAGGTCGGCGATAGGAGGAGGAGTTGCTCGCCAGCCACAGCGACTGGCTGATACTCTGCACGGGCTTGGTGGAGCGGTACACCCAGCTCGCCCTCGTGAGGAGTCACGCAGCCAGCGAGCATGGTGTAAATGGAAATCGGACTTGATCATCATACAGACCGCGCTTCGCACCGATCGCATAATTTGCTGTGCAAATAGTGTTTTCTAATGCTAAAAATACACACCACACAAGCCCCAAGACCAGGCAGACTAGGCCGTCGGTCACAGGTAGGCCATCCCCGATGAGTGGATCGAGCAACCCGTGATCCTACATACACGCCCGTCGCCTCCTGGCGCCCCGCACCCTTTACCGCGCCGCGTTAATGGTTGTCGTAATGCGACAATATTGATAGCCGATTATACCAGGCCATTGATAACGCCCTCGCTGGACGGGGGAATGCGGGAGGGGAAAACGGGAACGGCAACGGGAACGGCAGCGGGAACGGGACTGGGAATCAATTCCGCATAGTGCGTCCGAGGGTGGTCATGCCACGCCCCATTTCTAATTGATTAGATAGTGGAGTCCAGGCCGCATTAAATGGAGCGCTGCTGCAGGCCTCACTGGCCCCAAGGAGCGAAATGTCGCCCCAGCAGGAACAGGAACAGGAACAGGAACACCTATCGACTCTATATACCCGGTTGCCAAATGTCACATACACTTGTGACAAGCTATTCGAGCAAGCAATCACATTTTACATCAAACGAAAGCCCAAAAAAATATATATTCCTCCGTCCGTTAGACTAAAAAAGAAAAATATATATTTCCTGGTAATGAAGCGGTCCCAACTGGAGAAACTAAGCGAATGGCGCGAGTCACGTTGCGCACTGGCCGAGGAAGCTGTTGGCACGCCATGGGGCAACTACCGCCCACGGTGCGGTTCTTTCCTGAAGTTCCACTGGATAGCATCTCTGGATGCGCCCATGCTGGAGGTCGAGACACCGCCCCCCAGTTTCTACTTTGATTTGGTGCAGGCCAACGCCGTTGAGCTGGGCCGCAGTATCTACAGCGGAAAGCTGCTCTTAACGCTCGGTAGTCAGACAGAAGATGGTGTGGAGACGCAGCAATGTCATGTCGGAGCTGGTGAGGTGGTACCACGGCCAATGTTGATGGATATCGGAAATGGCCCCGATTTGGCGCACGTTCCTGCCATGGTAGATATGGGAACTGGAACCGAACCCAATCCGACAGCGATGGTCGTTGTCTGGCCACAAGAACACCGACGCCCATTGAGCTGCGGATCGGTTTCCGTCATATTGATGAAGACGGTCCTGGCACTATCCCTGCTGCACGGCCTCTATGTCCTGTCGACGATCTCCTACAGGACCTTCATGGCGTTGCTCGGGGATATTCAACCGCTTCGGACGCCGCCGAGGACACCTTCATTACTGTTCGGAGCCAATTGGCAATTTATTGTCAATAAGCTGGCGGACCTGCGAGCCCTAATGCCCTAAATCCGCTCCTGGCTGGACAGACTTTGTTAGCTTCGATTTGGTTATTTATAAACCCATTCCGCTATTTTTACACCTAGGGCACCAGTTGCTGTTCCAGTCGGATTCCTTCGTCGCCGACGTCCACTATTTGTTGTTGTTCTCGTTGCCGGCGGCGTTAGAGATTACGAGAAAAACACGGACTGCCCGAAAATACGGATTGCTGTTGTTGTGTACCCGAGACCCAAGACAACAACAACAACAACAACAACAACAACTATCCGGTCCAGCGATAAGCGTCGGAATCAACACGAATCTCGGTCAATAGCTCACCGATCCATAGCCAAATAAACGTCAAGCTCTGTCTCCAGTCCAAATCGAAATTTTTTTGCTCTCCCGCCCTGGGTAAAATATTCCATGGCGCTGGTTATGCTACACCGCCTAATCCGCGCATCCGTGGACAATGATCCCGAATCCCGATTCGGTCGCCTTATCGGTATCAAGCACCTTTCGCCCATTGTCGTTATAGGTGCATTCACTCGCCCCATCCTCCTCCCCATCCTCCTCCCCATCCTCCTCCCCATCCCAAACGGAACTCGATCCCCACTGGCGTCATTGCTCTGTGCACTTCGATGGACGGTTCCCGCAACTATCTGATCGCACCTGGTACATGGGGGTCGTCGGGACAGGATCTTGGTTCACAACTAACAGAGTAAGCATTTCAAATGTATGAGGAATATATGTAAATATCACGCTTTATAAATTGTCTGAAAAGTGCGGCATGTGCAGCGAACAACCTAGGCCAACGACCCTTATCACATTTTAGGTGGTTTTGAAAAATGTATTTTTTGACCAATTCTCGAATTTTTGATAAGGTGCAAAAAATGGTCAAAAATTAAAATGTCAATCGATTAGAAATTTAATTACGAATTTATCATAGTATGGCATCCATATTTGGTCAGTTAATTCGATTTTTTTGGCAAAAATAGTGGTCATTTTTTTCTGGAAAATTGGGAAAGAAAACGTGGCCCAAAATGTCTACTTTTTAAAGGGGTTTTCATCATAACTCGGCCAAAAACAGCCAGAAAGCAAAGAAAATGACTGTTTTGTGCAGCTAACGAGCTAAGCCAACGGTCCTGGTCACTTTTTTAAGGGTTTCAAAAAATGTATTTTTTGGCCAATTTTCGCATTTTTGTAAGGGGTACCATCATGTTTTTTGCAAAAAAAATGGTCAAAAATTAAAATTCCAAATTTGAACGCCAATCGATTGGAAATTTAATCCCGAATTCACCGATGTATGACAATCCGTTTTATGACCATTATTTCCTTTGTTTTGGGCAAAATACTGATTGTTTATGTTGGAAAATCTGAAGTAATTTAATTACCTAACTGCAGGTTGGCCCAATCCGAATGATAGCGCCATCTCCGTACATTTGTAGAGCCTTCGTTGGCGAATTATGGCCTGACCTCCTGCCTAGTACCAACTATTGATTTAATTGCAGCCGACGGCCAAGGAAACGCGCGAATCTTCGCTGCACGTCAATGTCAAACAGGCGAAAAGCCGGAAAATTGAGCTGCCAGGAAAAGCGCAAGGCATGGGCATAATGTGTCGGCCTGGCTCGAACTATGCATGCAAATTAGCTGACAAAACCAGATTGACATTCGACAATCAGGGCAAATTGTCTGCAGCGACCATAGTTGCTTCACTTTTTCCACGCTTTCCACTTTTCACAAAACATGCCGCATTGCCGTTTTTCCTGCCGCAGCCCAAAGCCAACTGAGGCACTTAGGAGCTGGCTAAAGGCAATGCCAAAGGCCAAGAAGGGGGTTCCTGGTGGCATGGGGCACGGTGCATGGGGCACGGTGCATGGTGCATGGTGCATGGTGCATGGGGCATGGGGCATGGGGCATGGGGAGTACCCAAAAGCCCAGACATACATATACTGTCCGGGCGGGTAGTTTGGTCTGCCAGCGCCTTCTGTTTAACATGCACTCGTCAGAAGCGCTGGGCCGCATTAAAATTGCATCGTTGGGCAGGACGAAAGCCGATCCAGTGGGCGGGACCAGTAAGTACTCTCTGCAGCCACCTGTTGGGTGGCCCCACCTGGGCGCCGCCATCAGATATGCACAGGCACACACAGCAATCAGGCCAGGCGGTTCAGCCTTCTGGGGCCATCGGGATCTCCGTTTTCAAGGGCCATGCTCATTTACCTAGGAGTTAAGCCAACCGAGGGGCACATTAGCTTTTGCTCTGCCTCGAACCATCCGCATACCCTGTATGCGCAATGTATTTGTAAAGTATATATGCTCGAAGTGCTAATCCTGCGACCACAACCCGGCGAGCACTCGCTAATTATGCACGGATTAATGAAAGACATGCTTACAGCTGGAACATCGGTGGGGGGGAATCCGGCTGAATGTGCCACTTAAATGGCGGGCGATCAGCGGAGTCCCATTGCCACAAGTTGCGCACAGCATCCGCGGAACTTCCATTAGCCAGCTTCCTGGCGTACGTAACTGTACCTTCGCTTTCACCTTCACTTTCACTGCTGGCCTGCTTTCTCCGCCCTCCGCCCTCCTTCCTCCCCACCCCACTCACCACCTGGAGCGCCGCACGTGCCACGAATGTGTGTGTGACAGGTGGTTCTATCAGTGTACCCGAGCCCGCCCACCGGCGTCATGTTCCCACTCCGTTACAATGTGTTGTGTACATGCAGTTTTCGCTATTTGCAGCACTTCATTTCAGGAATATCCCCTGCGGACGAGGAGCACCGTGCAACTGGGCGGCCGAATATGCATAGCAAAAGGTTACGGGGGTCAAAGGTTAAAGGTTTCTCACGTACTTATGAGCCTATCACTCGAATTCCTGCCCTTTTGCAGAGCTAGTTCGTCAGGATTTTGTACACAGATGTTACGTGGCACAGAAACCTCTTCGCTACTCCAAGCGATGGAGATCCCTTCGGCGTAAGGGGTATTTGCAACGTCCGGAGAGGTATAACAGCCCCATTAATGCGCCCATGGCCACTTACCCTTGCACTTCTTGATGAACCGGCACTTGGCACGTGATGCTACCGGTCGATCCTGCGGTCACGGCCACTGATGCGGCCTGGGACTGGGATGTCGATACCTTTGCGGACACGGATGCGGAAACTGAGACGGGCTCTTGTGCCACGGCACACAGTAACCAGAGCGTTTGGATATCGAGCCCAGGCGCGTAATTAATTGACAATCGCTTGGCCGTGGACTCCAGCGACCCGTAATTGGCGGAAGGCTGGCCATCCGCCATCAGTCGTCCGTCGTCCGTCGTCCGTCGTCCGCTTGCCGTGCTCCGGACTGCCGAACCTAGCCGAATGGGACGGGATTTGAGCTGAAGCCGCCGTTTTGGCCAGCCTGCCGCCAGAAAGCAGTATGGCCACGTATTTTGAAATGCAGCGCCGATGCCTGCGAGCTTTTCAGCTTTTCGGCGAAGCTTTTGTGGAGGCAGCCCCATTGGAGGCGACACCCTCCTCCGTTTCGTGTTACTCTGGTCACGTTGCACGTACCCCTTGAAGCTTGGGTTACCTGTGTTTCGGCTTCTCGTTCCACAGCTGTCACTTTTCACTTGCATGCGCCCACTTCCATGCGCCCACACTGCGTCCACCTGTTGCCGGTGGCCATAAGCCACTTGTTGTCTTCTCCCGCTTGCTAAGCTCCTTGTGGGTATACCCAATTAGGAGCTGCATTTCCCACTCGATATAATCCGATCGCAATGCCTCCTTCCGCCACAGTTAACTGCAACTATAATATGCACGGCTTTGGCTTTGAGGATGACATAATCGACATATGCACATCCTTCCAATCTATTATTATACAATAAGTGAGGGCAAGCCAATGAAAATGCATTTCTAGGTAAGCGGAGCATTCAATGGGTTATTATATAATACTTGGCTGCGTATACAAAATGTGATGATAAATGGAATGTGAAATGGGTGCTTCGAGTGCAGCTGCTGCGCGATAAGTGGTCAGGACTAGACTCCTCCCCTAGCACCATCCTCCTCCTCCTCCTCCTCCGCCACCTGCAGCTGCTCCTGCTCCTCCTGGTGGGTGTCAACGGTATCGTTGGTGTCCGCATTCAGGTCCACCCAATTGTCGTCACTGATTTCGTCAACGGTGTCCGTGTCATCCACTACGGCCGCCACGCTTACATCATCCGTTGAGCCGGAATTTGTGGTCCCGGTGGTGGTGGTGGCCGTGACGGCGGACGAGGGTCTCAGTACCTCCTCCTGAGTGGCCGGAGTCGGTGTCGTCGATGTGGTGTACGAAGCGGAGGAGGGTGTCTCCGAACGGTACCCCATTCCCGTAATGTATGATCCGGACCCAGAGCCAGAGCCAGAGCCAGAGCCAGAGCCAGAGCCAGAGCCAGACACCGATCCAGATCCCGATCCCGATCCCAATCCTGAACCCGACGCAGATTCCGTGGCCGTCTCCGTATTGGAACTGCAGCTGGCCGTTGTCCCCGAAGTGGAGGCATCGTCTCCGGTGAGGGCGTCCTGGGATAGCTTGGATTGCGGGGCGCCCTTGAACTTGTTCTTCTGGCGAGCAATCTCGTAGTCCTTGAGATCGGACAGCTTGAGGGTGATTTTCTGCAGATCGCGTTTCAGCATCTCAATGTCCAATTGCTGCGCGTGGGCGTGGGTAATCAGTTCAGCCGATAATCAGAAACTCTGGTGATCCCACTCATTGATCGAAATTAGAACAGTGACTTTTGTATAACAGTCTGTCTATTGGGCAACAGCAGCTTCATACTTTTATACCCCCAAAAAGTGACCGAAAGTCACTTCTATTGCCAGACAGAATTGGACTTACTGTAATCGAGCAAGACTGAAGATATATACTTACACGTAGTTCCACTTTATCTGGCCAATACACGTTTGCTTGGCCAAATGAAACACATCCAAGCCACGACTCTTAAGCACCTCAATATTCAAAGACATGCGAGTATGTATTAGCTATTTGCAGTACATTTATATTGCAGTGAATGATTGGGGAAAACCAGTACATACAGTACATACATATATATACGAATGATGGTGCAGTGATGAGCGTGAAGCGATCGAGAAAAAAAAACAGTATGCATTACGATCATGGATGGGTGGTGGTCCTAGTAGAAGCCGTAGTGGGTGATGGTCCTAGTAGAAGCCGTAGTGGCCATGGTGGTACGGATAGTAGCCGTGGTGTCCGCCGTAGTAGGGCGTCGCATGGACGTATCCGTAGCCGCCGTAGTAGGGACTGCTCAGTCCGCCGTAGCCGCCGTAGTGGCCATGTCCATAGGCACCGTATCCGCCGTAGCCGCCGTAACCGCCGTAGCCGTGACCAAACCCGTAGATGCCTCGCTTCTCCGTCTTCTTCTCATCGACGGCGGATGGCTCCGCCTCCAGGGCTTCAGGAGCGGGCTCAGAAACTGCTGCCCAGGTGCTCATGAAGCAAATGGCCAGGACGACGAACACGCACTGCACAGAGAAAAAAGGGTTCGGTTTTCAATTTGGTGTTCAGATGTTAATATTGCCGATTACATGTAACTGATGGCTTCTATGGTTTCAAATTATTTCCAAGCTATAGCGTAAACAATTTTGCTTCCAGAACACTTTCAGCAAAGATTTAAAAATCACTTGAATAATTTTTTAAATAAACTGGCACTCAAAAAAAAGTCTTTCACTCCACGTTTGCTTGACTGGTGTCCAGGTGTCCTGGTATCGTGGTGTCCCGATGCTGCTGCTTACCAAGAACTTCATGTTGCTGCTGCAGATGTTGCTGGTGGCTGGTGGCTGGTTGACTTGATGGGTTGGGCGCCAGGCGAGGTTTGTTGATGGCTGCCAGTGGCCCGGCGCTTTTATAGTCATCCGGCTTGGCTTATTGTTGCTCGATGCTGCTACAGTTGCAATTATGCAAACTGACAACAACAACGGCAGCAGCAGCAGCAGCAGCAGCAGCAGCAGCAGCAGCGGCAGCAGCGATTGTTGCAGCTGAATTGAATGCATGACGGGTTGAGGACTTGAAACCGAATATTGTTTATGCTGCGGAGCCAAAAGGTCATCTATCCGCTCATCCGGCGGAGGAGGATTGCAGCAGGAGGGGAGGGAGTGAGGTGGAGTGGGCGTGTAGACTAACGATATCTGTTATAATTGCCATCGTAGTCGAAATTCTAAGATCCCAGGCTCGTTGGGCAACCGAAGTGAGGCAGCAACACGTTCCACAAGCAACGTGCAACACGAGACCCTCGACGCGTTCCACAATCACCAAGTGCCCCTATCGCACATGGAAGGCATATCGTATAACACTTTCAC
>VCKV01000287.1:0-70781 GCA_005876975.1 Drosophila orena | reverse complement strand
ATAAAAAATATTTTATTTTTGCCAAAATCCGTTTTTTTCAAATTTTGATCATAAAATAATCAGTTTTTTTTGCAACAACTCTAAAAATAATTGTCTGAATTCGGAATGGTATACCTCGTTGCGTTCGTAGTTTAATTTCCCATCAAACTGTGTTTAAAAGTTGGAACTCAATTTTTGGCCATTTTTGGCAAATTTTAATGATGTTACCCCTTACAAAAAATGCGAAAATCGACCCAAAAACGAATTTCCCAAAATCCGTCAAAAAGTGATAGGGATCGTTAGCATTGGTAATTAGCTGCTCAAAACAGTTATTCTTTCATGTTTATGATCATTTTTAGCCAAGTTATGATTAAAATGCCAATAAAAAATATTTTAATTTTTGCCAAAATCCGTTTTTTCAAATTTTGATCATAAAATAATCAGTTTTTTTGCAACAACTCTAAAAATAATTGTCTGAATTCGGAATGGTATACCTCGTTGCGTTCGTAGTTTAATTTCCCATCAAACTGTGTTTAAAAGTTGGAACTCAATTTTTGGCCATTTTTGGCAAATTTTAATGATGTTACCCCTTACAAAAAATGCGAAAATCGACCCAAAAACGAATTTCCCAAAATCCGTCAAAAAGTGATAGGATCGTTAGCATTGGTAATTAGCTGCTCAAAACAGTTATTCTTTCATGTTTATGATCATTTTTAGCCAAGTTATGATTAAAATGCCAATAAAAAATATTTTAATTTTTGCCAAAATCCGTTTTTTCAAATTTTGATCATAAAATAATCAGTTTTTTTGCAACAACTCTAAAAATAATTGTCTGAATTCGGGAATGGTATACCTCGTTGCGTTCGTAGTTTAATTTCCCATCAAACTGTGTTTAAAAGTTGGAACTCAATTTTTTGGCCATTTTTGGCAAATTTTAATGATGTTACCCCTTACAAAAAATGCGAAAATCGACCCAAAAACGAATTTCCCAAAATCCGTCAAAAAGTGATAGGGATCGTTAGCATTGGTAATTAGCTGCTCAAAACAGTTATTCTTTCATGTTTATGATCATTTTTAGCCAAGTTATGATTAAAATGCCAATAAAAAAATATTTAATTTTTGCCAAAATCCGTTTTTTCAAATTTTGATCATAAAATAATCAGTTTTTTTGCAACAACTCTAAAAATAATTGTCTGAATTCGGAATGGTATACCTCGTTGCGTTCGTAGTTTAATTCCCATCAAACTGTGTTTAAAAGTTGGAACTCAATTTTTTGGCCATTTTTGGCAAATTTTAATGATGTTACCCCTTACAAAAAATGCGAAAATCGACCCAAAAACGAATTTCCCAAAATCCGTCAAAAAGTGATAGGGATCGTTAGCATTGGTAATTAGCTGCTCAAAACAGTTATTCTTTCATGTTTATGATCATTTTTAGCCAAGTTATGATTAAAATTCCAATAAAAAATATTTCCGTTTTTTCAAATTTTGATCATAAAATAATCAGTTTTTTTGCTACAACTCTAAAAATAATTGTCTGAATTCGGAATGGTATACCTCGTTGCGTTCGTAGTTTAATTTCCCATCAAACTGTGTTTAAAAGTTGGAACTCAATTTTTTGGCCATTTTTGGCAAATTTTAATGATGTTACCCCTTACAAAAAATGCGAAAATCGACCCAAAACGAATTTCCCAAAATCCGTCAAAAAGTGATAGGGATCGTTAGCATTGGTAATTAGCTGCTCAAAACAGTTATTCTTTCATGTTTATGATCATTTTTAGCCAAGTTATGATTAAAATGCCAATAAAAAATATTTTATTTTGCCAAAATCCGTTTTTTCAAATTTTGATCATAAAATAATCAGTTTTTTTGCAACAACTCTAAAAATAATTGTCTGAATTCGGAATGGTATACCTCGTTGCGTTCGTAGTTTAATTTCCCATCAAACTGTGTTTAAAAGTTGGAACTCAATTTTTTGGCCATTTTTGGCAAATTTTAATGATGTTACCCCTTACAAAAAATGCGAAAATCGACCCAAAAACGAATTTCCCAAAATCCGTCAAAAAGTGATAGGGATCGTTAGCATTGGTAATTAGCTGCTCAAAACAGTTATTCTTTCATGTTTATGATCATTTTTAGCCAAGTTATGATTAAAATGCCAATAAAAATATTTTAATTTTTGCCAAAATCCGTTTTTTCAAATTTTGATCATAAAATAATCAGTTTTTTTGCAACAACTCTAAAAATAATTGTCTGAATTCGGAATGGTATACCTCGTTGCGTTCGTAGTTTAATTTCCCATCAAACTGTGTTTAAAAGTTGGAACTCAATTTTTTGGCCATTTTTGGCAAATTTTAATGATGTTACCCCTTACAAAAAATGCGAAAATCGACCCAAAAACGAATTTCCAAAATCCGTCAAAAAGTGATAGGGATCGTTAGCATTGGTAGTTAGCTGCTCAAAACAGTTATTCTTTCATGTTTATGATCATTTTTAGCCAAGTTATGATTAAAATGCCAATAAAAAATATTTTATTTTTGCCAAAATCCGTTTTTTCAAATTTTGATCATAAAATAATCAGTTTTTTTGCAACAACTCTAAAAATAATTGTCTGAATTCGGAATGGTATACCTCGTTGCGTTCGTAGTTTAATTTCCCATCAAACTGTGTTTAAAAGTTGGAACTCAATTTTTTGGCCATTTTGGCAAATTTTAATGATGTTACCCCTTACAAAAAATGCGAAAATCGACCAAAAAACGAATTTCCCAAAATCCGTCAAAAAGTGATAGGGATCGTTAGCATTGGTAATTAGCTGCTCAAAACAGTTATTCTTTCATGTTTATGATCATTTTTAGCCAAGTTATGATTAAAATGCCAATAAAAAATATTTAATTTTTGCCAAAATCCGTTTTTTCAAATTTTGATCATAAAATAATCAGTTTTTTTGCAACAACTCTAAAAATAATTGTCTGAATTCGGAATGGTATACCTCGTTGCGTTCGTAGTTTAATTTCCCATCAAACTGTGTTTAAAAGTTGGAACTCAATTTTTTGGCCATTTTGGCAAATTTTAATGATGTTACCCCTTACAAAAAATGCGAAAATCGACCCAAAAACGAATTTCCCAAAATCCGTCAAAAAGTGATAGGGATCGTTAGCATTGGTAATTAGCTGCTCAAAACAGTTATTCTTTCATGTTTATGATCATTTTTAGCCAAGTTATGATTAAAATGCCAATAAAAAATATTTTATTTTTGCCAAAATCCGTTTTTTCAAATTTTGATCATAAAATAATCAGTTTTTTGCAACAACTCTAAAAATAATTGTCTGAATTCGGAATGGTATACCTCGTTGCGTTCGTAGTTTAATTTCCCATCAAACTGTGTTTAAAAGTTGGAACTCAATTTTTTGGCCATTTTTGGCAAATTTTAATGATGTTACCCCTTACAAAAAATGCGAAAATCGACCCAAAAACGAATTTCCCAAAATCCGTCAAAAAGTGATAGGGATCGTTAGCATTGGTAATTAGCTGCTCAAAACAGTTATTCTTTCATGTTTATGATCATTTTTAGCCAAGTTATGATTAAAATGCCAATAAAAAATATTTTAATTTTTGCCAAAATCCGTTTTTTCAAATTTTGATCATAAAATAATCAGTTTTTTTGCTACAACTCTAAAAATAATTGTCTGAATTCGGAATGGTATAACTCGTTGCGTTCGTAGTTTGGAAATTTCCCATGCGAAAATCCGTCCCAAAAAAGTGATAGGGATCGTTAGCATTGGTAATTAGCTGCTCAAAACAGTTATTCTTTCATGTTTATGATCATTTTTAGCCAAGTTATGATTAAAATGCCAATAAAAAATATTTTATTTTTGCCAAAATCCGTTTTTTCAAATTTTGATCATAAAATAATCAGTTTTTTTGCAACAACTCTAAAAATAATTGTCTGAATTCGGAATGGTATACCTCGTTGCGTTCGTAGTTTAATTTCCCATCAAACTGTGTTTAAAAGTTGGAACTCAATTTTTTGGCCATTTTTGGCAAATTTTAATGATGTTACCCCTTACAAAAAATGCGAAAATCGACCCAAAAACGAATTTCCCAAAATCCGTCAAAAAGTGATAGGGATCGTTAGCATTGGTAATTAGCTGCTCAAAACAGTTATTCTTTCATGTTTATGATCATTTTTAGCCAAGTTATGATTAAAATGCCAATAAAAAATATTTTAATTTTTGCCAAAATCCGTTTTTTCAAATTTTGATCATAAAATAATCAGTTTTTTTGCAACAACTCTAAAAATAATTGTCTGAATTCGGAATGGTATACCTCGTTGCGTTCGTAGTTTAATTTCCCATCAAACTGTGTTTAAAAGTTGGAACTCAATTTTTGGCCATTTTTGGCAAATTTTAATGATGTTACCCCTTACAAAAAATGCGAAAATCGACCCAAAAACGAATTTCCCAAAATCCGTCAAAAAGTGATAGGGATCGTTAGCATTGGTAATTAGCTGCTCAAAACAGTTATTCTTTCATGTTTATGATCATTTTTAGCCAAGTTATGATTAAAATGCCAATAAAAAATATTTTAATTTTTGCCAAAATCCGTTTTTTCAAATTTTGATCATAAAATAATCAGTTTTTTTGCAACAACTCTAAAAATAATTGTCTGAATTCGGAATGGTATACCTCGTTGCGTTCGTAGTTTAATTTCCCATCAAACTGTGTTTAAAAGTTGGAACTCAATTTTTTGGCCATTTTTGGCAAATTTTAATGATGTTACCCCTTACAAAAAATGCGAAAATCGACCAAAAACGAATTTCCCAAAATCCGTCAAAAAGTGATAGGGATCGTTAGCATTGGTAATTAGCTGCTCAAAACAGTTATTCTTTCATGTTTATGATCATTTTTAGCCAAGTTATGATTAAAATGCCAATAAAAAATATTTTATATTTTGCCAAAATCCGTTTTTTCAAATTTTGATCATAAAATAATCAGTTTTTTTGCAACAACTCTAAAAATAATTGTCTGAATTCGGAATGGTATACCTCGTTGCGTTCGTAGTTTAATTTCCCATCAAACTGTGTTTAAAAGTTGGAACTCAATTTTTTGGCCATTTTTGGCAAATTTTAATGATGTTACCCCTTACAAAAAATGCGAAAATCGACCAAAAAACGAATTTCCCAAAATCCGTCAAAAAGTGATAGGGATCGTTAGCATTGGTAATTAGCTGCTCAAAACAGTTATTCTTTCATGTTTATGATCATTTTTAGCCAAGTTATGATTAAAATGCCAATAAAAAATATTTTAATTTTTGCCAAAATCCGTTTTTTCAAATTTTGATCATAAAATAATCAGTTTTTTTGCAACAACTCTAAAAATAATTGTCTGAATTCGGAATGGTATACCTCGTTGCGTTCGTAGTTTAATTTCCCATCAAACTGTGTTTAAAAGTTGGAACTCAATTTTTTGGCCATTTTTGGCAAATTTTAATGATGTTACCCCTTACAAAAAATGCGAAAATCGACCAAAAAACGAATTTCCCAAAATCCGTCAAAAAGTGATAGGGATCGTTAGCATTGGTAATTAGCTGCTCAAAACAGTTATTCTTTCATGTTTATGATCATTTTTAGCCAAGTTATGATTAAAATGCCAATAAAAAATATTTTAATTTTTGCCAAAATCCGTTTTTTCAAATTTTGATCATAAAATAATCAGTTTTTTTGCAACAACTCTAAAAATAATTGTCTGAATTCGGAATGGTATACCTCGTTGCGTTCGTAGTTTAATTTCCCATCAAACTGTGTTTAAAAGTTGGAACTCAATTTTTTGGCCATTTTTGGCAAATTTTAATGATGTTACCCCTTACAAAAAATGCGAAAATCGACCCAAAAACGAATTTCCCAAAATCCGTCAAAAAGTGATAGGGATCGTTAGCATTGGTAATTAGCTGCTCAAAACAGTTATTCTTTCATGTTTATGATCATTTTTAGCCAAGTTATGATTAAAATGCCAATAAAAAATATTTTAATTTTTGCCAAAATCCGTTTTTTCAAATTTTGATCATAAAATAATCAGTTTTTTTGCAACAACTCTAAAAATAATTGTCTGAATTCGGAATGGTATACCTCGTTGCGTTCGTAGTTTAATTTCCCATCAAACTGTGTTTAAAAGTTGGAACTCAATTTTTGGCCATTTTTGGCAAATTTTAATGATGTTACCCCTTACAAAAAATGCGAAAATCGACCCAAAAACGAATTTCCCAAAATCCGTCAAAAAGTGATAGGGATCGTTAGCATTGGTAATTAGCTGCTCAAAACAGTTATTCTTTCATGTTTATGATCATTTTTAGCCAAGTTATGATTAAAATGCCAATAAAAAATATTTTAATTTTTGCCAAAATCCGTTTTTTCAAATTTTGATCATAAAATAATCAGTTTTTTTGCAACAACTCTAAAAATAATTGTCTGAATTCGGAATGGTATACCTCGTTGCGTTCGTAGTTTAATTTCCCATCAAACTGTGTTTAAAAGTTGGAACTCAATTTTTTGGCCATTTTTGGCAAATTTTAATGATGTTACCCCTTACAAAAAATGCGAAAATCGACCCAAAAACGAATTTCCCAAAATCCGTCAAAAAGTGATAGGGATCGTTAGCATTGGTAATTAGCTGCTCAAAACAGTTATTCTTTCATGTTTATGATCATTTTTAGCCAAGTTATGATTAAAATGCCAATAAAAAATATTAATTTTTGCCAAAATCCGTTTTTTCAAATTTTGATCATAAAATAATCAGTTTTTTTGCAACAACTCTAAAAATAATTGTCTGAATTCGGAATGGTATACCTCGTTGCGTTCGTAGTTTAATTTCCCATCAAACTGTGTTTAAAAGTTGGAACTCAATTTTTTGGCCATTTTTGGCAAATTTTAATGATGTTACCCCTTACAAAAAATGCGAAAATCGACCCAAAAACGAATTTCCCAAAATCCGTCAAAAAGTGATAGGGATCGTTAGCATTGGTAATTAGCTGCTCAAAACAGTTATTCTTTCATGTTTATGATCATTTTTAGCCAAGTTATGATTAAAATGCCAATAAAAAATATTTTATTTTTGCCAAAATCCGTTTTTTCAAATTTTGATCATAAAATAATCAGTTTTTTTGCAACAACTCTAAAAATAATTGTCTGAATTCGGAATGGTATACCTCGTTGCGTTCGTAGTTTAATTTCCCATCAAACTGTGTTTAAAAGTTGGAACTCAATTTTTTGGCCATTTTTGGCAAATTTTAATGATGTTACCCCTTACAAAAAATGCGAAAATCGACCCAAAAACGAATTTCCCAAAATCCGTCAAAAAGTGATAGGGATCGTTAGCATTGGTAATTAGCTGCTCAAAACAGTTATTCTTTCATGTTTATGATCATTTTTAGCCAAGTTATGATTAAAATGCCAATAAAAAATATTTTAATTTTTGCCAAAATCCGTTTTTTCAAATTTTGATCATAAAATAATCAGTTTTTTTGCAACAACTCTAAAAATAATTGTCTGAATTCGGAATGGTATACCTCGTTGCGTTCGTAGTTTAATTTCCCATCAAACTGTGTTTAAAAGTTGGAACTCAATTTTTTGGCCATTTTTGGCAAATTTTAATGATGTTACCCCTTACAAAAAATGCGAAAATCGACCCAAAAACGAATTTCCCAAAATCCGTCAAAAAGTGATAGGGATCGTTAGCATTGGTAATTAGCTGCTCAAAACAGTTATTCTTTCATGTTTATGATCATTTTTAGCCAAGTTATGATTAAAATGCCAATAAAAAATATTTTATTTTTGCCAAAATCCGTTTTTTCAAATTTTGATCATAAAATAATCAGTTTTTTTGCAACAACTCTAAAAATAATTGTCTGAATTCGGAATGGTATACCTCGTTGCGTTCGTAGTTTAATTTCCCATCAAACTGTGTTTAAAAGTTGGAACTCAATTTTTTGGCCATTTTTGGCAAATTTTAATGATGTTACCCCTTACAAAAAATGCGAAAATCGACCCAAAAACGAATTTCCCAAAATCCGTCAAAAAGTGATAGGGATCGTTAGCATTGGTAATTAGCTGCTCAAAACAGTTATTCTTTCATGTTTATGATCATTTTTAGCCAAGTTATGATTAAAATGCCAATAAAAAATATTTTAATTTTTGCCAAAATCCGTTTTTTCAAATTTTGATCATAAAATAATCAGTTTTTTTGCAACAACTCTAAAAATAATTGTCTGAATTCGGAATGGTATACCTCGTTGCGTTCGTAGTTTAATTTCCCATCAAACTGTGTTTAAAAGTTGGAACTCAATTTTTTGGCCATTTTTGGCAAATTTTAATGATGTTACCCCTTACAAAAAATGCGAAAATCGACCCAAAAACGAATTTCCCAAAATCCGTCAAAAAGTGATAGGGATCGTTAGCATTGGTAATTAGCTGCTCAAAACAGTTATTCTTTCATGTTTATGATCATTTTTAGCCAAGTTATGATTAAAATGCCAATAAAAAATATTTTAATTTTTGCCAAAATCCGTTTTTTCAAATTTTGATCATAAAATAATCAGTTTTTTTGCAACAACTCTAAAAATAATTGTCTGAATTCGGAATGGTATACCTCGTTGCGTTCGTAGTTTAATTTCCCATCAAACTGTGTTTAAAAGTTGGAACTCAATTTTTTGGCCATTTTTGGCAAATTTTAATGATGTTACCCCTTACAAAAAATGCGAAAATCGACCCAAAAACGAATTTCCCAAAATCCGTCAAAAAGTGATAGGGATCGTTAGCATTGGTAATTAGCTGCTCAAAACAGTTATTCTTTCATGTTTATGATCATTTTTAGCCAAGTTATGATTAAAATGCCAATAAAAAATATTTTAATTTTTGCCAAAATCCGTTTTTTCAAATTTTGATCATAAAATAATCAGTTTTTTTGCAACAACTCTAAAAATAATTGTCTGAATTCGGAATGGTATACCTCGTTGCGTTCGTAGTTTAATTTCCCATCAAACTGTGTTTAAAAGTTGGAACTCAATTTTTTGGCCATTTTTGGCAAATTTTAATGATGTTACCCCTTACAAAAAATGCGAAAATCGACCCAAAAACGAATTTCCCAAAATCCGTCAAAAAGTGATAGGGATCGTTAGCATTGGTAATTAGCTGCTCAAAACAGTTATTCTTTCATGTTTATGATCATTTTTAGCCAAGTTATGATTAAAATGCCAATAAAAAATATTTTAATTTTTGCCAAAATCCGTTTTTTCAAATTTTGATCATAAAATAATCAGTTTTTTTGCAACAACTCTAAAAATAATTGTCTGAATTCGGAATGGTATACCTCGTTGCGTTCGTAGTTTAATTTCCCATCAAACTGTGTTTAAAAGTTGGAACTCAATTTTTTGGCCATTTTTGGCAAATTTTAATGATGTTACCCCTTACAAAAAATGCGAAAATCGACCCAAAAACGAATTTCCCAAAATCCGTCAAAAAGTGATAGGGATCGTTAGCATTGGTAATTAGCTGCTCAAAACAGTTATTCTTTCATGTTTATGATCATTTTTAGCCAAGTTATGATTAAAATGCCAATAAAAAATATTTTAATTTTTGCCAAAATCCGTTTTTTCAAATTTTGATCATAAAATAATCAGTTTTTTTGCAACAACTCTAAAAATAATTGTCTGAATTCGGAATGGTATACCTCGTTGCGTTCGTAGTTTAATTTCCCATCAAACTGTGTTTAAAAGTTGGAACTCAATTTTTTGGCCATTTTTGGCAAATTTTAATG
The DNA here is from genome assembly GCA_005876975.1 of Drosophila orena. Taxonomy (NCBI): domain Eukaryota; kingdom Metazoa; phylum Arthropoda; class Insecta; order Diptera; family Drosophilidae; genus Drosophila; species Drosophila orena. The sequence goes on along the minus strand of VCKV01000287.1, from coordinate 60,997 downwards.
ATGTTACCCCTTACAAAAAATGCGAAAATCGACCCAAAAACGAATTTCCCAAAATCCGTCAAAAAGTGATAGGGATCGTTAGCATTGGTAATTAGCTGCTCAAAACAGTTATTCTTTCATGTTTATGATCATTTTTAGCCAAGTTATGATTAAAATGCCAATAAAAAATATTTTAATTTTTGCCAAAATCCGTTTTTTCAAATTTTGATCATAAAATAATCAGTTTTTTTGCAACAACTCTAAAAATAATTGTCTGAATTCGGAATGGTATACCTCGTTGCGTTCGTAGTTTAATTTCCCATCAAACTGTGTTTAAAAGTTGGAACTCAATTTTTTGGCCATTTTTGGCAAATTTTAATGATGTTACCCCTTACAAAAAATGCGAAAATCGACCCAAAAACGAATTTCCCAAAATCGTCCGTCAAAAAGTGATAGGGATCGTTAGCATTGGTAATTAGCTGCTCAAAACAGTTATTCTTTCATGTTTATGATCATTTTTAGCCAAGTTATGATTAAAATGCCAATAAAAAATATTTTAATTTTTGCCAAAATCCGTTTTTTCAAATTTTGATCATAAAATAATCAGTTTTTTTGCAACAACTCTAAAAATAATTGTCTGAATTCGGAATGGTATACCTCGTTGCGTTCGTAGTTTAATTTCCCATCAAACTGTGTTTAAAAGTTGGAACTCAATTTTTTGGCCATTTTTGGCAAATTTTAATGATGTTACCCCTTACAAAAAATGCGAAAATCGACCCAAAAACGAATTTCCCAAAATCCGTCAAAAAGTGATAGGGATCGTTAGCATTGGTAATTAGCTGCTCAAAACAGTTATTCTTTCATGTTTATGATCATTTTTAGCCAAGTTATGATTAAAATGCCAATAAAAAATATTTTAATTTTTGCCAAAATCCGTTTTTTCAAATTTTGATCATAAAATAATCAGTTTTTTTGCAACAACTCTAAAAATAATTGTCTGAATTCGGAATGGTATACCTCGTTGCGTTCGTAGTTTAATTTCCCATCAAACTGTGTTTAAAAGTTGGAACTCAATTTTTTGGCCATTTTTGGCAAATTTTAATGATGTTACCCCTTACAAAAAATGCGAAAATCGACCCAAAAACGAATTTCCCAAAATCCGTCAAAAAGTGATAGGGATCGTTAGCATTGGTAATTAGCTGCTCAAAACAGTTATTCTTTCATGTTTATGATCATTTTTAGCCAAGTTATGATTAAAATGCCAATAAAAAATATTTTAATTTTTGCCAAAATCCGTTTTTTCAAATTTTGATCATAAAATAATCAGTTTTTTTGCAACAACTCTAAAAATAATTGTCTGAATTCGGAATGGTATACCTCGTTGCGTTCGTAGTTTAATTTCCCATCAAACTGTGTTTAAAAGTTGGAACTCAATTTTTTGGCCATTTTTGGCAAATTTTAATGATGTTACCCCTTACAAAAAATGCGAAAATCGACCCAAAAACGAATTTCCCAAAATCCGTCAAAAAGTGATAGGGATCGTTAGCATTGGTAATTAGCTGCTCAAAACAGTTATTCTTTCATGTTTATGATCATTTTTAGCCAAGTTATGATTAAAATGCCAATAAAAAATATTTTAATTTTTGCCAAAATCCGTTTTTTCAAATTTTGATCATAAAATAATCAGTTTTTTTGCAACAACTCTAAAAATAATTGTCTGAATTCGGAATGGTATACCTCGTTGCGTTCGTAGTTTAATTTCCCATCAAACTGTGTTTAAAAGTTGGAACTCAATTTTTTGGCCATTTTTGGCAAATTTTAATGATGTTACCCCTTACAAAAAATGCGAAAATCGACCCAAAAACGAATTTCCCAAAATCCGTCAAAAAGTGATAGGGATCGTTAGCATTGGTAATTAGCTGCTCAAAACAGTTATTCTTTCATGTTTATGATCATTTTTAGCCAAGTTATGATTAAAATGCCAATAAAAAATATTTTAATTTTTGCCAAAATCCGTTTTTTCAAATTTTGATCATAAAATAATCAGTTTTTTTGCAACAACTCTAAAAATAATTGTCTGAATTCGGAATGGTATACCTCGTTGCGTTCGTAGTTTAATTTCCCATCAAACTGTGTTTAAAAGTTGGAACTCAATTTTTTGGCCATTTTTGGCAAATTTTAATGATGTTACCCCTTAAAAAAAATGCGAAAATCTACCCAAAAACGAATTTCCCAAAATCCGTCAAAAAGTGATAGGGAACGTTAGCATTGGTAATTAGCTGCTCAAAACAGTTATTCTTTCATGTTTATGATCATTTTTAGCCAAGTTATGATTAAAATGCCAATAAAAAATATTTTAATTTTTGCCAAAATCCGTTTTTTTCAAATTTTGATCATAAAATAATCCGTTTTTTTGCTACAACTCTAAAAATAATTGTCTGAATTCGGAATGGTATACCTCGTTGCGTTCGTAGTTTAATTTCCCATCAAACTGTGTTTAAAAGTTGGAACTCAATTTTTTGGCCATTTTGGCAAATTTTAATGATGTTACCCCTTACAAAAAATGCGAAAATCGACCCAAAAACGAATTTCCCAAAATCCGTCAAAAAGTGATAGGGATCGTTAGCATTGGTAATTAGCTGCTCAAAACAGTTATTCTTTCATGTTTATGATCATTTTTAGCAAAGTTATGATTAAAATGCCAATAAAAAATATTTCAATTTTTGCCAAAATCCGTTTTTTCAAATTTTGATCATAAAATAATCCGTTTTTTTGCTACAACTCTAAAAATAATTGTCTGAATTCGGAATGGTATACCTCGTTGCGTTCGTAGTTTAATTTCCCATCAAACTGTGTTTAAAAGTTGGAACTCAATTTTTTGGCCATTTTTGGCAAATTTTAATGATGTTACCCCTTACAAAAAATGCGAAAATCGACCCAAAAACGAATTTCCCAAAATCCGTCAAAAAGTGATAGGGATCGTTAGCATTGGTAATTAGCTGCTCAAAACAGTTATTCTTTCATGTTTGATCATTTTTAGCCAAGTTATGATTAAAATGCCAATAAAAAATATTTTAATTTTTGCCAAAATCCGTTTTTTTCAAATTTTGATCATAAAATAATCAGTTTTTTTGCAACAACTCTAAAAATAATTGTCTGAATTCGGAATGGTATACCTCGTTGCGTTCGTAGTTTAATTTCCCATCAAACTGTGTTTAAAAGTTGGAACTCAATTTTTTGGCCATTTTTGGCAAATTTTAATGATGTTACCCCTTACAAAAAATGCGAAAATCGACCCAAAAACGAATTTCCCAAAATCCGTCAAAAAGTGATAGGGATCGTTAGCATTGGTAATTAGCTGCTCAAAACAGTTATTCTTTCATGTTTATGATCATTTTTAGCCAAGTTATGATTAAAATGCCAATAAAAAATATTATATTTTTTGCCAAAATCCGTTTTTTCAAATTTTGATCATAAAATAATCAGTTTTTTTGCAACAACTCTAAAAATAATTGTCTGAATTCGGAGGTATACCTCGTTGCGTTCGTAGTTTAATTTCCCATCAAACTGTGTTTAAAAGTTGGAACTCAATTTTTTGGCCATTTTTGGCAAATTTTAATGATGTTACCCCTTACAAAAAATGCGAAAATCGACCCAAAAACGAATTTCCCAAAATCCGTCAAAAAGTGATAGGGATCGTTAGCATTGGTAATTAGCTGCTCAAAACAGTTATTCTTTCATGTTTATGATCATTTTTAGCCAAGTTATGATTAAAATGCCAATAAAAAATATTTTAATTTTTGCCAAAATCCGTTTTTTCAAATTTTGATCATAAAATAATCCGTTTTTTTGCTACAACTCTAAAAATAATTGTCTGAATTCGGAATGGTATACCTCGTTGCGTTCGTAGTTTAATTTCCCATCAAACTGTGTTTAAAAGTTGGAACTCAATTTTTTGGCCATTTTTGGCAAATTTTAATGATGTTACCCCTTACAAAAAATGCGAAAATCGACCCAAAAACGAATTCCAAAATCCGTCAAAAAGTGATAGGGATCGTTAGCATTGGTAATTAGCTGCTCAAAACAGTTATTCTTTCATGTTTATGATCATTTTTAGCCAAGTTATGATTAAAATGCCAATAAAAAATATTTTAATTTTTGCCAAAATCCGTTTTTTCAAATTTTGATCATAAAATAATCCGTTTTTTTGCTACAACTCTAAAAATAATTGTCTGAATTCGGAATGGTATACCTCGTTGCGTTCGTAGTTTAATTTCCCATCAAACTGTGTTTAAAAGTTGGAACTCAATTTTTTGGCCATTTTTGGCAAATTTTAATGATGTTACCCCTTACAAAAAATGCGAAAATCTACCCAAAAACGAATTTCCCAAAATCCGTCAAAAAGTGATAGGGATCGTTAGCATTGGTAATTAGCTGCTCAAAACAGTTATTCTTTCATGTTTATGATCATTTTTAGCCAAGTTATGATTAAAATGCCAATAAAAAATATTATATTTTTTGCCAAAATCCGTTTTTTCAAATTTTGATCATAAAATAATCAGTTTTTTTGCAACAACTCTAAAAATAATTGTCTGAATTCGGAATGGTATACCTCGTTGCGTTCGTAGTTTAATTTCCCATCAAACTGTGTTTAAAAGTTGGAACTCAATTTTTTGGCCATTTTTGGCAAATTTTAATGATGTTACCCCTTACAAAAAATGCGAAAATCGACCCAAAAACGAATTTCCCAAAATCCGTCAAAAAGTGATAGGGATCGTTAGCATTGGTAATTAGCTGCTCAAAACAGTTATTCTTTCATGTTTATGATCATTTTTAGCAAAGTTATGATTAAAATGCCAATAAAAAATATTTCAATTTTTGCCAAAATCCGTTTTTTCAAATTTTGATCATAAAATAATCAGTTTTTTTGCAACAACTCTAAAAATAATTGTCTGAATTCGGAATGGTATACCTCGTTGCGTTCGTAGTTTAATTTCCCATCAAACTGTGTTTAAAAGTTGGAACTCATTTTTTGGCCATTTTTGGCAAATTTTAATGATGTTACCCCTTACAAAAAATGCGAAAATCGACCCAAAAACGAATTTCCCAAAATCCGTCAAAAAGTGATAGGGATCGTTAGCATTGGTAATTAGCTGCTCAAAACAGTTATTCTTTCATGTTTATGATCATTTTTAGCCAAGTTATGATTAAAATGCCAATAAAAAATATTATATTTTTTGCCAAAATCCGTTTTTTTCAAATTTTGATCATAAAATAATCAGTTTTTTTTGCAACAACTCTAAAAATAATTGTCTGAATTCGGAATGGTATACCTCGTTGCGTTCGTAGTTTAATTTCCCATCAAACTGTGTTTAAAAGTTGGAACTCAATTTTTTGGCCATTTTTGGCAAATTTTAATGATGTTACCCCTTACAAAAAATGCGAAAATCGACCCAAAAACGAATTTCCCAAAATCCGTCAAAAAGTGATAGGGATCGTTAGCATTGGTAATTAGCTGCTCAAAACATTATTCTTTCATGTTTATGATCATTTTTAGCCAAGTTATGATTAAAATGCCAATAAAAAATATTTTAATTTTTGCCAAAATCCGTTTTTTCAAATTTTGATCATAAAATAATCCGTTTTTTTGCTTTAACTCTAAAAATAATTGTCTGAATTCGGAATGGTATACCTCGTTGCGTTCGTAGTTTAATTTCCCATCAAACTGTGTTTAAAAGTTGGAACTCAATTTTTTGGCCATTTTTGGCAAATTTTAATGATGTTACCCCTTACAAAAAATGCGAAAATCGACCCAAAAACGAATTTCCCAAAATCCGTCAAAAAGTGATAGGGATCGTTAGCATTGGTAATTAGCTGCTCAAAACAGTTATTCTTTCATGTTTATGATCATTTTTAGCCAAGTTATGATTAAAATGCCAATAAAAAATATTATATTTTTTGCCAAAATCCGTTTTTTCAAATTTTGATCATAAAATAATCAGTTTTTTTGCAACAACTCTAAAAATAATTGTCTGAATTCGGAATGGTATACCACGTTGCGTTCGTAGTTTAATTTCCCATCAAACTGTGTTTAAAAGTTGGAACTCAATTTTTTGGCCATTTTTGGCAAATTTTAATGATGTTACCCCTTAAAAAAAATGCGAAAATCGACCCAAAAACGAATTTCCCAAAATCCGTCAAAAAGTGATAGGGATCGTTAGCATTGGTAATTAGCTGCTCAAAACAGTTATTCTTTCATGTTTATGATCATTTTTAGCCAAGTTATGATTAAAATGCCAATAAAAAATATTTTAATTTTTGCCAAAATCCGTTTTTTTCAAATTTTGATCATAAAATAATCCGTTTTTTTGCTACAACTCTAAAAATAATTGTCTGAATTCGGAATGGTATACCTCGTTGCGTTCGTAGTTTAATTTCCCATCAAACTGTGTTTAAAAGTTGGAACTCAATTTTTTGGCCATTTTTGGCAAATTTTAATGATGTTACCCCTTACAAAAAATGCGAAAATCGACCCAAAAACGAATTTCCCAAAATCCGTCAAAAAGTGATAGGGATCGTTAGCATTGGTAATTAGCTGCTCAAAACAGTTATTCTTTCATGTTTATGATCATTTTCCCATCAAACTGTGTTTAAAAGTTGGAACTCAATTTTTTGGCCATTTTTGGCTAATTTTAATGATGTTACCCCTTACAAAAAATGCGAAAATCGACCCAAAAACGAATTTCCCAAAATCCAAAAAGTGATAGGGATCGTTAGCATTGGTAATTAGCTGCTCAAAACAGTTATTCTTTCATGTTTATGATCATTTTTAGCCAAGTTATGATTAAAATGCCAATAAAAAATATTATATTTTTTGCCAAAATCCGTTTTTTCAAATTTTGATCATAAAATAATCAGTTTTTTTGCAACAACTCTAAAAATAATTGTCTGAATTCGGAATGGTATACCTCGTTACGTTCGTAGTTTAATTTCCCATCAAACTGTGTTTAAAAGTTGGAACTCAATTTTTTGGCCATTTTTGGCAAATTTTAATGATGTTACCCCTTAAAAAAAATGCGAAAATCTACCCAAAAACGAATTTCCCAAAATCCGTCAAAAAGTGATAGGGATCGTTAGCATTGGTAATTAGCTGCTCAAAACAGTTATTCTTTCATGTTTATGATCATTTTCCCATCAAACTGTGTTTAAAAGTTGGAACTCAATTTTTTGGCCATTTTTGGCTAATTTTAATGATGTTACCCCTTACAAAAAATGCGAAAATCGACCCAAAAACGAATTTCCCAAAATCCAAAAAGTGATAGGGATCGTTAGCATTGGTAATTAGCTGCTCAAAACAGTTATTCTTTCATGTTTATGATCATTTTTAGCCAAGTTATGATTAAAATGCCAATAAAAAATATTATATTTTTTGCCAAAATCCGTTTTTTCAAATTTTGATCATAAAATAATCAGTTTTTTTGCAACAACTCTAAAAATAATTGTCTGAATTTGGAATGGTATACCTCGTTACGTTCGTAGTTTAATTTCCCATCAAACTGTGTTTAAAAGTTGGAACTCAATTTTTTGGCCATTTTTGGCAAATTTTAATGATGTTACCCCTTAAAAAAAATGCGAAAATCTACCCAAAAACGAATTTCCCAAAATCCGTCAAAAAGTGATAGGGATCGTTAGCATTGGTAATTAGCTGCTCAAAACAGTTATTCTTTCATGTTTATGATCATTTTTAGCCAAGTTATGATTAAAATGCCAATAAAAAATATTATATTTTTTGCCAAAATCCGTTTTTTCAAATTTTGATCATAAAATAATCAGTTTTTTTGCAACAACTCTAAAAATAATTGTCTGAATTCGGAATGGTATACCTCGTTGCGTTCGTAGCTTAATTTCCCATCAAACTGTGTTTAAAAGTTGGAACTCAATTTTTTGGCCATTTTTGGCAAATTTTAATGATGTTACCCCTTACAAAAAATGCGAAAATCGACCAAAAAACGAATTTCCCAAAATCCGTCAAAAAGTGATAGGGATCGTTAGCATTGGTAATTAGCTGCTCAAAACAGTTATTCTTTCATGTTTATGATCATTTTTAGCCAAGTTATGATTAAAATGCCAATAAGAAATATTTCAATTTTTGCCAAAATCCGTTTTTTCAAATTTTGATCATAAAATAATCCGTTTTTTTGCTACAACTCTAAAAATAATTGTCTGAATTCGGAATGGTATACCTCGTTGCGTTCGTAGTTTAATTTCCCATCAAACTGTGTTTAAAAGTTGGAACTCAATTTTTTGGCCATTTTTGGCAAATTTTAATGATGTTACCCCTTACAAAAAATGCGAAAATCGACCAAAAAACGAATTTCCCAAAATCCGTCAAAAAGTGATAGGGATCGTTAGCATTGGTAATTAGCTGCTCAAAACAGTTATTCTTTCATGTTTATGATCATTTTTAGCCAAGTTATGATTAAAATGCCAATAAAAAATATTTCAATTTTTGCCAAAATCCGTTTTTTCAAATTTTGATCATAAAATAATCCGTTTTTTTGCTACAACTCTAGAAATAATTGTCTGAATTCGGAATGGTATACCTCGTTGCGTTCGTAGTTTAATTTCCCATCAAACTGTGTTTAAAAGTTGGAACTCAATTTTTTGGCCATTTTTGGCAAATTTTAATGATGTTACCCCTTACAAAAAATGCGAAAATCGACCCAAAAACGAATTTCCCAAAATCCGTCAAAAAGTGATAGGGATCGTTAGCATTGGTAATTAGCTGCTCAAAACAGTTATTCTTTCATGTTTATGATCATTTTTAGCCAACTTATGATTAAAATGCCAATAAAAAATATTATATTTTTTGCCAAAATCCGTTTTTTCAAATTTTGATCATAAAATAATCAGTTTTTTTGCAACAACTCTAAAAATAATTGTCTGAATTCGGAATGGTATACCTCGTTGCGTTCGTAGTTTAATTTCCCATCAAACTGTGTTTAAAAGTTGGAACTCAATTTTTTGGCCATTTTTGGCAAATTTTAATGATGTTACCCCTTACAAAAAATGCGAAAATCGACCCAAAAACGAATTTCCCAAAATCCGTCAAAAAGTGATAGGGATCGTTAGCATTGGTAATTAGCTGCTCAAAACAGTTATTCTTTCATGTTTATGATCATTTTTAGCCAACTTATGATTAAAATGCCAATAAAAAATATTATATTTTTTGCCAAAATCCGTTTTTTTCAAATTTTGATCATAAAATAATCAGTTTTTTTGCAACAACTCTAAAAATAATTGTCTGAATTCGGAATGGTATACCTCGTTGCGTTCGTAGTTTAATTTCCCATCAAACTGTGTTTAAAAGTTGGAACTCAATTTTTTGGCCATTTTTGGCAAATTTTAATGATGTTACCCCTTACAAAAAATGCGAAAATCGACCCAAAAACGAATTTCCCAAAATCCGTCAAAAAGTGATAGGGATCGTTAGCATTGGTAATTAGCTGCTCAAAACAGTTATTCTTTCATGTTTATGATCATTTTTAGCCAAGTTATGATTAAAATGCCAATAAAAAATATTATATTTTTTGCCAAAATCCGTTTTTTTCAAATTTTGATCATAAAATAATCAGTTTTTTTGCAACAACTCTAAAAATAATTGTCTGAATTCGGAATGGTATACCTCGTTGCGTTCGTAGTTTAATTTCCCATCAAACTGTGTTTAAAAGTTGGAACTCAATTTTTTGGCCATTTTTGGCAAATTTTAATGATGTTACCCCTTACAAAAAATGCGAAAATCGACCCAAAAACGAATTTCCCAAAATCCGTCAAAAAGTGATAGGGATCGTTAGCATTGGTAATTAGCTGCTCAAAACAGTTATTCTTTCATGTTTATGATCATTTTTAGCCAAGTTATGATTAAAATGCCAATAAAAAATATTATATTTTTTGCCAAAATCCGTTTTTTCAAATTTTGATCATAAAATAATCAGTTTTTTTGCAACAACTCTAAAAATAATTGTCTGAATTCGGAATGGTATACCTCGTTGCGTTCGTAGTTTAATTTCCCATCAAACTGTGTTTAAAAGTTGGAACTCAATTTTTTGGCCATTTTTGGCAAATTTTAATGATGTTACCCCTTACAAAAAATGCGAAAATCGACCAAAAAACGAATTTCCCAAAATCCGTCAAAAAGTGATAGGGATCGTTAGCATTGGTAATTAGCTGCTCAAAACAGTTATTCTTTCATGTTTATGATCATTTTCCCATCAAACTGTGTTTAAAAGTTGGAACTCAATTTTTTGGCCATTTTTGGCTAATTTTAATGATGTTACCCCTTACAAAAAATGCGAAAATCGACCCAAAAACGAATTTCCCAAAATCCAAAAAGTGATAGGGATCGTTAGCATTGGTAATTAGCTGCTCAAAACAGTTATTCTTTCATGTTTATGATCATTTTTAGCCAAGTTATGATTAAAATGCCAATAAAAAATATTATATTTTTTGCCAAAATCCGTTTTTTCAAATTTTGATCATAAAATAATCAGTTTTTTTGCAACAACTCTAAAAATAATTGTCTGAATTCGGAATGGTATACCTCGTTACGTTCGTAGTTTAATTTCCCATCAAACTGTGTTTAAAAGTTGGAACTCAATTTTTTGGCCATTTTTGGCAAATTTTAATGATGTTACCCCTTAAAAAAAATGCGAAAATCTACCCAAAAACGAATTTCCCAAAATCCGTCAAAAAGTGATAGGGATCGTTAGCATTGGTAATTAGCTGCTCAAAACAGTTATTCTTTCATGTTTATGATCATTTTTAGCCAAGTTATGATTAAAATGCCAATAAAAAATATTTTAATTTTTGCCAAAATCCGTTTTTTCAAATTTTGATCATAAAATAATCCGTTTTTTTGCTACAACTCTAAAAATAATTGTCTGAATTCGGAATGGTATACCTCGTTGCGTTCGTAGTTTAATTTCCCATCAAACTGTGTTTAAAAGTTGGAACTCAATTTTTTGGCCATTTTTGGCAAATTTTAATGATGTTACCCCTTACAAAAAATGCGAAAATCGACCCAAAAACGAATTTCCCAAAATCCGTCAAAAAGTGATAGGGATCGTTAGCATTGGTAATTAGCTGCTCAAAACAGTTATTCTTTCATGTTTATGATCATTTTTAGCCAAGTTATGATTAAAATGCCAATAAAAAATATTATATTTTTTGCCAAAATCCGTTTTTTCAAATTTTGATCATAAAATAATCAGTTTTTTTGCAACAACTCTAAAAATAATTGTCTGAATTCGGAATGGTATACCTCGTTGCGTTCGTAGTTTAATTTCCCATCAAACTGTGTTTAAAAGTTGGAACTCAATTTTTTGGCCATTTTTGGCAAATTTTAATGATGTTACCCCTTACAAAAAATGCGAAAATCGACCAAAAAACGAATTTCCCAAAATCCGTCAAAAAGTGATAGGGATCGTTAGCATTGGTAATTAGCTGCTCAAAACAGTTATTCTTTCATGTTTATGATCATTTTCCCATCAAACTGTGTTTAAAAGTTGGAACTCAATTTTTTGGCCATTTTTGGCTAATTTTAATGATGTTACCCCTTACAAAAAATGCGAAAATCGACCCAAAAACGAATTTCCCAAAATCCAAAAAGTGATAGGGATCGTTAGCATTGGTAATTAGCTGCTCAAAACAGTTATTCTTTCATGTTTATGATCATTTTTAGCCAAGTTATGATTAAAATGCCAATAAAAAATATTATATTTTTTGCCAAAATCCGTTTTTTCAAATTTTGATCATAAAATAATCAGTTTTTTTGCAACAACTCTAAAAATAATTGTCTGAATTCGGAATGGTATACCTCGTTACGTTCGTAGTTTAATTTCCCATCAAACTGTGTTTAAAAGTTGGAACTCAATTTTTTGGCCATTTTTGGCAAATTTTAATGATGTTACCCCTTAAAAAAAATGCGAAAATCTACCCAAAAACGAATTTCCCAAAATCCGTCAAAAAGTGATAGGGATCGTTAGCATTGGTAATTAGCTGCTCAAAACAGTTATTCTTTCATGTTTATGATCATTTTTAGCCAAGTTATGATTAAAATGCCAATAAAAAATATTTTAATTTTTGCCAAAATCCGTTTTTTCAAATTTTGATCATAAAATAATCCGTTTTTTTGCTACAACTCTAAAAATAATTGTCTGAATTCGGAATGGTATACCTCGTTGCGTTCGTAGTTTAATTTCCCATCAAACTGTGTTTAAAAGTTGGAACTCAATTTTTTGGCCATTTTTGGCAAATTTTAATGATGTTACCCCTTACAAAAAATGCGAAAATCGACCCAAAAACGAATTTCCCAAAATCCGTCAAAAAGTGATAGGGATCGTTAGCATTGGTAATTAGCTGCTCAAAACAGTTATTCTTTCATGTTTATGATCATTTTTAGCAAAGTTATGATTAAAATGCCAATAAAAAATATTTCAATTTTTGCCAAAATCCGTTTTTTCAAATTTTGATCATAAAATAATCCCTTTTTTTTGCTACAACTCTAAAAATAATTGTCTGAATTCGGAATGGTATACCTCGTTGCGTTCGTAGTTTAATTTCCCATCAAACTGTGTTTAAAAGTTGGAACTCAATTTTTTGGCCATTTTTGGCAAATTTTAATGATGTTACCCCTTACAAAAAATGCGAAAATCGACCCAAAAACGAATTTCCCAAAATCCGTCAAAAAGTGATAGGGATCGTTAGCATTGGTAATTAGCTGCTCAAAACAGTTATTATTTCATGTTTATGATCATTTTTAGCCAACTTATGATTAAAATGCCAATAAAAAATATTATATTTTTTGCCAAAATCCGTTTTTTTCAAATTTTGATCATAAAATAATCAGTTTTTTTTGCAACAACTCTAAAAATAATTGTCTGAATTCGGAATGGTATACCTCGTTGCGTTCGTAGTTTAATTTCCCATCAAACTGTGTTTAAAAGTTGGAACTCAATTTTTTGGCCATTTTTGGCAAATTTTAATGATGTTACCCCTTACAAAAAATGCGAAAATCGACCCAAAAACGAATTTCCCAAAATCCGTCAAAAAATGATAGGGATCGTTAGCATTGGTAATTAGCTGCTCAAAACAGTTATTCTTTCATGTTTATGATCATTTTTAGCCAAGTTATGATTAAAATGCCAATAAAAAATATTATATTTTTTGCCAAAATCCGTTTTTTTCAAATTTTGATCATAAAATAATCAGTTTTTTTGCAACAACTCTAAAAATAATTGTCTGAATTCGGAATGGTATACCTCGTTGCGTTCGTAGTTTAATTTCCCATCAAACTGTGTTTAAAAGTTGGAACTCAATTTTTTGGCCATTTTTGGCAAATTTTAATGATGTTACCCCTTACAAAAAATGCGAAAATCGACCCAAAAACGAATTTCCCAAAATCCGTCAAAAAGTGATAGGGATCGTTAGCATTGGTAATTAGCTGCTCAAAACAGTTATTCTTTCATGTTTATGATCATTTTTAGCCAAGTTATGATTAAAATGCCAATAAAAAATATTTTAATTTTTGCCAAAATCCGTTTTTTCAAATTTTGATCATAAAATAATCCGTTTTTTTGCAACAACTCTAAAAATAATTGTCTGAATTCGGAATGGTATACCTCGTTGCGTTCGTAGTTTAATTTCCCATCAAACTGTGTTTAAAAGTTGGAACTCAATTTTTTGGCCATTTTTGGCAAATTTTAATGATGTTACCCCTTACAAAAAATGCGAAAATCTACCCAAAAACGAATTTCCCAAAATCCGTCAAAAAGTGATAGGGATCGTTAGCATTGGTAATTAGCTGCTCAAAACAGTTATTCTTTCATGTTTATGATCATTTTTAGCCAAGTTATGATTAAAATGCCAATAAAAAATATTTTAATTTTGCCAAAATCCGTTTTTTCAAATTTTGATCATAAAATAATCCGTTTTTTTGCTACAACTCTAGAAATAATTGTCTGAATTCGGAATGGTATACCTCGTTGCGTTCGTAGTTTAATTTCCCATCAAACTGTGTTTAAAAGTTGGAACTCAATTTTTTGGCCATTTTTGGCAAATTTTAATGATGTTACCCCTTACAAAAAATGCGAAAATCGACCCAAAAACGAATTTCCCAAAATCCGTCAAAAAGTGATAGGGATCGTTAGCATTGGTAATTAGCTGCTCAAAACAGTTATTCTTTCATGTTTATGATCATTTTTAGCCAAGTTATGATTAAAATGCCAATAAAAAATATTTTAATTTTGCCAAAATCCGTTTTTTCAAATTTTGATCATAAAATAATCCGTTTTTTTGCTACAACTCTAGAAATAATTGTCTGAATTCGGAATGGTATACCTCGTTGCGTTCGTAGTTTAATTTCCCATCAAACTGTGTTTAAAAGTTGGAACTCAATTTTTTGGCCATTTTTGGCAAATTTTAATGATGTTACCCCTTACAAAAAATGCGAAAATCGACCCAAAAACGAATTTCCCAAAATCCGTCAAAAAGTGATAGGGATCGTTAGCATTGGTAATTAGCTGCTCAAAACAGTTATTCTTTCATGTTTATGATCATTTTTAGCCAAGTTATGATTAAAATGCCAATAAAAAATATTATATTTTTTGCCAAAATCCGTTTTTTCAAATTTTGATCATAAAATAATCAGTTTTTTTGCAACAACTCTAAAAATAATTGTCTGAATTCGGAATGGTATACCTCGTTGCGTTCGTAGTTTAATTTCCCATCAAACTGTGTTTAAAAGTTGGAACTCAATTTTTTGGCCATTTTTGGCAAATTTTAATGATGTTACCCCTTACAAAAAATGCGAAAATCGACCAAAAAACGAATTTCCCAAAATCCGTCAAAAAGTGATAGGGATCGTTAGCATTGGTAATTAGCTGCTCAAAACAGTTATTCTTTCATGTTTATGATCATTTTCCCATCAAACTGTGTTTAAAAGTTGGAACTCAATTTTTTGGCCATTTTTGGCTAATTTTAATGATGTTACCCCTTACAAAAAATGCGAAAATCGACCCAAAAACGAATTTCCCAAAATCCAAAAAGTGATAGGGATCGTTAGCATTGGTAATTAGCTGCTCAAAACAGTTATTCTTTCATGTTTATGATCATTTTTAGCCAAGTTATGATTAAAATGCCAATAAAAAATATTATATTTTTTGCCAAAATCCGTTTTTTCAAATTTTGATCATAAAATAATCCGTTTTTTTGCTACAACTCTAAAAATAATTGTCTGAATTCGGAATGGTATACCTCGTTGCGTTCGTAGTTTAATTTCCCATCAAACTGTGTTTAAAAGTTGGAACTCAATTTTTTGGCCATTTTTGACAAATTTTAATGATGTTACCCCTTACAAAAAATGCGAAAATCGACCCAAAAACGAATTTCCCAAAATCCGTCAAAAAGTGATAGGGATCGTTAGCATTGGTAATTAGCTGCTCAAAACAGTTATTCTTTCATGTTTATGATCATTTTTAGCAAAGTTATGATTAAAATGCCAATAAAAAATATTTCAATTTTTGCCAAAATCCGTTTTTTCAAATTTTGATCATAAAATAATCCCTTTTTTTTGCTACAACTCTAAAAATAATTGTCTGAATTCGGAATGGTATACCTCGATGCGTTCGTAGTTTAATTTCCCATCAAACTGTGTTTAAAAGTTGGAACTCAATTTTTTGGCCATTTTTGGCAAATTTTAATGATGTTACCCCTTACAAAAAATGCGAAAATCGACCCAAAAACGAATTTCCCAAAATCCGTCAAAAAGTGATAGGGATCGTTAGCATTGGTAATTAGCTGCTCAAAACAGTTATTCTTTCATGTTTATGATCATTTTTAGCCAACTTATGATTAAAATGCCAATAAAAAATATTATATTTTTTGCCAAAATCCGTTTTTTCAAATTTTGATCATAAAATAATCAGTTTTTTTGCAACAACTCTAAAAATAATTGTCTGAATTCGGAATGGTATACCTCGTTGCGTTCGTAGTTTAATTTCCCATCAAACTGTGTTTAAAAGTTGGAACTCAATTTTTTGGCCATTTTTGGCAAATTTTAATGATGTTACCCCTTACAAAAAATGCGAAAATCGACCCAAAAACGAATTTCCCAAAATCCGTCAAAAAATGATAGGGATCGTTAGCATTGGTAATTAGCTGCTCAAAACAGTTATTCTTTCATGTTTATGATCATTTTTAGCCAAGTTATGATTAAAATGCCAATAAAAAATATTATATTTTTTGCCAAAATCCGTTTTTTCAAATTTTGATCATAAAATAATCAGTTTTTTTGCAACAACTCTAAAAATAATTGTCTGAATTCGGAATGGTATACCTCGTTGCGTTCGTAGTTTAATTTCCCATCAAACTGTGTTTAAAAGTTGGAACTCAATTTTTTGGCCATTTTTGGCAAATTTTAATGATGTTACCCCTTACAAAAAATGCGAAAATCGACCCAAAAACGAATTTCCCAAAATCCGTCAAAAAGTGATAGGGATCGTTAGCATTGGTAATTAGCTGCTCAAAACAGTTATTCTTTCATGTTTATGATCATTTTTAGCCAAGTTATGATTAAAATGCCAATAAAAAATATTTTAATTTTTGCCAAAATCCGTTTTTTTCAAATTTTGATCATAAAATAATCCGTTTTTTTTGCAACAACTCTAAAAATAATTGTCTGAATTCGGAATGGTATACCTCGTTGCGTTCGTAGTTTAATTTCCCATCAAACTGTGTTTAAAAGTTGGAACTCAATTTTTTGGCCATTTTTGGCAAATTTTAATGATGTTACCCCTTACAAAAAATGCGAAAATCTACCCAAAAACGAATTTCCCAAAATCCGTCAAAAAGTGATAGGGATCGTTAGCATTGGTAATTAGCTGCTCAAAACAGTTATTCTTTCATGTTTATGATCATTTTTAGCCAAGTTATGATTAAAATGCCAATAAAAAATATTTTAATTTTGCCAAAATCCGTTTTTTTCAAATTTTGATCATAAAATAATCCGTTTTTTTTGCTACAACTCTAGAAATAATTGTCTGAATTCGGAATGGTATACCTCGTTGCGTTCGTAGTTTAATTTCCCATCAAACTGTGTTTAAAAGTTGGAACTCAATTTTTTGGCCATTTTTGGCAAATTTTAATGATGTTACCCCTTACAAAAAATGCGAAAATCGACCCAAAAACGAATTTCCCAAAATCCGTCAAAAAGTGATAGGGATCGTTAGCATTGGTAATTAGCTGCTCAAAACAGTTATTCTTTCATGTTTATGATCATTTTTAGCCAAGTTATGATTAAAATGCCAATAAAAAATATTATATTTTTTGCCAAAATCCGTTTTTTTCAAATTTTGATCATAAAATAATCAGTTTTTTTGCAACAACTCTAAAAATAATTGTCTGAATTCGGAATGGTATACCTCGTTGCGTTCGTAGTTTAATTTCCCATCAAACTGTGTTTAAAAGTTGGAACTCAATTTTTTGGCCATTTTTGGCAAATTTTAATGATGTTACCCCTTACAAAAAATGCGAAAATCGACCAAAAAACGAATTTCCCAAAATCCGTCAAAAAGTGATAGGGATCGTTAGCATTGGTAATTAGCTGCTCAAAACAGTTATTCTTTCATGTTTATGATCATTTTCCCATCAAACTGTGTTTAAAAGTTGGAACTCAATTTTTTGGCCATTTTTGGCTAATTTTAATGATGTTACCCCTTACAAAAAATGCGAAAATCGACCCAAAAACGAATTTCCCAAAATCCAAAAAGTGATAGAGATCGTTAGCATTGGTAATTAGCTGCTCAAAACAGTTATTCTTTCATGTTTATGATCATTTTTAGCCAAGTTATGATTAAAATGCCAATAAAAAATATTTTAATTTTTGCCAAAATCCGTTTTTTTCAAATTTTGATCATAAAATAATCCGTTTTTTTTGCTACAACTCTAAAAATAATTGTCTGAATTCGGAAGTATACCTCGTTGCGTTCGTAGTTTAATTTCCCATCAAACTGTGTTTAAAAGTTGGAACTCAATTTTTTGGCCATTTTTGGCAAATTTTAATGATGTTACCCCTTACAAAAAATGCGAAAATCGACCCAAAAACGAATTTCCCAAAATCCGTCAAAAAGTGATAGGGATCGTTAGCATTGGTAATTAGCTGCTCAAAACAGTTATTCTTTCATGTTTATGATCATTTTTAGCAAAGTTATGATTAAAATGCCAATAAAAAATATTTCAATTTTTGCCAAAATCCGTTTTTTCAAATTTTGATCATAAAATAATCAGTTTTTTTGCAACAACTCTAAAAATAATTGTCTGAATTCGGAATGGTATACCTCGTTGCGTTCGTAGTTTAATTTCCCATCAAACTGTGTTTAAAAGTTGGAACTCAATTTTTTGGCCATTTTTGGCAAATTTTAATGATGTTACCCCTTACAAAAAATGCGAAAATCGACCCAAAAACGAATTTCCCAAAATCCGTCAAAAAGTGATAGGGATCGTTAGCATTGGTAATTAGCTGCTCAAAACAGTTATTCTTTCATGTTTATGATCATTTTTAGCCAAGTTATGATTAAAATGCCAATAAAAAATATTTCAATTTTTGCCAAAATCCGTTTTTTCAAATTTTGATCATAAAATAATCCGTTTTTTTTGCTACAACTCTAAAAATAATTGTCTGAATTCGGAATGGTATACCTCGTTGCGTTCGTAGTTTAATTTCCCATCAAACTGTGTTTAAAAGTTGGAACTCAATTTTTTGGCCATTTTTGGCAAATTTTAATGATGTTACCCCTTACAAAAAATGCGAAAATCGACCAAAAAACGAATTTCCCAAAATCCGTCAAAAAGTGATAGGGATCGTTAGCATTGGTAATTAGCTGCTCAAAACAGTTATTCTTTCATGTTTATGATCATTTTTAGCCAAGTTATGATTAAAATGCCAATAAAAAATATTTTAATTTTTGCCAATCCGTTTTTTCAAATTTTGATCATAAAATAATCCGTTTTTTTTGCAACAACTCTAAAAATAATTGTCTGAATTCGGAATGGTATACCTCGTTGCGTTCGTAGTTTAATTTCCCATCAAACTGTGTTTAAAAGTTGGAACTCAATTTTTTGGCCATTTTTGGCAAATTTTAATGATGTTACCCCTTACAAAAAATGCGAAAATCTACCCAAAAACGAATTTCCCAAAATCCGTCAAAAAGTGATAGGGATCGTTAGCATTGGTAATTAGCTGCTCAAAACAGTTATTCTTTCATGTTTATGATCATTTTTAGCCAAGTTATGATTAAAATGCCAATAAAAAATATTTTAATTTTGCCAAAATCCGTTTTTTTCAAATTTTGATCATAAAATAATCCGTTTTTTTGCTACAACTCTAGAAATAATTGTCTGAATTCGGAATGGTATACCTCGTTGCGTTCGTAGTTTAATTTCCCATCAAACTGTGTTTAAAAGTTGGAACTAATTTTTTGGCCATTTTTGGCAAATTTTAATGATGTTACCCCTTACAAAAAATGCGAAAATCGACCCAAAAACGAATTTCCCAAAATCCGTCAAAAAGTGATAGGGATCGTTAGCATTGGTAATTAGCTGCTCAAAACAGTTATTCTTTCATGTTTATGATCATTTTTAGCCAAGTTATGATTAAAATGCCAATAAAAAATATTATATTTTTTGCCAAAATCCGTTTTTTCAAATTTTGATCATAAAATAATCAGTTTTTTTGCAACAACTCTAAAAATAATTGTCTGAATTCGGAATGGTATACCTCGTTGCGTTCGTAGTTTAATTTCCCATCAAACTGTGTTTAAAAGTTGGAACTCAATTTTTTGGCCATTTTTGGCAAATTTTAATGATGTTACCCCTTACAAAAAATGCGAAAATCGACCAAAAAACGAATTTCCCAAAATCCGTCAAAAAGTGATAGGGATCGTTAGCATTGGTAATTAGCTGCTCAAAACAGTTATTCTTTCATGTTTATGATCATTTTTAGCCAAGTTATGATTAAAATGCCAATAAAAAATATTTCAATTTTTGCCAAAATCCGTTTTTTCAAATTTTGATCATAAAATAATCCGTTTTTTTGCTACAACTCTACAAATAATTGTCTGAATTCGGAATGGTATACCTCGTTGCGTTCGTAGTTTAATTTCCCATCAAACTGTGTTTAAAAGTTGGAACTCAATTTTTTGGCCATTTTTGGCAAATTTTAATGATGTTACCCCTTACAAAAAATGCGAAAATCGACCCAAAAACGAATTTCCCAAAATCCGTCAAAAAGTGATAGGGATCGTTAGCATTGGTAATTAGCTGCTCAAAACAGTTATTCTTTCATGTTTATGATCATTTTTAGCCAAGTTATGATTAAAATGCCAATAAAAAATATTTCAATTTTTGCCAAAATCCGTTTTTTTCAAATTTTGATCATAAAATAATCCGTTTTTTTGCTACAACTCTAGAAATATTGTCTGAATTCGGAATGGTATACCTCGTTGCGTTTGTAGTTTAATTTCCCATCAAACTGTGTTTAAAAGTTGGAACTCAATTTTTTGGCCATTTTTGGCAAATTTTAATGATGTTACCCCTTACAAAAAATGCGAAAATCGACCCAAAAACTAATTTCCCAAAATCCGTCAAAAAGTGATAGGGATCGTTAGCATTGGTAATTAGCTGCTCAAAACAGTTATTCTTTCATGTTTATGATCATTTTTAGCCAAGTTATGATTAAAATGCCAATAAAAAATATTATATTTTTTGCCAAAATCCGTTTTTTTCAAATTTTGATCATAAAATAATCAGTTTTTTTGCAACAACTCTAAAAATAATTGTCTGAATTCGGAATGGTATACCTCGTTGCGTTCGTAGTTTAATTTCCCATCAAACTGTGTTTAAAAGTTGGAACTCAATTTTTTGGCCATTTTTGGCAAATTTTAATGATGTTACCCCTTACAAAAAATGCGAAACGACCCAAAAACGAATTTCCCAAAATCCGTCAAAAAGTGATAGGGATCGTTAGCATTGGTAATTAGCTGCTCAAAACAGTTATTCTTTCATGTTTATGATCATTTTTAGCCAAGTTATGATTAAAATGCCAATAAAAAATATTATATTTTTTGCCAAAATCCGTTTTTTCAAATTTTGATCATAAAATAATCCGTTTTTTTGCAACAACTCTAAAAATAATTGTCTGAATTCGGAATGGTATACCTCGTTGCGTTCGTAGTTTAATTTCCCATCAAACTGTGTTTAAAAGTTGGAACTCAATTTTTTGGCCATTTTTGGCAAATTTTAATGATGTTACCCCTTACAAAAAATGCGAAAATCGACCCAAAAACGAATTTCCCAAAATCCGTCAAAAAGTGATAGGGATCGTTAGCATTGGTAATTAGCTGCTCAAAACAGTTATTCTTTCATGTTTATGATCATTTTTAGCCAAGTTATGATTAAAATGCCAATAAAAAATTATTATATTTTTTGCCAAAATCCGTTTTTTTCAAATTTTGATCATAAAATAATCAGTTTTTTTGCAACAACTCTAAAAATAATTGTCTGAATTCGGAATGGTATACCTCGTTGCGTTCGTAGTTTAATTTCCCATCAAACTGTGTTTAAAAGTTGGAACTCAATTTTTTGGCCATTTTTGGCAAATTTTAATGATGTTACCCCTTACAAAAAATGCGAAAATCTACCCAAAAACGAATTTCCCAAAATCCGTCAAAAAGTGATAGGGATCGTTAGCATTGGTAATTAGCTGCTCAAAACAGTTATTCTTTCATGTTTATGATCATTTTTAGCCAAGTTATGATTAAAATGCCAATAAAAAATATTTTAATTTTGCCAAAATCCGTTTTTTCAAATTTTGATCATAAAATAATCCGTTTTTTGCTACAACTCTAAAAATAATTGTCTGAATTCGGAATGGTATACCTCGTTGCGTTCGTAGTTTAATTTCCCATCAAACTGTGTTTAAAAGTTGGAACTCAATTTTTTGGCCATTTTTGGCAAATTTTAATGATGTTACCCCTTACAAAAAATGCGAAAATCGACCCAAGAACGAATTTCCCAAAATCCGTCAAAAAGTGATAGGGATCGTTAGCATTGGTAATTAGCTGCTCAAAACAGTTATTCTTTCATGTTTATGATCATTTTTAGCCAAGTTATGATTAAAATGCCAATAAAAAATATTATATTTTTTGCCAAAATCCGTTTTTTTCAAATTTTGATCATAAAATAATCAGTTTTTTTTGCAACAACTCTAAAAATAATTGTCTGAATTCGGAATGGTATACCTCGTTGCGTTCGTAGTTTAATTTCCCATCAAACTGTGTTTAAAAGTTGGAACTCAATTTTTTGGCCATTTTTGGCAAATTTTAATGATGTTACCCCTTACAAAAAATGCGAAAATCTACCCAAAAACGAATTTCCCAAAATCCGTCAAAAAGTGATAGGGATCGTTAGCATTAATTAGCTGCTCAAAACAGTTATTCTTTCATGTTTATGATCATTTTTAGCCAAGTTATGATTAAAATGCCAATAAAAAATATTTTAATTTTTGCCAAAATCCGTTTTTTTCAAATTTTGATCATAAAATAATCAGTTTTTTTGCAACAACTCTAAAAATAATTGTCTGAATTCGGAATGGTATACCTCGTTGCGTTCGTAGTTTAATTTCCCATCAAACTGTGTTTAAAAGTTGGAACTCAATTTTTTGGCCATTTTTGGCAAATTTTAATGATGTTACCCCTTACAAAAAATGCGAAAATCGACCCAAAAACGAATTTCCCAAAATCCGTCAAAAAGTGATAGGGATCGTTAGCATTGGTAATTAGCTGCTCAAAACAGTTATTCTTTCATGTTTATGATCATTTTTAGCCAAGTTATGATTAAAATGCCAATAAAAAATATTTTAATTTTTGCCAAAATCCGTTTTTTCAAATTTTGATCATAAAATAATCAGTTTTTTTGCAACAACTCTAAAAATAATTGTCTGAATTCGGAATGGTATACCTCGTTGCGTTCGTAGTTTAATTTCCCATCAAACTGTGTTTAAAAGTTGGAACTCAATTTTTGGCCATTTTTGGCAAATTTTAATGATGTTACCCCTTACAAAAAATGCGAAAATCGACCCAAGAACGAATTTCCCAAAATCCGTCAAAAAGTGATAGGGATCGTTAGCATTGGTAATTAGCTGCTCAAAACAGTTATTCTTTCATGTTTATGATCATTTTTAGCCAAGTTATGATTAAAATACCAATAAAAAATATTTCAATTTTTGCCAAAATCCGTTTTTTCAAATTTTGATCATAAAATAATCAGTTTTTTTGCAACAACTCTAAAAATAATTGTCTGAATTCGGAATGGTATACCTCGTTGCGTTCGTAGTTTAATTTCCCATCAAACTGTGTTTAAAAGTTGGAACTCAATTTTTTGGCCATTTTTGGCAAATTTTAATGATGTTACCCCCTTACAAAAAATGCGAAAATCGACCCAAAAACGAATTTCCCAAAATCCGTCAAAAAGTGATAGGGATCGTTAGCATTGGTAATTAGCTGCTCAAAACAGTTATTCTTTCATGTTTATGATCATTTTTAGCCAAGTTATGATTAAAATGCCAATAAAAAATATTTTAATTTTGCCAAAATCCGTTTTTTCAAATTTTGATCATAAAATAATCAGTTTTTTTGCAACAACTCTAAAAATAATTGTCTGAATTCGGAATGGTATACCTCGTTGCGTTCGTAGTTTAATTTCCCATCAAACTGTGTTTAAAAGTTGGAACTCAATTTTTTGGCCATTTTTGGCAAATTTTAATGATGTTACCCCTTACAAAAAATGCGAAAATCGACCCAAAAACGAATTTCCCAAAATCCGTCAAAAAGTGATAGGGATCGTTAGCATTGGTAATTAGCTGCTCAAAACAGTTATTCTTTCATGTTTATGATCATTTTTAGCCAAGTTATATTAAAATGCCAATAAAAAATATTTCAATTTTTGCCAAAATCCGTTTTTTCAAATTTTGATCATAAAATAATCCGTTTTTTTGCTACAACTCTAGAAATAATTGTCTGAATTCGGAATGGTATACCTCGTTGCGTTCGTAGTTTAATTTCCCATCAAACTGTGTTTAAAAGTTGGAACTCAATTTTTTGGCCATTTTTGGCAAATTTTAATGATGTTACCCCTTACAAAAAATGCGAAAATCGACCCAAAAACTAATTTCCCAAAATCCGTCAAAAAGTGATAGGGATCGTTAGCATTGGTAATTAGCTGCTCAAAACAGTTATTCTTTCATGTTTATGATCATTTTTAGCCAAGTTATGATTAAAATGCCAATAAAAAATATTTTAATTTTTGCCAAAATCCGTTTTTTCAAATTTTGATCATAAAATAATCCGTTTTTTTGCTACAACTCTAAAAATAATTGTCTGAATTCGGAATGGTATACCTCGTTGCGTTCGTAGTTTAATTTCCCATCAAACTGTGTTTAAAAGTTGGAACTCAATTTTTTGGCCATTTTTGGCAAATTTTAATGATGTTACCCCTTACAAAAAATGCGAAAATCGACCAAAAAACGAATTTCCCAAAATCCGTCAAAAAGTGATAGGGATCGTTAGCATTGGTAATTAGCTGCTCAACAGTTATTCTTTCATGTTTATGATCATTTTTAGCCAAGTTATGATTAAAATGCCAATAAAAAATATTTTAATTTTTGCCAAAATCCGTTTTTTTCAAATTTTGATCATAAAATAATCCGTTTTTTTGCAACAACTCTAAAAATAATTGTCTGAATTCGGAATGGTATACCTCGTTGCGTTCGTAGTTTAATTTCCCATCAAACTGTGTTTAAAAGTTGGAACTCAATTTTTTGGCCATTTTTGGCAAATTTTAATGATGTTACCCCTTACAAAAAATGCGAAAATCGACCCAAAAACGAATTTCCCAAAATCCGCCAAAAAGTGAATAGGGATCGTTAGCATTGGTAATTAGCTGCTCAAAACAGTTATTCTTTCATGTTTATGATCATTTTTAGCCAAGTTATGATTAAAATGCCAATAAAAAATATTATATTTTTGCCAAAATCCGTTTTTTCAAATTTTGATCATAAAATAATGAGTTTTTTTGCAACAACTCTAAAAATAATTGTCTGAATTCGGAATGGTATACCTCGTTGCGTTCGTAGTTTAATTTCCCATCAAACTGTGTTTAAAAGTTGGAACTCAATTTTTTGGCCATTTTTGGCAAATTTTAATGATGTTACCCCTTACAAAAAATGCGAAAATCGACTCAAAAACGAATTTCCCAAAATCCGTCAAAAAGTGATAGGGATCGTTAGCATTGGTAATTAGCTGCTCAAAACAGTTATTCTTTCATGTTTATGATCATTTTTAGCCAAGTTATGATTAAAATGCCAATAAAAAATATTTTAATTTTTGCCAAAATCCGTTTTTTTCAAATTTTGAATAAAATAATCCGTTTTTTTGCTACAACTCTAAAAATAATTGTCAGAATTCGGAATGGTATACCTCGTTGCGTTCGTAGTTTAATTTCCCATCAAACTGTGTTTAAAAGTTGGAACTCAATTTTTTGGCCATTTTTGGCAAATTTTAATGATGTTACCCCTTACAAAAAATGCGAAAATCGACCCAAAAACGAATTTCCCAAAATCCGTCAAAAAGTGATAGGGATCGTTAGCATTGGTAATTAGCTGCTCAAAACAGTTATTCTTTCATGTTTATGATCATTTTTAGCCAAGTTATGATTAAAATGCCAATAAAAAATATTATATTTTTTGCCAAAATCCGTTTTTCCAAATTTTGATCATAAAATAATCAGTTTTTTTGCAACAACTCTAAAAATAATTGTCTGAATTCGGAATGGTATACCTCGTTGCGTTCGTAGTTTAATTTCCCATCAAACTGTGTTTAAAAGTTGGAACTCAATTTTTTGGCCATTTTTGGCAAATTTTAATGATGTTACCCCTTACAAAAAATGCGAAAATCGACCCAAAAACGAATTTCCCAAAATCCGTCAAAAAGTGATAGGGATCGTTAGCATTGGTAATTAGCTGCTCAAAACAGTTATTCTTTCATGTTTATGATCATTTTTAGCCAAGTTATGATTAAAATGCCAATAAAAAATATTATATTTTTTGCCAAAATCCGTTTTTTCAAATTTTGATCATAAAATAATCAGTTTTTTTGCAACAACTCTAAAAATAATTGTCTGAATTCGGAATGGTATACCTCGTTGCGTTCGTAGTTTAATTTCCCATCAAACTGTGTTTAAAAGTTGGAACTCAATTTTTTGGCCATTTTTGGCAAATTTTAATGATGTTACCCCTTACAAAAAATGCGAAAATCTACCCAAAAACGAATTTCCCAAAATCCGTCAAAAAGTGATAGGGATCGTTAGCATTGGTAATTAGCTGCTCAAAACAGTTATTCTTTCATGTTTATGATCATTTTTAGTCAAGTTATGATTAAAATGCCAATAAAAAATATTTTAATTTTGCCAAAATCCGTTTTTTCAAATTTTGATCATAAAATAATCCGTTTTTTTGCTACAACTCTAAAAATAATTGTCTGAATTCGGAATGGTATACCTCGTTGCGTTCGTAGTTTAATTTCCCATCAAACTGTGTTTAAAAGTTGGAACTCAATTTTTTGGCCATTTTTGGCAAATTTTAATGATGTTACCCCTTACAAAAAATGCGAAAATCGACCCAAAAACGAATTTCCCAAAATCCGTCAAAAAGTGATAGGGATCGTTAGCATTGGTAATTAGCTGCTCAAAACAGTTATTCTTTCATGTTTATGATCATTTTTAGCCAAGTTATGATTAAAATGCCAATAAAAAATATTATATTTTTTGCCAAAATCCGTTTTTTTCAAATTTTGATCATAAAATAATCCGTTTTTTTGCTACAACTCTAAAAATAATTGTCTGAATTCGGAATGGTAATACCTCGTTGCGTTCGTAGTTTAATTTCCCATCAAACTGTGTTTAAAAGTTGGAACTCAATTTTTTGGCCATTTTTGGCAAATTTTAATGATGTTACCCCTTACAAAAAATGCGAAAATCGACCCAAAAACGAATTTCCCAAAATCCGTCAAAAAGTGATAGGGATCGTTAGCATTGGTAATTAGCTGCTCAAAACAGTTATTCTTTCATGTTTATGATCATTTTTAGCCAAGTTATGATTAAAATGCCAATAAAAAATATTATATTTTTTGCCAAAATCCGTTTTTTCAAATTTTGATCATAAAATAATCAGTTTTTTTGCAACAACTCTAAAAATAATTGTCTGAATTCGGAATGGTATACCTCGTTGCGTTCGTAGTTTAATTTCCCATCAAACTGTGTTTAAAAGTTGGAACTCAATTTTTTGGCCATTTTTGGCAAATTTTAATGATGTTACCCCTTACAAAAAATGCGAAAATCGACCCAAAAACGAATTTCCCAAAATCCGTCAAAAAGTGATAGGGATCGTTAGCATTGGTAATTAGCTGCTCAAAACAGTTATTCTTTCATGTTTATGATCATTTTTAGCCAAGTTATGATTAAAATACCAATAAAAAATATTTCAATTTTTGCCAAAATCCGTTTTTTCAAATTTTGATCATAAAATAATCAGTTTTTTTGCAACAACTCTAAAAATAATTGTCTGAATTCGGAATGGTATACCTCGTTGCGTTCGTAGTTTAATTTCCCACCAAACTGTGTTTAAAAGTTGGAACTCAATTTTTTGGCCATTTTTGGCAAATTTTAATGATGTTACCCCTTACAAAAAATGCGAAAATCGACCCAAAAACGAATTTCCCAAAATCCGTCAAAAAGTGATAGGGATCGTTAGCATTGGTAATTAGCTGCTCAAAACAGTTATTCTTTCATGTTTATGATCATTTTTAGCCAAGTTATGATTAAAATGCCAATAAAAAATATTATATTTTTTGCCAAAATCCGTTTTTTTCAAATTTTGATCATAAAATAATCAGTTTTTTTGCAACAACTCTAAAAATAATTGTCTGAATTCGGAATGGTATACCTCGTTGCGTTCGTAGTTTAATTTCCCATCAAACTGTGTTTAAAAGTTGGAACTCAATTTTTTGGCCATTTTTGGCAAATTTTAATGATGTTACCCCTTACAAAAAATGCGAAAATCTACCCAAAAACGAATTTCCCAAAATCCGTCAAAAAGTGATAGGGATCGTTAGCATTGGTAATTAGCTGCTCAAAACAGTTATTCCTTCATGTTTATGATCATTTTTAGCCAAGTTATGATTAAAATGCCAATAAAAAATATTATATTTTTTGCCAAAATCCGTTTTTTTCAAATTTTGATCATAAAATAATCAGTTTTTTTTGCAACAACTCTAAAAATAATTGTCTGAATTCGGAATGGTATACCTCGTTGCGTTCGTAGTTTAATTTCCCATCAAACTGTGTTTAAAAGTTGGAACTCAATTTTTTGGCCATTTTTGGCAAATTTTAATGATGTTACCCCTTACAAAAAATGCGAAAATCTACCCAAAAACGAATTTCCCAAAATCCGTCAAAAAGTGATAGGGATCGTTAGCATTGGTAATTAGCTGCTCAAAACAGTTATTCCTTCATGTTTATGATCATTTTTAGCCAAGTTATGATTAAAATGCCAATAAAAAATATTTTAATTTTTGCCAAAATCCGTTTTTTCAAATTTTGATCATAAAATAATCCGTTTTTTTGCTACAACTCTAAAAATAATTGTCTGAATTCGGAATGGTATACCTCGTTGCGTTCGTAGTTTAATTTCCCATCAAACTGTGTTTAAAAGTTGGAACTCAATTTTTTGGCCATTTTTGGCAAGTTTAAAAAATGCGAAAATCGACCCAAAAACGAATTTCCCAAAATCCGTCAAAAAGTGATAGGGATCGTTAGCATTGGTAATTAGCTGCTCAAAACAGTTATTCTTTCATGTTTATGATCATTTTAAGCCAAGTTATGATTAAAATGCCAATAAAAAATATTATATTTTTTGCCAAAATCCGTTTTTTCAAATTTTGATCATAAAATAATCAGTTTTTTTGCAACAACTCTAAAAATAATTGTCTGAATTCGGAATGGTATACCTCGTTGCGTTCGTAGTTTAATTTCCCATCAAACTGTGTTTAAAAGTTGGAACTCAATTTTTTGGCCATTTTTGGCAAATTTTAATGATGTTACCCCTTACAAAAAATGCGAAAATCGACCCAAAAACGAATTTCCCAAAATCCGTCAAAAAGTGATAGGGATCGTTAGCATTGGTAATTAGCTGCTCAAAACAGTTATTCTTTCATGTTTATGATCATTTTTAGCCAAGTTATGATTAAAATGCCAATAAAAAATATTATATTTTTTGCCAAAATCCGTTTTTTTCAAATTTTGATCATAAAATAATCCGTTTTTTTGCAACAACTCTAAAAATAATTGTCTGAATTCGGAATGGTATACCTCGTTGCGTTCGTAGTTTAATTTCCCATCAAACTGTGTTTAAAAGTTGGAACTCAATTTTTTGGCCATTTTTGGCAAATTTTAATGATGTTACCCCTTACAAAAAATGCGAAAATCGACCAAAAAACGAATTTCCCAAAATCCGTCAAAAAGTGATAGGGATCGTTAGCATTGGTAATTAGCTGCTCAAAACAGTTATTCTTTCATGTTTATGATCATTTTTAGCCAAGCTATGATTAAAATGCCAATAAAAAATATTTCAATTTTTGCCAAAATCCGTTTTTTCAAATTTTGATCATAAAATAATCCGTTTTTTTGCTACAACTCTAAAAATAATTGTCTGAATTCGGAATGGTATACCTCGTTGCGTTCGTAGTTTAATTTCCCATCAAACTGTGTTTAAAAGTTGGAACTCAATTTTTTGGCCATTTTTGGCAAATTTTAATGATGTTACCCCTTACAAAAAATGCGAAAATCGACCCAAAAACGAATTTCCCAAAATCCGTCAAAAAGTGATAGGGATCGTTAGCATTGGTAATTAGCTGCTCAAAACAGTTATTCTTTCATGTTTATGATCATTTTTAGCCAAGTTATGATTAAAATGCCAATAAAAAATATTATATTTTTTGCCAAAATCCGTTTTTTCAAATTTTGATCATAAAATAATCAGTTTTTTTGCAACAACTCTAAAAATAATTGTCTGAATTCGGAATGGTATACCTCGTTGCGTTCGTAGTTTAATTTCCCATCAAACTGTGTTTAAAAGTTGGAACTCAATTTTTTGGCCATTTTTGGCAAATTTTAATGATGTTACCCCTTACAAAAAATGCGAAAATCTACCCAAAAACGAATTTCCCAAAATCCGTCAAAAAGTGATAGGGATCGTTAGCATTGGTAATTAGCTGCTCAAAACAGTTATTCTTTCATGTTTATGATCATTTTTAGCCAAGTTATGATTAAAATGCCAATAAAAAATATTTTAATTTTGCCAAAATCCGTTTTTTCAAATTTTGATCATAAAATAATCCGTTTTTTTGCTACAACTCTAAAAATAATTGTCTGAATTCGGAATGGTATACCTCGTTGCGTTCGTAGTTTAATTTCCCATCAAACTGTGTTTAAAAGTTGGAACTCAATTTTTTGGCCATTTTTGGCAAATTTTAATGCTGTTACCCCTTACAAAAAATGCGAAAATCTACCCAAAAACGAATTTCCCAAAATCCGTCAAAAAGTGATAGGGATCGTTAGCATTGGTAATTAGCTGCTCAAAACAGTTATTCTTTCATGTTTATGATCATTTTTAGCCAAGTTATGATTAAAATGCCAATAAAAAATATTTTAATTTTGCCAAAATCCGTTTTTTCAAATTTTGATCATAAAATAATCCGTTTTTTTGCTACAACTCTAAAAATAATTGTCTGAATTCGGAATGGTATACCTCGTTGCGTTCGTAGTTTAATTTCCCATCAAACTGTGTTTAAAAGTTGGAACTCAATTTTTTGGCCATTTTTGGCAAATTTTAATGATGTTACCCCTTACAAAAAATGCGAAAATCGACCCAAAAACGAATTTCCCAAAATCCGTCAAAAAGTGATAGGGATCGTTAGCATTGGTAATTAGCTGCTCAAAACAGTTATTCTTTCATGTTTATGATCATTTTTAGCCAAGTTATGATTAAAATGCCAATAAAAAATATTTTAATTTTTGCCAAAATCCGTTTTTTCAAATTTTGATCATAAAATAATCCGTTTTTTTGCTACAACTCTAAAAATAATTGTCTGAATTCGGAATGGTATACCTCGTTGCGTTCGTAGTTTAATTTCCCATCAAACTGTGTTTAAAAGTTGGAACTCAATTTTTTGGCCATTTTTGGCAAATTTTAATGATGTTACCCCTTACAAAAAATGCGAAAATCGAATTTTGATCATAAAATAATCAGTTTTTTTGCAACAACTCTAAAAATAATTGTCTGAATTCGAAATGGTATACCTGCGTTCGTGGTTTAATTTCCCGTCAAACTGTGTTTAAAAGTTGGAACTCAATTTTTTGGCCATTTTTGGCAAATTTTAATGATGTTACCCCTTACAAAAAATGCGAAAATCGACCCAAAAACGAATTTCCCAAAATCCGTCAAAAAGTGATAGGGATCGTTAGCATTGGTAATTAGCTGCTCAAAACAGTTATTCTTTCATGTTTATGATCATTTTTAGCCAAGTTATGATTAAAATGCCAATAAAAAATATTATATTTTTTGCCAAAATCCGTTTTTTTCAAATTTTGATCATAAAATAATCAGTTTTTTTGCAACAACTCTAAAAATAATTGTCTGAATTCGGAATGGTATACCTCGTTGCATTCGTAGTTTAATTTCCCATCAAACTGTGTTTAAAAGTTGGAACTCAATTTTTTGGCCATTTTTGGCAAATTTTAATGATGTTACCCCTTACAAAAAATGCGAAAATCTACCCAAAAACGAATTTCCCAAAATCCGTCAAAAAGTGATAGGGATCGTTAGCATTGGTAATTAGCTGCTCAAAACAGTTATTCTTTCATGTTTATGATCATTTTTAGCCAAGTTATGATTAAAATGCCAATAAAAAATATTTTAATTTTGCCAAAATCCGTTTTTTCAAATTTTGATCATAAAATAATCCGTTTTTTTGCTACAACTCTAAAAATAATTGTCTGAATTCGGAATGGTATACCTCGTTGCGTTCGTAGTTTAATTTCCCATCAAACTGTGTTTAAAAGTTGGAACTCAATTTTGTGGCCATTTTTGGCAAATTTTAATGATGTTACCCCTTACAAAAAATGCGAAAATCGACCCAAAAACGAATTTCCCAAAATCCGTCAAAAAGTGATAGGGATCGTTAGCATTGGTAATTAGCTGCTCAAAACAGTTATTCTTTCATGTTTATGATCATTTTTAGCCAAGTTATGATTAAAATGCCAATAAAAAATATTATATTTTTTGCCAAAATCCGTTTTTTCAAATTTTGATCATAAAATAATCCGTTTTTTTGCTACAACTCTACAAATAATTGTCTGAATTCGGAATGGTATACCTCGTTGCGTTCGTAGTTTAATTTCCCATCAAACTGTGTTTAAAAGTTGGAACTCAATTTTTTGGCCATTTTTGGCAAATTTTAATGATGTTACCCCTTACAAAAAATGCGAAAATCGACCCAAAAACGAATTTCCCAAAATCCGTCAAAAAGTGATAGGGATCGTTAGCATTGGTAATTAGCTGCTCAAAACAGTTATTCTTTCATGTTTATGATCATTTTTAGCCAAGTTATGATTAAAATGCCAATAAAAAATATTATATTTTTTGCCAAAATCCGTTTTTTTCAAATTTTGATCATAAAATAATCAGTTTTTTTGCAACAACTCTAAAAATAATTGTCTGAATTCGGAATGGTATACCTCGTTGCGTTCGTAGTTTAATTTCCCATCAAACTGTGTTTAAAAGCTGGAACTCAATTTTTTGGCCATTTTTGGCAAATTTTAATGATGTTACCCCTTATAAAAAATGCGAAAATCGACCCAAAAATGAATTTCCCAAAATCCGTCAAAAAGTGATAGGGATCGTTAGCATTGGTAATTAGCTGCTCAAAACAGTTATTCATTCATGTTTATGATCATTTTTAGCCAAGCTATGATTAAAATGCCAATAAAAAATATTGTATATTTTGCCAAAATCCGTTTTTTCAAATTTTGATCATAAAATAATCAGTTTTTTTGCAACAACTCTAAAAATAATTGTCTGAATTCGGAATGGTATACCTCGTTGCGTTCGTAGTTTAATTTCCCATCAAACTGTGTTTAAAAGTTGGAACTCAATTTTTTGGCCATTTTTGGCAAATTTTAATGATGTTACCCCTTACAAAAAATGCGAAAATCGACCCAAAAACGAATTTCCCAAAATCCGTCAAAAAGTGATAGGGATCGTAAGCATTGGTAATTAGCTGCTCAAAACAGTTATTCTTTCATGTTTATGATCATTTTTAGCCAAGTTATGATTAAAATGCCAATAAAAAATATTTCAATTTTTGCCAAAATGCGTTTTTTCAAATTTTGATCATAAAATAATCCGTTTTTTTGCTACAACTCTAAAAATAATTGTCTGAATTCGGAATGGTATACCTCGTTGCGTTCGTAGTTTAATTTCCCATCAAACTGTGTTAAAAAGTTGGAACTCAATTTTTTGGCCATTTTTGGCAAATTTTAATGATGTTACCCCTTAAAAAAATGCGAAAATCGACCCAAAAACGAATTTCCCAAAATCCGTCAAAAAGTGATAGGGATCGTTAGCATTGGTAATTAGCTGCTCAAAACAGTTATTCTTTCATGTTTATGATCATTTTTAGCCAAGTTATGATTAAAATGCCAATAAAAAATATTATATTTTTTGCCAAAATCCGTTTTTTTCAAATTTTGATCATAAAATAATCAGTTTTTTTGCAACAACTCTAAAAATAATTGTCTGAATTCGGAATGGTATACCTCGTTGCGTTCGTAGTTTAATTTCCCATCAAACTGTGTTTAAAAGTTGGAACTCAATTTTTTGGCCATTTTTGGCAAATTTTAATGATGTTACCCCTTAAAAAAATGCGAAAATCGACCCAAAAACGAATTTCCCAAAATCCGTCAAAAAGTGATAGGGATCGTTAGCATTGGTAATTAGCTGCTCAAAACAGTTATTCTTTCATGTTTATGATCATTTTTAGCCAAGTTATGATTAAAATGCCAATAAAAAATATTATATTTTTTGCCAAAATCCGTTTTTTCAAATTTTGATCATAAAATAATCAGTTTTTTTGCAACAACTCTAAAAATAATTGTCTGAATTCGGAATGGTATACCTCGTTGATGTTACCCCTTACAAAAAATGCGAAAATCGACCCAAAAACGAATTTCCCAAAATCCGTCAAAAAGTGATAGGGATCGTTAGCATTGGTAATTAGCTGCTCAAAACAGTTATTCTTTCATGTTTATGATCATTTTTAGCCAAGTTATGATTAAAATGCCAATAAAAAATATTTCAATTTTTGCCAAAATGCGTTTTTTCAAATTTTGATCATAAAATAATCCGTTTTTTTGCTACAACTCTAAAAATAATTGTCTGAATTCGGAATGGTATACCTCGTTGCGTTCGTAGTTTAATTTCCCATCAAACTGTGTTAAAAAGTTGGAAGTCAATTTTTTGGCCACTTTTGGCAAATTTTAATGATGTTACCCCTTAAAAAAATGCGAAAATCGACCCAAAAACGAATTTCCCAAAATCCGTCAAAAAGTGATAGGGATCGTTAGCATTGGTAATTAGCTGCTCAAAACAGTTATTCTTTCATGTTTATGATCATTTTTAGCCAAGTTATGATTAAAATGCCAATAAAAAATATTATATTTTTTGCCAAAATCCGTTTTTTTCAAATTTTGATCATAAAATAATCAGTTTTTTTGCAACAACTCTAAAAATAATTGTCTGAATTCGGAATGGTATACCTCGTTGCGTTCGTAGTTTAATTTCCCATCAAACTGTGTTTAAAAGTTGGAACTCAATTTTTTGGCCATTTTTGGCAAATTTTAATGATGTTACCCCTTACAAAAAATGCGAAAATCTACCCAAAAACGAATTTCCCAAAATCCGTCAAAAAGTGATAGGGATCGTTAGCATTGGTAATTAGCTGCTCAAAACAGTTATTCTTTCATGTTTATGATCATTTTTAGCCAAGCTATGATTAAAATGCCAATAAAAAATATTGTATATTTTGCCAAAATCCGTTTTTTCAAATTTTGATCATAAAATAATCAGTTTTTTTGCAACAACTCTAAAAATAATTGTCTGAATTCGGAATGGTATACCTCGTTGATGTTACCCCTTACAAAAAATGCGAAAATCGACCCAAAAACGAATTTCCCAAAATCCGTCAAAAAGTGATAGGGATCGTTAGCATTGGTAATTAGCTGCTCAAAACAGTTATTCTTTCATGTTTATGATCATTTTTAGCCAAGTTATGATTAAAATGCCAATAAAAAATATTATATTTTTTGCCAAAATCCGTTTTTTCAAATTTTGATCATAAAATAATCAGTTTTTTTGCAACAACTCTAAAAATAATTGTCTGAATTCGGAATGGTATACCTCGTTGCGTTCGTAGTTTAATTTCCCATCAAACTGTGTTTAAAAGTTGGAACTCAATTTTTTGGCCATTTTTGGCAAAATAAAATAATCCGTTTTTTTGCAACAACTCTAATAATAATTGTCTGAATTCGGAATGGTATACCTCGTTGCGTTCGTAGTTTAATTTCCCATCAAACTGTGTTTAAAAGTTGGAACTCAATTTTTTGGCCATTTTTGGCAAAATAAAATAATCCGTTTTTTTTGCTACAACTCTAAAAATAATTGTCTGAATTCGGAATGGTATACCTCGTTGCGTTCGTAGTTTAATTTCCCATCAAACTGTGTTTAAAAGTTGGAACTCAATTTTTTGGCCATTTTTGGCAAATTTTAATGATTTTACCCCTTACAAAAAATGCGAAAATCGACTTAAAAACGAATTTCCCAAAATCCGTCAAAAAGTGATAGGGATCGTTAGCATTGGTAATTAGCTGCTCAAAACAGTTATTCTTTCATGTTTATGATCATTTTTAGCCAAGCTATGATTAAAATGCCAATAAAAAATATTGTATATTTTGCCAAAATCCGTTTTTTCAAATTTTGATCATAAAATAATCAGTTTTTTTGCAACAACTCTAAAAATAATTGTCTGAATTCGGAATGGTATACCTCGTTGCGTTCGTAATTTCCCATCAAACTGTGTTTAAAAGTTGGAACTCAATTTTTTGGCCATTTTTGGCAAATTTTAATGATGTTACCCCTTACAAAAAATGCGAAAATCTACCCAAAAGCGAATTTCCCAAAATCCGTCAAAAAGTGATAGGGATCGTTAGCATTGGTAATTAGCTGCTCAAAACAGTTATTCTTTCATGTTTATGATCATTTTTAGCCAAGTTATGATTAAAATGCCAATAAAAAATATTATATTTTTTGCCAAAATCCGTTTTTTCAAATTTTGATCATAAAATAATCAGTTTTTTTGCAACAACTCTAAAAATAATTGTCTGAATTCGGAATGGTATACCTCGTTGCGTTCGTAGTTTAATTTCCCATCAAACTGTGTTTAAAAGTTGGAACTCAATTTTTTGGCCATTTTTGGCAAAATAAAATAATCCGTTTTTTTGCTACAACTCTAAAAATAATTGTCTGAATTCGGAATGGTATACCTCGTTGCGTTCGTAGTTTAATTTCCCATCAAACTGTGTTTAAAAGTTGGAACTCAATTTTTTGGCCATTTTTGGCAAATTTTAATGATTTTACCCCTTACAAAAAATGCGAAAATCGACTTAAAAACGAATTTCCCAAAATCCGTCAAAAAGTGATAGGGATCGTTAGCATTGGTAATTAGCTGCTCAAAACAGTTATTATTTCATGTTTATGATCATTTTTAGCCAAGTTATGATTAAAATGCCAATAAAAAATATTTTAATTTTTGCCAAAATCCGTTTTTTCAAATTTTGATCATAAAATAATCAGTTTTTTTGCAACAACTTTAAAAATAATTGTTACCCCTTACAAAAAATGCGAAAATCGACTCAAAAACGAATTTCCCAAAATCCGTCAAAAAGTGATAGGGATCGTTAGCATTGGTAATTAGCTGCTCAAAACAGTTATTCTTTCATGTTTATGATCATTTTTAACCAAGTTATGATTAAAATGATCATACTCAGTAGCAGGTTTCTACTGAAAACCAATGGCAAATTTGTGGATTTCTCGATATTTGGCACCAGGCGATCACAATCAGTAGTAGGTTTCTACTGAAAACCAAGCAACCAATTGATCGTTGGTCACCTTCTGGAATTCCTGTTCGCCTGGTAACTTAAACCAAAAAATCCCACAGTTTTGACTACAAAATGCGCATTTTTATGGCAAGTTTGTGGATTTTTTCGATATTTGGCACCAGGTCATCATAATCAGTAGCAGGTTTCTACTGAAAACCAAGCAACCAATTGATCGTTGGTCACCTTCTGGAATTCCTGTTCGCCTGGTAACTTAAACCAAAAAATCTCACAATTTTGTCTATAAAATGCGCATTTTTATGGCAAATTTGTGGATTTTTTCGATTTTTGGCACCAGGTGATCATAATCAGTAGCAGGTTTCTACTGAAAACGAAGCAACCAATTGATCGTTGGTCACCTTCTGGAATTCCTGTTCGCCTGGTAACGTAAAACAAAAAATCTCACAATTTTGACTACAAAATGCAGATTTTAATGGCAAATTTGTGGATTTTTTCCAATTAGTTTCTAATTACACACCAGGGCCAAATTGATGGAAGTTTTTCGGCCATTGTAATCACTGTGCTGGTGTGAAGTTGGTACTGCATCAGTAACAACAGCAGCATTTCAAGCCGGTGTGAGGCTCTTGTTCCTGTTCCTGCTGTGGGATCCTTTGTTGTCCTGCCGCCTGTCTGCAGGTGAAGGCTTTATTGAGGCAGGTGCAGATGCCCAGGCATCCGAATGTTGTATGTTAAAATTGCGAGCTCGTACGAATAGGAGCATTTTGGAGGGCGGGCCTGCTGGGCCGGAAATTTGAGCTGTTGCAAATGTGAATTTTCTTGGGATCTGCAAGCCCATTGTAGGCGTTTCTCTAATGCAGTTGACACGTTCCTGTTCCGATTTGCAAAGAGGGGAAAATGGTTATGTCCTGCCGAAAATGGAATGCAGAATGCCAGAAGAAATCAAATTTCCTTACGCTCCTTGATTTGCTGGTCAAACAATGCAGGGGCTATGAAAAAACATCTTTGTATAAATGGTATTTAAGAAAAAAAAAATCTAAAAATCATCTTCTCAAAGGCAAATTCGTTGGTCATAGTTGAGATCGAGATGATTATGAATTTTTTCATCTTCAAAACAACATGCAAAAAGGAACTGTGGAAAATATCCCCTTTGGCCATCCAAATACCATAATGACGACGGTGATGGGAACTTGGGGCATATCCATATCCCTGGATATGGATTGGCACACCTAATTTAACGCCTCCGAAAGCGATAACGAAATGTGGCAGATACAACCGCATGTAGCACTCCCTCCATGCCATTGATGCTGCATTTTTAGCTTGCAATCGGCACGAGTCGGCTGAAAATTGGCGCACAAAGCAATGGACTAAGCAAATTGAAAGCAATTTGCATAAATTGCACCGCTGCAAATGCAGAAAGCTGCAAACACCGCCGACTCCGCCAAGGGGGTGGCAACCGATACCACCCACATGACCTCACCCACTCCGGATTCCGAGTGCTGACCCTTTCGCCCACCCAAAAGCGGATGGACGTTGCAGATTTTGCGGCATTACCAACAGTGGGTCAGAGGTTGGGCATCTGGGTTTTGGCCAGGGCCTAGGTTTTGTTTCGGCCCAGTGACTGAATAGCCTCACCCGGTATTACCAAACAATAAAATGGGTGGAATGCAGCTGCTTAAAGTATATATAATATTAAACTAGAAAGTAGAAAGGTATTCATGAACACCCTTTGGGTTATAAGGAATATATTCTTGAGGATGGTACATTCAAACACAAAACAAATCAAGCAAACAACTTGAAATGGATATTTCAGCGGCTTTCGATCATTCAACATTCATTTAGAATGCCTAATCTTAAATCCACAGTACAATAGGCCCTAATGCCTTATGGGTAATCATGTAAGCTGGTGATTAGGCCCCCCTTTCAAATCTAGAGTGTGGAAGCTCACAGACGCTCCATTGATATGCATCCCCCATGATTTGGACTCACACCTCGGTCTCCAATGGGACTCACGCGATGTTTTGGGGGGCCTGTCATCCGGCGGCGACGACAAGCGAGGCAATTGCATATTTGATTATGAATAATTAATAATGTTTGGCGTTCATTGAATTAATTAGCAACCCACTCGGATCCGAAATTATGCCCCATCTTCCGGCGATGTCTTCCGCCAATCTCTTTATCTCCGCCCGGGACGGATTGTAATGAGTTTGGCGTGCGCGTTGCGCATTGTAAATTAATTAGAGACCAGTTTTCATTGCATTCATGTAGTAAATGTATCATAATGGCGCGATCCGGTCGACATTCTGTCATGGCAACGTGAAATCTCGCACCTGGACTTTTTGGGGGGGGGGCTGGGAGTTTGGGTGGCGATTGCAAAAATTGGGCTGGGAGAAAATTGTTAACAATTAGTCAATGCTGCTCGCAACAATGGCAAATAATTAATTTTAATTGTATGCCATGCATAACTGCACAGGAATGCCAATGAACGAAAGCGACTGGTTAAATCATTTTAAATTCAAATTAAACAGAACGCAACAAATTTGAATGCATTCGAAATAATTAAATCGGTGTCATATTCGCCTGCTAATCGTGAGCTATTATTTGCTTAGAGTTTTGCTTGTTTTGCTTGTTTTAGATATTGAATGTGTTTTAAATTTTTAACGATAATTTAGCACGACTGTCACAGTGCCTTTCTGCGCTCATAATAACTTAAATGAATGCGAACACAATTAGCAAATTATTTGAAGTTCAATTATAAGCCAGAACTCTCAGATTGTGGGGCATTCTTCACCCAATCGAGACCCACTCTAATTGCACAAACAAAGTGAAACCCCAAATAAAAGTGCGCAGAAAAGTGCAGACAGAGTTACTGAAAAACAGAAAAAAGGAAAAACAGGAAAGCAGACCGCAGATGTGGTGAACGTCTGCTTTGGTATTAATTTTTAATTACGCGCTTCAATTTGCCGGCGGTCGACTAAAAGGAAAGGAAATTCCGGAATCCTTCAGTCTAAGTCGGCAAATATAAGTATACATACATACTCGTACATGTACATGTACATGTACATGTGTAGTACATACATACGTGTACGTCCTTTTATGCTCAGCGCACCAGCATAATCGCTGCAGTATTCCATCAGCTTTGTAGCCCCGAAAACATTTGCAAATTGAATAACCATCCGCAGGAGCGGCTTGAAGACAGCGAAAGAGGTTCACTGTGTGAAAAGATACGCTGTTTTGCTCATCTGCTAATTAATATGTATAGGTTTTAGGATTTCTAGAACAATTTTTTCCAGCTTGATCCGTAAATTGCTTCTCTGACAATGTATTTTTGCGTTGAAAAAGAACCTGGTAGAAACCCCAAAAAAAGAATCGAAAATGGAGCCAGCGAAGGCAACTGCTTAAAGTTTCTAGCTCTAATTATTGTCCTCGTCCACAGTTGTGAGTTCCGAGCTCGTTGGTAGCCACTCAACATAATTGTAGAATCCATCAGCATCAGAACTTTTCTCCCCCTGCCTGCAACACCCAGTCAACCCATTCAACCCATTCCAGCCAGTCAAACAAACTCAAATGTGCAAAGTTCTGTAAAGGACTCTTCGTAGTAATAGCTTCGACCACAGGTAACAGTTTTTCTTTCTGCTCCGCTCGCCGTATCGCAAATCCACATCTCGACCCCTGCCGAGTCCTGGCGAGAGCTCTTTCAATATCCTTCATTACCCCAAAAAAGAAACTGGAAAATGCGCAAAAATAAAATCATTGAAATCCAGCTTGCCGGCGCTTTGTACGTAATGCGTTTGATTCCTCGGCGAAAAAAACTGCAGGTCGTGGGGAGCCTGAAAGAGCTCAGCTCTATGTAGTTGCAAATAGATAAAAAGTTGCATAAAGAAGTTATCGAAAAGTGCTGGTCCAATCCGGCGTATCAGCCTTGCAGAGAGCCGCATACCGGAACACCTTAAAAAACACAAAACAATTAGCTATAACTCTGTTTCTAGAACAGCTTTACAACTAAATGAAAAGATTTGTGGCACTATTTAAATATGAATGCAAGTTCGTTTTTGAAAATTGTGCAAATGCAGCTTGTTTTCTTGCAGCTTACAGTATTATTTAAGGTCTTTTCTCTCAGTGCCTCCGCTTTCGGGGCAGCCTCCATCGTCAGTCTGAATTTTGTCTGGCTTTGTCGGGTCTTGGTTGCACAGAAGACAGGCAATAAGATTTGGGCAAGTTGGCAATAAGCGTTGGCAGGATGACGACTTATTGGCGTAAGCATGTTTGGCGTATTAGCCGTACGTGCATATGTGTTTGTCTGGAGCACTGACTACTGTACAGTGAGCCCACTGTTCGATGCGCCTGCAATGAAGCGTGCCAATCTATTTTTCCCGACTGCAGCTGGCCCGAATGAGTTTGCCTGAAGGCGCTTCCCTTCGCCTCCCTTCCCTGCCGTTCCCTTTGGGCTTTGTGTTTCCCATTAAAGACCTGGCCCGAAGTTCATTGCAGTGACAGTGGCCTAATGACCCACGGCCCATTGCTAATGAACTCGCCGGCAGGCGTAATGCACTCAACTGCTGACCACTGGTCGACGACTTTTGCGGTCTGCTTTCGGGCTCCTAACTCGCTACTTTGCCGGGTGGGCACGTTCTGCTCCGCTCCTGGACGCACCCACAATCCCGTCCTGCTCCAGCGCATCTCCTATGCTGATGACGCCGGCCCATTTGCACTGATAGAGCGGCTCTAATGAAGTCATCAGCGCCATCAAAGGAGCCCAGCAATGCGGAGAGTGTGTGGGCGTGTTTTTATTTGCAACATTTTTGAGGCTCGCCAGCCGAATTCACACCACACACACACACACACACACGAGGCGCCAGTGCGAAAGAAATACACTGAAATTACTTGAGATTAAGCTGTAGTTAGCTGTGTGTAGTTCATAAAGGTACTACAAGTATGGTGTAGAAAAGAAATCTTTATTATAAAGTAGTGAGAAATTCTTTAACTTTACAAGAATAATTGAAAAAATTATATTATTATTGAGCTAAATATTATACTCGTACAGTACTTTTTTCTGAACCAAATAAATTGGCAGGATTTTCAATATCACAGTCCAAATAATCCTAAGAGCCTGGGCTACTGCATATGTGTTAAGCCCAAATCCCGGACACTGTGCGCGTTGCAGACCCGATGGCGTAATGATGCCTACGTGATCTGGATGTACCGCCCAGAGCCTAACGAATGTGTGACAGTGTGAGGATGTGAGTGCGTGCACGGGTATGCGAGTGTGTTGGTGTGTGAGTGAGTGGTGAAAGTTTGCGCCGCCTAAGCGAAAGTCGCCGTAGGGACAGCACGCTCTGCATAGTTAAGGGCGACAGTGGCAGGCACAACAGGAAGGACATCTTTATCAGCTGGCAGCGCCATTGTGCCCCTGCCCCTGCCACTGCCCCTGCCACTGCCAATGCCCATGCCCCTGCCCCTGCCACTGCCCCTGCCCCTGCCTTTGCCCCTGTCCGTCTCCACATGCCCCACCCACTCGATGCCCTTTTGCCACAGACCAACTTCCCGTATTTCATGTGTCCGTCTGTCAGTCCATGTGTCACACATGCATGCATAACTTGGATAGTCTGTGGTATAGTTTTGACAGCCCAGTTTCACCAGGAGTCTCCCCTTGGACGGACTCCCTTCATTCATCCCTGGCCAACTCGGGGGCATTTAAATTGTCAGAGTCACGTCGATGTGACCAGCTCCGATTATGGTAACCAATATGCTCAAACCTGTGTTCCCTTACAATCTATGCTAATGGACCTAATTAGCCCCTTCTTGGGTCGAGCATTGCCCACAGCTACAAATAGTGGCCAAATACAATCGTATCTTAAGGTCTGGGAAAATCTTTAATTCGTTTCATTCTTTCATTTTTTTTGCACCAAAGTTCAATTGAATAATTGCTAAATGAATTTCAATGCCTTTCGTCGTTTTATGTGCTCCATTAATTTTCATATGCAAAAGTGCTTTAGCAATAAAGCTGATGTGATTAAGTTGCTTTGCATTATTTATTCAAGAGAAGGTTGGCCAAAGGCTTTGAGAAACGAGGAGATTTTGGGGTGTTTG
This sequence comes from Drosophila orena, assembly GCA_005876975.1. Lineage (NCBI taxonomy): Eukaryota > Metazoa > Arthropoda > Insecta > Diptera > Drosophilidae > Drosophila > Drosophila orena. Next base: position 17,539 of record VCKV01000287.1, on the reverse strand, counting down.
GGTGCATAAAATTTATTTACGCATTTTTACGTTTTGTCGTGAAATTTGCGTTGATTGTTTGGTGGGTCAGGGTCGTTTGGTACTTTGGCCTTACACTCAATCTACTCGACGGCACCACTCTTCCACTCAGTGTATTGCCGTCTCTTTTGTCTGACCGCATACCTTTCTCGTTCTCGCCAGTGGTTACATGTGGTCCATTTGTTTGTTGGCCACATAAACATAACAAACTCGTCGTTAACTTTTTATTTGTTGCCTCTGCTGCTTTTGTTTGTTTGCTAGTCGCATTATTGCGCACTTCCCCCCACTGCCTTGTTACTCAACCACCACCCGCTTATTCGTCAACGCCGCCCACTTGGCCACGCCCACAATGCGTTACAAATAAGCGTATTATGGAGGCGCTTGTCCTGCGGAATGGACAAAAGCAAATCCTTGACACGCTGTGATAAGGATTTCTTCATTTTTTATCTGCCCCCAGGGAAATAAAGTGAAAAGGTTATAAAACAAGCAGCCAGCCCAGGAGAAGGAACAGGACTCGAACAAGGACCACCATCTGGACCAGAAAACAGGACCAGGCTTATACTGAAAGAAAAGACAGTATACACAAGACAGTTGGAAGGGAGGGTTCACAATCACATGCTTAGACTAAGTGTCTAAGTCGAGGAATATATAATTTTATAATCCTATTAAAATCATCCCATTCCAATATATATTTTTAATATTATATAGTTTTGTAATTAACAAGAAAATTCCTCGAGTGTATTAGCAAGTTGGAGATTGAGGCGAGTCTGAAACGCAAAAGAAATCAACTCCGGAGTCGTCGACTCGATGACTTGGTCTTGCTGTTCTTAACTACCTCAACGTTATATGTAGGATGTGAGTGAATGTCCGAGCGAGAGCTCCGTTCCTCAACCCTAACTCTAATCTCAACTTCAACCCAACTTCAACCCAACCCAACCCACGTACTTTGGGGCTACCATCACTGTTTTTATTTGGCAAGTCGTTATTATTTTTAGACACACACGTCTTTTGCTTTTGGGTCACATGCTAACAATCCCAGGGTTGAGTAAGTGAATCAACTGTGATTTCGAATTAAATTGTGATTGCTGACTTGCGATTTTCCATTTAAATCTGGCTAGTTTTATTATTATAATTATAAATAATATTTTTAAGAATCTGCAACACATTACCATTATAAATCAGTACAACATGGAATACTTCATATTCATCAGGACAGTAAGTCCGAACAATAACATTCTTTTGCTATCTAGTTGCATTGCTCTACGGATCGACTCATGACTATGACAACTCATAGCCGGAGGAAGGCCCTTCCCGCTGAGCTGCTGAACAGTGGGATACCCTGCCATATCCTCCAGATCCCGATGTATCTGCACAATCTCTCACCCTTCCCTGCAGCACTGGGGGCAATAAGAATAAAATGTTTCTGTGTGTTGCTCTGTGGATGCTGCGTCGCTTGTTGTGGTCCCATAAGTCCAATTCAAATGTCCTTTTTTATACATTTTCATTTCAACTGTGATTCCCTCTGTTTGCCCTTGTCTTTCGAGGGCAGTCCGTCGTATTTTTCCTGTGCCTGGGCCTGTGCCTGTGTTTTATTTCCGAATGTAAACCGAAGGCAAGCATGCAGCGAGTTAATGGCTAATGTCATGTTCCGGACTTAACAACAACATTACAAACGACCAACGAGGACCGACGGCTGAGGACTGAATACCAGCGGGCAAACAACGGTCTGTTTGGTCCATGGCTTTCCAGAAAAACGGAGCGAACTGGAGCAGTGCAGACATCAATTGTCCATAAGAAAAGGTTGCGTATACGCAGCGTTGTCCAGTTGCTAACATTGAGTGCACACACTGAGAAGAAATTACTAATCTCACGAAGCTTATGCAAATTCTCGATTAGGAAGAGCCATTTATACGTTAACAAGCAATTAAAATGAAGTTTTGTCCTGCCTTTATTAGTTGGAGACGGCATGATAAGTATGCTATGATTTGAAGCTAATAATATGATGTCGCTTTTTTCTGAGTGCACGCACACACAACTCACAGGTCTGAGTGCGTTGTTGTCCTGATGCCACTGCCTTTATGTTTCGGTTGTGATTTGCAGTCATAAAGCGAAATTACAGTTACTGTGGTGGCCAAGGCAAGCAGAGGGGTTAATAAATATAAAAAGTAAGGTTAAAGCCCCTGCCCGCCCCATAATGACCCCCCTCGAGCCCCCGCCCTATCTAATTTCGTTTTATTTTCGAGTTAATTAAAGCTGCACGTTATTGCCGTTAACCGGTGTCCAGGTACCTGAACCCGAATTGAGTCATTGTTAGCAGAACAATGCCTGATTACCAGATCCAGCAGGACCTTCCCTCCAAAGGATGACCGCTCTTAATTTATGTCACATATAAAGTAAATGTCACCATGGACCGACCACCTGATGTCCAAGTGGCAAAAACACTGTGTAGATCATGACGCCATAAAATACGTGTATATGCAAGTCAAAGAGACGCAAATTTTTTCGATGACCAGCTTATGAAATAAAAACGCCATTGATGTTTTTGCGCACGATGCTTTTGAAGTGAAAATAGTATGAATACGAATGAAAGGCACAATTGAATTATATTTCCACTTTACATAATAGAAAATTCCTTATATATACGTATTTTCACTATAAAAAACGCATACAATTTAAATTAGATTGGTCTTGTATATAACTTTTATCTGTCTTGCTTTTGGCAGTGCCCAAGCATACAGTCTCTGTATAAACTCTTTATATAAACTAGAAATGTTCCCAATAAATCCAAACACTTTAAGTCTGACCTGTGGTACACAGTCGTAGGTATGAATAATATTCGCATACACACTTCTCTGGCCAACAAGTGTCCCATTTGGCTGAGCTTATTATGCCGATTATGCTGGCACTAGATTTTCTGCACGTGGACGTGGACTGGGAAGCAGCTGAGATGGAGCTAAAATCCTTTCGACCACGTAATAAGTTGCATACATAACCAAATGGCTTGGTAACCGTCGAGTGGGGAGTCCGTGTGGGAGTCCCCTGCCCAAACGAATGCCCAGCTGTTAACCCAATCAATATTAAATTATGAGCAGGCACCATGGCACCGATGACAACTCCGAAGTCGGAAGATTGAGCCCCAAACCGAGCGAGACGCATTGATTCGCAAATGAGGCTTAGAGTGGAGTGAATGGTCGCATAAATGACCAGCAGACCGCACACGCACTCAGGTGTCCTGGTGTGGGTTTTGGGATACACGTATCTCGGGCGGCTGCGATGCCTGACCAAGTGACAAACCGCAAAAGGCTCTGACGTTAACTTTAAGCATTATTTGCCAACTTAACGCACACACCACGCACCGCAAATGTTGCTAATTCTGCGGTTATGCCTGCAACAGTTGTGTACCAATTCGAAATCGGAGATGGGGTACGTTTCAGGCATCTCGGCATCTCGGCCGCCTACAACAATGTTATAATATTGCGCCGTTTGCGGCTGCTTTTGAGTAGTCACCGCAAATCAAAGTCATGATCTGACCCATTCGCCCATTCAACCGAACGGCCCCGTACCTCTAAATCGCCATCTGCCAGTTTCAGTGGCGCTACCACTACAGCTGCTTAATGAAGTTCAAACAGCGCTGGGCTATTGTCGCTCATCCTGCTCCTTTTGCTCCTTTTGCTCCTTTTCGTCCTGCCGCTGACGCTAGTCGAGAGTCCTCTCCGTCCAGCCGATGCGTCAGTTGGTCTTCCTTTGAATTTTCCCTGCGAGCGGCAACTGTTGCCGTGGCCAAACAGCAGCAAGTCAATCTATGATAGACAAACAAGATATTTGCACAGTGGAACAAATGTGTTTACCTTGAAGTTGTCTAATATCATTTTCTACCATGTTTAATCGAATATACATAATAGAGTAATGCCCATATCGTTGTACAAACAGTATTATTATAAGTTTGGTATAAGCGATTTTCATATATTTCAACATATTTGCTATTACTAATTTATTCTTTAAACAGCGACTTATAAATATTCCTAATTTTGCACCTTTTCTGTTAAATATCATGCCACTGTGTCGTATGATTTGGTCTAAGCCCAACAATTGCCATTCTCCACGTGCACGCACCGCCGCACCCACCATTCCACCGGTGGGGCCAGTGTTTGCACAGCCAGTGATGCATGCCAGGAGCAGACGGCGGCTCGGCCCAATGCCCCATGCTCCATGCCCCATGCCCCATGCCCCATGTTCCATGCCCCATGCCGCATACCCCATGCCCTTACTCTGGATAAACTTCCTGAACTTGATGCGGGCACCGGCCTATCACAATATGCGACACGGACATCGTCATTTGCCGGAGCAGATGCAAAATCAGTTGCAGCTGCAGTGGCAGTTGTAGCCGTAGTTGTATGGACATCCTGTTATCGGGAGTCGGATGTCTGGCCCCGGCATTAAGCTTAACACTAAGCCCAATGCAGGGCCCGGAAAATTGCAATAATATTGTTCGAGAGTCAGTCGTCTGCTCGGCTCGGCTCGGTTCGGTTCGCTACTCCGCTCCTCCAACACACTGCCAAAGTTCAATGTTAATTTTGGACATTTACCTGTGCTAATATTGGCCACATGCAGATATACAGCAGTAGGCAAAAAGCTAGTAAATAGATAGATGGGTGCTGATAGACCAAACACACCTCATTGATATAATTTGACTTGGTGCTTTGCAGCTTGATTAGCATACTGATTCCGATTTGTTTTACTAAAAGTAGTTCATCATTCCCAAATCATGGCATTTATTTTGACACTCTGCACGTGTTTACCTGTAATATATTATAATGAAGATTCAATACTGAAGTGAATTAATAGCTTATATTGAAATATATGTTAAAATGCTTTGAGGGAGACTGCAGATATTTGTTTGCATTCACAATGTAAATAATAAAGGCTTATTTGTGTTAACTGGAATAATTACAGTTGTACTGCTATTATTGTGATCTCAACTGTTTTGTTCCATGTCCGGCACGCGTTTCTAAAACCTTCGTTTTGTGGTGGGGGACCAGCTACTGTTATTCTACTGTTACCACAGTTGTTGGTTTTCTTGCAGCCACCCACAGCCACCGATCGGGTGATCCACCCACTACTGCCCACTGCCCACCACCCAACACCCAACACCCACCACCCACAGAACCACCTTGGTCCGCCGTCGACCATGCAATGTTGTTCTTTCCGATGTCGTTTGTTTTTGTTCGAAATTGCGCCATCAGGAATATGCACAGGTGCATTTTAGCACAATAAAAACGTAATTGCTGGCAATTTAATGCTGTTGTTCTTTCGCAGACACACACACACACACACCAGCACACACACACCCGCACACACACGCACCCGCACACACTCTATGGCTGACCAGAAATCAAGCCAGAAATCGCACTCGGAATTGTTCAACTTATTAACGGCAAATTGCAGGCACCGCGTTACCTTATTCATGCGGCCCACATGACGTATGAGCAATTTGCCGGAGCTGTCATGAAATATTGAGCGAATAATAAAAAGCTACCGAACGAACTGGCCTGGACGGGTGGATATTAGCTCACAGACTTTGATTCATGGGCTCTTTAAACATTTTTAAATTGCCGGCCAGCAAGGAAAAAAAAGTGGAAATAAAATAGAAATGAATGAGCAGCGAGTCGAAAGTCAACCCTTTTCAAAGACGAGCCCCGAAAATAATTTGCGCTCTTTTGGCAACATTTCAAATCGAAGTCATCCGCTCGTTTTTCACTCCGTCTTTTTGGTCTGCTCGCTTTGCGCCTAATTAAATTTGGCATAAAGTCCCTTTTTTATTACACCGCCAGCCATTCGCCCGCCAAACGGAGAAGCAGGAAAATTACAAATTGCCAACTTCATGCTCGTGCAAAAAACTTTGCCCATTCAAATGTTATTGGATACAGATACAGATACAGATACAGATACCGACGCATTGGGGTCGGCTTCCTTTCTGCCTTTCATCCGGTTTTGTTGTGTGGTATCTGTCTTTTTTTTGTAAATAATTTTCGGAAAATTGAAGGGCAATTAATCACAGACACTCGATGCAAAATTAGATACAAATTCGTAAACGGACCGCCCATGGGTCCAAAAAGAAAGAAGTTCCTTTGCCCGAGGACCGCAAAAACAAAAAAAAAGGTTAAGAACATGCTGCGGCCGGTACAAAGGGAATTTCGCCAAAAAGTTAAATAAAATACACAAAAAGGGCGCAACTAAATGGACATTTATTTATTTACTTAACCGGCTTCCAGTAGGCGCCGCATCATGAGGAGGGTCAAGTGGGCGTGGCAGGCCCTCTAAAACGTGACCAGCTCTCGGGACACAAATTTAATTTGATCTCCTGCCTGGTCATTAAATTGAAAACAATTAGGCGGCCACACAAAGCCAAGCCGCAGGAGCTGCCCTGCAACTCAAGTTATCGCCAATGAAAAGTTGTAACTTGCTGCATGAACCAAAGCGAGCGGGGAACGGAAACGAATATTCAAAATGCCCTATAAGCAATCGCACAACAAAATACTTAATTACTACTAGTTAAACTTGAGCGTGTAACGTGGCTATACAGGTGTGGTCCAAAGCATTTACGGAAAAATTATACAAAGAAAACTCTGAAAGCCAATAAAATCACTACTTTAATTAAATTTAAATTTATGAACATTTATTTTTGTATGGTCTCCCTAGCTAAACTTTATGCACTTTCTCAATAATCGTAAATCACAAAATATGTAATCATTTATTTAATTGCTTATTAAATGATTTATTTTTAAAATAATAATAACATATATAACATATGCTTAAGTACTTTTACTTTAATTAATAGAATAGATTTACTTCGGGTAATAAAATGATATTGGACACTTATGATAATGCATAAGATACCTACCGCCTAGTCTATCATACCCACTTAGGGTACGAAAGAAAGTTCTACTTCCGGAGCAGGACATGGCTGTGGCCGTAGACCATGGTCTGTATTCCGGAGCCGGAGCCGGAGCCCGAGTCGGAGTTGTCGTCGCCGTAGCCGTTGAAGTTTCGACTGCTCGAGCTTTGGCAATGTAAATCCAATTCGGCGTGCAGCCATCATGCGGTTAACACTTCGTATGACATAAATTACGAAAGTTTGCACATACTTTTTCGCACACAGCCACAGCAGCACTTCCACCTCCGTTCCCTTTCCCTTCCCCACCCTTCCCTTCGCTTACAATATCCCCCTCCAGGATCTGGCGCTTTTTAGCTGGATCTATGTGCATTGCTCTGGGCATATTCTTTACCAAATAATGCTTGCCGGCGTGCAAAATGGCTTTCAACGTTGAAAATGGCCTTCTGCCCCGCCCCCTTATCGGGCCACCCTTTTCCGCAGCCGTTTTCCCGCCGCCCCTGGTCCTAAAAACAAAAGCTTGTGAAGTGTGTCTGGCATTCTTTCATTTCGGCTTTGGCGCGGCGTTTTAAAAAAGTTTAAAAGTTTACCCAAGATAAAGGAAATATATATCTATGGCAACACATACACATATATTTAAATTGTCCGGCTGCATGTGTGCGTAAGCCGTAAGCGTTTTACTGGGAAAAGCGGCACAGTGATTGTACAATTCAAAAAGTCCTTAAATAAAAAAAAAAAAAAAATTGGGGCTTATAAGCGTAAATGAGAACCCATGAAAACAAACTAAAGGTGTTTTCCATATAATTATTAAACACAAGTTTGCTTCCCCATAATTTTGTTACGAAAAGTGTAATACTATTTTCTTCCGAGGATCGTAACTTAAATCCCGATTATCCCTCAAGAACTTTCCCCATCAGCACCACTGTGCCCCACATTTTGGCGGTGGTGCGTGCCTACTGCGATTTTATGAAATGAGGGAAAGATATCGCCGGGAAAAGGGGATCGCTGGGAAATGAGGGAAAGCAAGGGAAAAGGGTGGGAATGAAAAGGCGAGGCGTTTTGCAACTGAGAAACAAAAGTTTGCCCTTTGGCCTGTTGTCCGATGTGTGAGTGTTTTTGAGTGAGAGTGTGTGCGTCTGCACTTAACACTTTGCACACGCACACAAACAAGTGTCGCATAAAGTTAACTGCGCATAGAAAAATGGAAATTTTTATTAGATTTCGATTTTCGTTTCTTGGTCTTGTGTAAAATCTTTATAGTCCCAATACATTTCTAAATGTTTGCCGTCATTTTATATGCGCGCATTACATTGGCCATTGATATTGTCTCTGTGCGTGCTGATGCCGAAGATCTTCCAGGCCAACGGGTTCCTCCCATAAAATGGACAATTTTATAGCCAAATGGCAAATGTTCTCAAGGCCGCAAGTGCCACGCAATACTTTAAGCAAACAGACAGCATGTTGCGAGTTATTTTATTAAAGTTTCATGCAAATTATTGCATAGGAAATGTCGTTTAGTATTATTTGTAAGTATAGATAACAGCAGCTTATATCAGGAGCTTACCATTATGTCCTTAAATGAATTACTTCATGGTTCTTCATAGTTACATTAGTTACAATTAAGTCAGTATACATACTTACTTAAGTTCTTTCAGCCAAATGTACAAAAAGTATGGTCAATTATCTACTATAAAGACAGCGCATTTTATTGATACCTCTACTCGGAAAACCAATTGGCCAGGAAAATGTAATACTACTCGTAAAGTAGCCGCTTTGCGCGTTCACCTTGAGCCAAAACATTTTCTCGCTTTTGTTTCCCCCTCCATGTCAACTCCTTTAAGCTGGGTAATTGAATATAGCGGCTTCATCCATTTATGTAAATACGTGTACATTGTTTAGTTGAATTATTTTCCGCCCTTTTGCACATTTTTATTTTCCTGATATTATTTCCATGGCTCATTCTCAACGTCCCGGTTGTCTGAAACCAGATTCCTGTGACCACCCCCACCACGCCTTTCCCCCCTCGCTTTTCACTGCGCTTGGCCGCACATGAGTTTTTATAGTTTTTCATTATTTGCATAGGGCTTATCTCTGGGGAGAATTAGTGTAAAGCAGGCGGGGAGCGGCAGGGGAAACGGAGGCCCCTGTGTTATTGGAGGAGGTACAGGAGGTCCTGGAGGTCCAGGCAGCAGGAGTCAAAGAAGCAACCGTCGATTGTCGCGAATCGTGTCGCACCTGCTTCACTACACTGAATGAAAAATCCCTATTAAGAGTATTTATGTATGGTTTATATAAATTTTAGAAAAATTAGCATGTCATTCGAACATATTTATAACAAATATGACACTTTATTAAGCGACGCATTGGTATCTTATATTGAAAACTGTATCTTTGGTCTACTGCCTCTTAAATATTGTAAATTTTTTAATGGATTGCCAAACATGATTTTTGATTTGGCTAAAACACTAAAGGTTTCAGCTGGTTTTTAGCTAAGCGTATGGTGCGTGATCCAGTACATCCTCCCTGAGGAGTGGCTTTCGCTTTGGCCTGGCAAAAATGGAAATTTGCTACCGCTTATTTATTTTTTCCCTGACATCCGCCCGCTCTTTCGCGATTTTCACCTGTCACCCATCGCCCACTCTCCCAACCATTTTCCACCCCCTCGCGGGTTGTACAAACGAAGCATGAACCGGGAGCGTAATTCAAGCGGAAAATTGTCGCGCAACGTCGCGTCGTCTTGCCATCCTTGGCCCCCCATCCTGAGTCCTGCGACTCTGCGTCTCTCCGTGGGAATTGCCAGGACCCTCCGCAGTGCAGCGAGCTATGTAAACGGCACACGGCTCTCAGCGAGTTAACAATGTTTTTAGCCAGGTTGTTGTTACTGCCGCTGTTGCCGTCGTTGTACGCGCTGTTAATATTCTCGGCTTGCACGCCGCTCGCAATTGACGCGTATTAGAAACAGCGGCTCCTGAACTGAACTGAACCGAACTGAACCGAACTGAACCTTTTGGTTTCAGGCCAGGATGTCCAGGACATTGCGTGGCATCCAACCAATCGGAATGCTTGATCAGGCATTGCATTTGGCTCATCATTTTCATCGGCCGGCGCCGCACCACAAGAAGCTGCGAGGATTCTTCCCCGCACTCGCCATCCATCGCAATGAAAATCACGGTCTTTGTCTACACTGGGGGAAATATTTTTATTATCAAGAAAACTTTCTCACAAACTTTCTATACAAATTACCCTAAAAAAATAAAAGTTCTGAAAAGTTATTTACATTGAACAATAGAAAGTGATATATGATTAACATTTTCCAACTAATAAAAAAGATTATTTTTGCGTACTGCAGTTTTAGTGCTGATTTTCAGTGGCTGTTCCAGCCGCAAATCGTGTTAGCCACGCCATTAGCAAAAGCTCGCCGAGAACGGCGGAGCATCAAGGAGCGGTGCTGCTGGTCATACAATCGGGGAGGTATATGAAACGAATCCCGGCTCCCAGATCGCTGGGTCCTGGCGCTCCTGCTCCTCTAATGTGCGCGCTCCAATGGCCGTAAACCAATTCAAAAGCATATTTGCAAGCACTGATGGACCGTGGACCGCAACTGGGGGGGGGGGGGAATGAAGAGGATACGAGCCACCAGCGAAGGGAGATGTACAATAGACTAGGTCCTTGAAATATAATATTTAGCCCGGCTTTGAGTCAGTTGAGCCCTTCTCTTGTGTGGCCAGAATCACTTGGATCGAACTCGCGCGGTGCACTTGACAAAATACCAAGCAGTCTAAACCTTTAAATATATGTTTTTTAATTACGAGAACTTTAAGACGCCCATAAGTAATATTACTAAGTAATGATTTAGTCGTTTGAGTGAAATGAAAAGAGGGAGTCAAAGAAATTTGACTATTTTAATTGAACATCTTGTACACAATAGTCAAGTTCAATAGTCAAGCTCAAAATATTATGTGGTTTTAACATATACACTAACCTTGCAGCTGTTTTTTCAATTGTTGAGATTACCTAAAAGTTTCCTAGATCAAAGGGGAATTACTTTCCAAGTGCAGATGTAGAGTAATCTCCACTGAGGGGCTCCAACTGATGGCTGGCCTATGTCGCCGATGAAGATACTACGATGCGAAAGTGGCAATGCCAATGCCAATGCCTTTGCCTTTTCGTTTGCACCATGTGCGAGCCATAACAATGTGGAAAATTGTTTCCTGTATCAATTTCACACATTAAGGAAGCAATTCGATTTTATCGCTTCCTCATGACTACACGTTCAATTATTGAAGAGTTTACGTTTTGCCGCCGGCGTTCCCTTTTCCAAAATTCCAGCACTTCCCCTTCAAAACTCTCGCCCAATTCGAGGTTAGAGCCTTAAGTAGTCGTGTGCTGGCCTCTTTGCCAAAAAAGCATTTTGCATACATTTGTATGTGCCTTTTGCAATCCAAAGTGCGTGTGTGCTTTGTACTCGTTTTAGGAGGTAATTCTTTTCAATTGTTGTCTTACAGCCCGTTTTACAAGCCATTTTCTGTTGCCTGCCTTTAGGGGGTGGCACATTATGTCCTTGAATTCGATGAAAAGCCTGGCTTGATTGCATGCTTGATTAGCCCATTTCTTTTTTATACCTACATTGCGCGTTGACTGAACAAAAATTACTCATTACCCAAATGAGTTCTTATTAAAACAAATAATTTCTAATATGTATTTTTTTAATGTATAATTAATAATTATATAAACATATATTTTTCATAAAATACTTTCAGTAATCAAGTAAAACCCTACTAATGTTGAATTCCGATTTTAGCCATTCGCCGAACTGTCTCCCATTTTGCTTATAATATTTACCAATTTTGATTATCCCATACAGGGCGAGACCTGAATCAAAATTGAAATCTCTGCACTGACAAGAGCATTTAGGTGGCTAGGAGGCCAACTTCCGACCTTGCCCCCGCGTTCTGGGCCCAGTCGGCCTTTCAGCCGTTTCAGCCGCTTCAGCCATTTGAGCTTTTCAGCCAGCCTGTGCTGTTTGCATATCAATTTGGGAATAAGCAACTCGGAGCTGACAGCGTTTGTGTCAACATCAACAACTGCTTGGTATGCGTGGCAGGCGGACGATGAGGTTGCCATTCGGGCCACATACAAAATACAAATGAGCCATTGTGGGTCACGTAGTGCTCAATAGGTCAACGGGTCATAACAGATTCGTTTCGATATTTGTTTATTGATGGCTTTCATCCACGACACCAGCCGCATGCCACATGTAATTAATAAACAATGGACGACGGACGACGAACGACGGACTTCACTGCCTTTCCGCCCTTGGGTCGAACACAAATTCAGCGAATTAGCGAAGAAATTAAAAAGTAATTTCTGCAGAGCAGCCAGGACGAAGGATTTGCAATTGTCAGTTAAAAATGTAGCGCATGCAAATGAAGAGGAAGATCCGTAAACGGCTGATGATGATGGTCTGACAACGATGCCAACTGCCAGACCGAAGTTGAAACTTTTAATTTGATTTGCAGCATTTTAATGGATTTTAATGAAACGCAAACAGGCGACGATTGCAGCAAGGAGCGAAGGGGGGAAAAAAAAACGCTCAGAAAGGACACTCAAGAGGCTGGAGTAAAAACTTTGGCAAATGCCAAAGCGCGAAAAATTCACTTCACTTTATTTTCGGTAACTTAGACGCAGCTCAAGACCTTCTGCTTGATAAGCAAGCGTCTCCTTCCGTTTGTAATTGAAAATGTTTGGAATTCCGCGCCGACTGACTGTCGTCAAATCACAAAAATGGTGGGGGGGGGGGGGGGGGCGAGGATAATTCAAAATTAATTTCAATTAAGTATACTTCCCGGATCGTGAATATGACAGCTATGCGTCATAAGTCATGCATGTTTTCGTAGCAGACAGATGGACCCGGCGGGCTAATTAAAAACACATAAATTACGCATACGCCATGTGGCCGCTGGTCGCGCAAAATGAAGCGTAAATGTAAAAAGTTTTGGCATTTTTGATCAAAAGTCCATGGGCCGGCTAATTTGATTAGCTCCCAGGCTCAGGCCCGGGCTCATTAAGAGGTCCTGGCCCTTGTCCTTTGTCCTTTTCGCTTCTTGTGCAGCTCCCACTCTTATGCCTCGCATTTTCCTCTTTTTCGGCTCTTTTCGTCTTGGCACTTCGCTTGCTGTGTGTGGGTGTGTGTGTTCCACGGACTATCTTTCAGACAGAACTCATGCAACATTTAGTGGCAACTAATTGCAGCAGCATTGAAATTAATTATTTAACCCTTTTTATTGTTTAAGCCCTCGCTCGCCTTTCGACTTTCGCTTCTCAGGAGCCTCACCCGTAGCCTTTTTGGGCCGCGCCTCATTAGCATAATTAATTGTGCAAATTTGCGAAGTTAAACAAGTTATTATTTCAAATTAAACGAGTACATTTCGTCATGGCCAACAGCCGGAAATTGTCAGGGATATTTCATAATAATTTCTTTGAAATCATCCAGTGACCCTGAGACCCTTTTGAAGTCTTTTAAGAACGTTAAATTGCCAAGAAAGCCCTTTAAAATCACTTTAACATGCTTCGAAAAACCCAAATGTTGATGTTTTAATACCAGAGATGTTCTTTAAACCTATTCTAACAACTTAAACCCTTAAATTATTGTTTATCTGCGAAGCCTATTTTTTACCCCAATCCCTAGCTTTTAATTAAAACTGGCATAGTGAACTCGAGCTGCAACCTGTCTGTTATAATACAGATTAGCGGTTCGAACTCTGAATGAACGCATTGAAATCCATAAATTGAATTATTATTTATCTTATTTATTTGAATTTTTCATGAACAGCAAGGAAACAAAAAATAAATGCATTGCAGCTTGCCTTTGGAAATATTTTACACAATTTAATGGCCAGAAGCCGAAATGAAAAACTAAAGTAAATGCTTTTATATACATTATCATTATTTGCTCTCGTTTATTTTTATTTTATCGTGTGTGATTTTTACTCTTTACAACCGAAAGATGTGCGATTGAGTAAGTAAATTAATTTATACATTTATTTTTTATGGTTAGTATGTTTTTCCATCACACACTCTGAGTTTTACTTTAATTGGACATACTTATGAACAAAATGTGATGCCAGATACCACCAGGCTTCAATTCATTTTGCCATACCATGATATACAATATGTTTTATATATTTTTTAGTTGGCCGTCTGTTGCCAGATCATTTTTAGAGGGCTTTGACCCAGCGGATAATGAATAGTGTCTATTTGTAGTTGCTCAGCTTAATGACATGTGTATTGCGTTTTTGTTTAAAATTATTATCAATGTATCTCTGCTCTTTTTGTATGTCATTTTGTGTGTCGGCCTTAGTAAATACATGCTGAGATATATAGCGAAAAGCTTTATATACATACGTATATGGCTGAGTCTGGCTTAGTGACATGATTTATAGTTGTTTATCCTCTGTTTTTAATGTTTAAAATTGTATTTACAACATACTCGTATTTACGCTAGACTTAATTATAATGATTTTTACAGCATCTGCATTCTCGTTTCTCACCGATAAAATCGCATTTTATTCCATTATCTTTGTTTTATGTGTTCACTTATTTTTTTATGGTGTTAAATCATATGTGTTTTTTAATAATTTACCCAATGCACTTGCCGTGGGGTGTGCAGGGATATATTTGCTCGAAAAATGTTTCATGTGCACTACGTATGGAAATCAATTGCCAAACAACAATCGGAAGAATTACGCTTATATACAAATATTGGAAATTCGATTGGTTTGCTGGAGAGTGACTTATTTTTGCTAGTATCAGTGTCAGGCAGGTAAATCAATTTTTTCTGGCAGTTTTTGTTTGTTTTAATTTTCAGTTTTGTTTTATTCAGTCGCTCATGACCCAACCGACGATTATATTCATTTACATGGATAACATGACTTTCATTGAAATGAAATATGGTTTCTCTCACACAAAACGCACTTTTAACATGTCGAATAACAAAATAAAAACAATTTTTTTACGCAATTACAAGGGGAAATTTTAAATGATTTCGGTGAACTTTTAAAAAAATCATTGTTTTTTGTAAAAAAAAAATAAAAAGTAAAAATCATCATAATGAAAATTGTGTATTACCATACTTATAAAAAACAAATAAGTATCTACTATTATTTTCGTGTAATATTTAAGTCGAACTTTGTTCATACGAAATAATTTAAAGAATTTACTTATTTATTAATTTAAAACATTTCTATGTTAAATATTTTTCCTTGAGCATTCATAACCTTTAACGTTTCACTTCCTCAATTTTATTTACACTTACCGACCCAAAAGCTTTTCCTATTTACTAATTCGCGGTCTTACCTTTGTCTGTTACCCTAACTAACTAACTAGGTGACTAACTGACTGACTAACTAACGTGATGATATAGTTGACAAAGTTGCCCTACGAGGCGATTTCCAATCGGAGTCCGGAGATTTAAGTTCTTCCGCCGACTCTGATTCTCCCACGGATGAGAGTGTTCATGAAGGGCGTCGCAAACAGTGAATTAGTAGAATTGCCGCCAGGAATGCGGAAATTAGTGACGTCCTGCCACACAGGATGCTCCTTTGTGCCGAGCCAGAGTCTTTAATTAAGGAAACGAAGAGAAGACATGGGAAAACAAACCGAAAGAAATATTATGGCATAAGTTCAATATAATTTCAAGTCTAAGCTGCACTCATTCATGAGTAGCGATTTAAAGCGATTTATATACACTGCATTTCCCACAATATAAATGTTAAATGATATTATTTCAACTTGATCGAAATAAGGAAAAGAAGGATAATCAAGACCAACTCACTTGCATTCGCATGCCGCAGCGGCATTTGATTGTTGAAATTGTCGTACTGCGATAGTGACGCACTGAGAGTCTTCTCGCGCCTCAACTCCGGATAATTTTCAATTTCCGCCACGCATTTGAGCTCCAGGATTTTCCCGGCCTGGAAAAAGCGCTGCCCCTGCAAAAAGAATTGCACCTGAAGCCGCTGTCGCCTCAGTACATAATCGTGGGCTGCTAAGCTTGTGTCCGTTGTGGGATACAGTTCACCTAACAGAGGCTGGAAAAGAGCACAAATAAACAAATAAGTTAAATACAACATTTCAAATGTTAAGCTTAACTATGAACTTGTAGCTTGAGGTATATAATTTCTATCTATCTTCTAGCTTAGTGAATGGAACAAACCTGCTCGCCATTTATGTACCAGGTGAGTCGTGTGGGCAGGCTGGAAAAATCCGATATGCAAGTGGCTTTGAGGTATTCCTCCATGCGATACATCGAGTTGAAGCTTTCGATAAGCGGGTCGTTCTGAGGCAGTGCTAAAATATTTAAAGAAAACATTATTTACTGAAAAATATTGAAATTATATTACCATAGTGGAAAGCTCACCTGCAACAGTCATGTTGTCCGCCTTATCCGCGAGCTTAAAGTGGGGCGCATCGCCACTACTTCGCACTTATAGAGTCCGGTTGATTTGGCGCCTTGTAAACTCAAATCCAGTCGGCAACTCGATTCGTTGCACACGTACTTTCCCTCCAGCACTTGCAGACCAGGCACTTCGAAAGTCATGTAAATCGGACTCGTCAAAGGGGAATATCTAAACAGGACATTGAGCCGTTGAGAACCCATCTTTCAGTATAAAATGAAGTGGTTACCTGAAGAACTCCTCGTGATCTTTGTACCATTTGACCGAGTTCAGCGTATGACCTCGCATATCGTAGCTGCAAGATAAGGTCACATTGTCCCGAAAATCCACGATCTCGGGCACACTGATATCCGTCACAAACAGAGCACATGCGATTGGGTAGTCTAGAACGCATAAAAACGAATTTTTATAAATTCTGTATTCTATTTCATTTAAATAGGAATACATTTGTATTCCCTTCAAAAACATTAGACCATTGAGAGATATTTCTTTCCCCCACGAACTCGTTAACCAACATTTCCAATTTTCGTACAGCAATCTGAAAATGCCAGCAGCAACACACAAACAGTGAAATATTGTTAGAAAACAGGTCCCTATGGCTATTTCCTGTAATCGAACCGTAGGGCGTGGCGCATATGCTTTATGTATGGGATGAGTTCATGGGAATCTGCCATCCTCGAAATGTCGGATAGCAAACCCACAGGCCAGTGGCAGAATTGGCAGAATTTTGGTGACCAAAAACCAGGGACATGTTCAGCGGTAGGTATAGTATGCGTAATTTTTAATTTGCCCAGGTGACTGACCTGGATAAATGGAAAAGGGAAAAGGAGGGGACGGCTGGTGCTGTGTGTCCAAGTGGACACTGGCACACTAGACATCGAATAAATTTCAAATTTCTTGAAATGAATATGCAAAACAGTTAGTTAGGCAGAGGGCTACCTACATACGTGAGGGCAAGAAAAAAAGGATTGGATGTGGGGTCACATGTATCTGCCATATTGAGCTCCATCCAGTAGGTAGATTCTGACATGGCTGATCAACCAACCCAATAAACAACCAGTGGGTGTCTGGTCCAGAAACTGATAAGAAATGTGGACAAACCAAATGTCAATGACTCGACTTTTGCCTCAGCAAAATAAATAAGGGACTGCAAAGTAAAAGGAATGTGACAGCA